>JADDOH010002234.1:0-62453 GCA_016648135.1 Agrypnia vestita
TTTTTTCCTTTGCAAGAAGTTATCCAAATTTCGAAAAAAATGTAATCTGTTGGGGCAAGGTCCGGAGAGTACGGTGGATGTCTTAGACATTCCAATTAAAGCTCCTCTAATTTGGTAGCCGTCTGTTGTGCAGTGTGTGGTCTAGCGTTATCATGAAGCAGCAGTGGCCTAGAGCGATTAACCAGCCTCGGTTGTTTAGCAGCTAGCTTTTCCATCATGGTTTGCAGTTGCTGACAATAGACCTCTGCCGTAATCGTCTGGCCAGATTTAAGAAAGCTGTAGTGAACGACACCAGCACCAGTCCACCAAACGCTCACAAGTAACTTTTTTGGAGTCAATTTTCGCTTGGGGCATGGTTTGGCTGGTTCGGCAGGGTTCAGCCATTGCGATGAGCGCTTCCGATTATCGTACAGGATCCACTTTTCATCACAGGTAATGATTCGATTTAAAATCCCTTCATTATTGTGCCGGTTGAGTAATGCAACGCAGCAGTCAACGCGCGTTTGTTGATTTGCTTCACTCAATTCGTGAGGTACCCACCTTTCAAGCTTTTTCACGTTACCAATTTGCTTCAAGTGGATTAAAACAGTTTTATCACTAACACCGCAGCCTGCAGCTAACTCGGATGTGGTTTGCGATGGATCCGCTTCCACAATAGCCTTCAATTCTTCATTATCAACTTTGGTCTCCGGCCGTCCACGGGGCTTGTTCTACAGGTCGAAATTTCCAGAATGAAAACGTTGGAACCAAAAACGCACTGTGTTTTCTTTTGCGGACCGTCGCCATACACATCATTAATCCTTCGAGCCGTTTCTGCAGCACTGGTGCCACGGTGGAACTCGTACTTGTAAATAACGCGATATTTCAAGTTTTTCATTTTGTAAACTGAGTGACGCAAAGAAAAAAACAATTGAGGAAAAAACAAATGAATTATAATTTTCAAAACACAAATACATGAGTAAATAGCTGTATAAATTTGGATTTGGAATTCCTAACCAAAGAGAAGATATTTGAGATCAAATTTGCCAGTACGGCAAAACGCCAATTTCATATGTAAGGACCTAATATTAGGTAAACAAATCATTTATTTGACATTATTTTCATATTAACTACAAGACGACAAAATTTTACTACAACTAAGAAATACAAAAAAAAGTTTAAGTACTAACAATGTAGGGTCAGCGTTAGATAAATATTTTTTCTTAGAAATCATTTATTTAATTGCAAGTTAAATAATATATTATTTTTACAAATAGTTGCATTTAAAAATTATTTTCAAATTAGTTGTTTGTTGTTGGAGGGACCATTGGCCCAAAAACATGTTGATTATTAAATAAATAGTGGTTTTATATAAAACTTTATATTTAGTAATAATTTATTTTATACACATATATCCAGTCATTTCGTCAGTTTTTGGTTTAACGACATTATGAGTACCTAACTCTTTTTAGGACTAGCAGAAAATTATTCTAAAAGTGCGGTCTTAATGCCTGTATGCCATGGTTTACCTATAACACACGATTTATTACGTGGCACAGGACATAAACCTCTCTAACTTTAATTTATTAACTGAACTTTAACGCAAATCCAACAACTTTTGGTGTTTATATCTATCTGAAGTGTGAGCTTGAGAAGGTATTAGGAACTAATTAAATAAAGCATGATTTAGTCTACATTAACTTCTTCAGCTTGAATTGATCCACTATCAACGAACAATAATTCATTTTATTCTCTGTCCTTATTTAGCTATCTCCTGCCATAATTTTTGTCATCGACCCTCAGCTTAAATTTTCTCTTTTTTATTTTAATAATAGAGATGCAAACAAGGAATAATTTTTTTTTTTTTACATCTCAGACCCACAAAACATCACATTGATATTTGTCTGTAGGTGCATCAATACATATATATAAATAAATTGTATTTACCAGAAATACATTCATATTAATTAATTACAATAGATCTTATAAACTCAAATGCAAATCAACAATACTATACAACAATACAAGAAAAAATACAAATATTACCAAAATCAAAATAAGTCTCTTTTATTTAATAACATATTCATTAATTCTGTATTTTGCCCTTTTTTATTAATATCCATTTTGACACGACATGGGATTTTATTTAATATTTTTGGTATGACATATTTTAATGTTCTTTGTCCATATTTATTTATGACCTTCGGTATTCGTAGTCCTTCTTTAACCGTAAATCTGGTACTATGTTTATGAATCAATCTATGCTTATATGTCCCATCTTCATGATATCGTGTAATTAGTTTGTACCACAAGATAGCATTAATTGGCATAGAGCCTTGTTTCTTGAAGAGTTCCTGTATATCTTTAGTAGCACTTTCTTTATTTATTAATTTTATAGCCGAATTTTGAATATTTTGAATTTTTCTAATATTAGTTTTGTTACATAAAGTTTTCTTATTATTTTCAAATAAAGCTAAACTCTCTTGCTATGTAAATGGGACTAACTTGCTGGTGTCCCGGAATAGGGCTCGAGCCATTGACCATTGGATAACTATGCAAGAGTGGTAATCACTTAATAAACCAACAAGCTAATCATAATGTAGGAAAAAATTGGAAGGAGAAAGAACGTCATAATGGTTTGACAGTCTTCCGAATTTTTTTTGCGCAACAGTAAATAAACAATGTGAGTCAATAACGTTGAATGAAAAACTCTAGGTTGGGTATCTAGTAACGAGCCTTTACTCTAGATTTTTTTAACCCAAATGATTGTCTCTCATTTGTCTAAGTTGTAAGACTTTGGGTCTTTTCATCTCCGTTATTCGAAAAATCTTCTACTTTGGTGCCACATTGAATGTTTTTTGATCTGTACCGCAAGCCCACTCCATGGTTCCCTGGGTAACCATAACACTTTAATTGTAAGGTTTTATGGAAAAATCAGGGTAATTCTGTAAGATTCTTTGTCCCAGTTGTAATATTTGGTCAAGACAAACTAAGCTTTGTTGATGGACCCTGTAATTAGATCCGAAACCTTGTCCAGAATCGTCATAAAAACAAGGTAGAATACCCCAAAAACACAAACCAGAAGATTACGAACAGCCATGAAAAAATTTGAATATTTTTGTGATCGACGTTCTGTATAGTCACTACCTTGATCTGGCAATTCTAGTGAGCTTAGTTGTGTTTGGTTTCTCCCTCCTGCTGGATCTTATGTAAAGTTGGAACCCTAACTGAAGCAGCAAACTTGATTTGACGCAAAAAGTTTGAAGCGTTTAAATATGTAACATAAAGACGGATGTTAAACATTAGCTGGACTAATAAAAGAGTAGGAAATGACACCTTTGATAATGAAAATGAAAAAATTAAAATTAAATCACAGCCACAAGAGACACTGACGTTATGGACACGTCATAAGAACAATGATAAATCATATGAAAACGAAGTCCCTTTCTTGATCAGAGTGTATTATCATTTTTATAATTACATTCTTGAAATTATTTGTTTGGTTAATATTTTCTGTATAGTTGGGAAGAGAATTAATAATTATTAAGAATTAATAAGAATTACAGAGTTTGCTAATGCATTAGTTCTGACATTTCCACTATAATAGAATAATGCACTGTGTCTTGATGACGTCGATGGGGCATATAAGTCGATCAGACTAATAATCTGGGGGCAATCAATCATGCTATTTACGATCCTATAAAGATTATTAGGTCTATTACAGTACGTCTCACAGACAAGTTTAAAAGTTGTAAGTAACTAAGGAGATATTCATAATTGATATCTTCCAAGCGTATATTTAATTTGTAATTAATAAATCTTAAGAATTTTTTTTGGACTTGTTCAATTGCCGTTGAATGATTAACATAGTGAGGCGACCAAATGATTGAGTTTTGACGCACATATGAAAGTGCAAAGATGAAGGAAGCTGTTACGGTAGTTGCACTTATTAAGGCAACGCTTGTAATACGCCAATAGCAGCGTGCGCTAGTAAGTAATATGCAATTACGTGTTAGTTCCTTATGAATATTAACGCTCTTTGTGATGTAATTGAAATGGCGACTGTGCACACAGTTCCCACAAGCCTCGCAGAGCGTGTAAACACACATTAGGTAAAAAGTAACAATTATCCGCTGGCGGGGCTTCCGAAAGTGAAAAGTGAAGAAAAGTTGGAGCGCCTGAATCCGCGTTCACACGACCCGGATTGTGCAAGACAATTCAATCAAAATATTTAACACTTACTCACGGAACGAAAGTGATTTTTTAAAACATCTAACGGTAAAATATATCTGAACTGAGAGCCCATAAGACTTAAGTTCCAAACCTCATTTTACAGAAAGTTAATATTATGATTTTATTCAAAAAAACTTTATAACGCATTTATTTTTTTACTGTATCTATACCTACATCATTGTAGTCAGTTCGAAAATAATCTAATAATATGGTCGTCATGTTTTGTCTTATTCACTCTGGCAATACAGAGAGGGCTCAGTTAAATAAAATTAAGATTTATTTTTTTCAAGTAATATACTTTTCATGGGCAGGAAAAAGATCATAAAAAAGAAATAGATTTAATAGTAAATTTATTTTAAACCAAGATGATAAGATTCCAGATATATCATATACATATGCATATGTCTTAATTTTTTTTGTCAAAAAGTCTTTTAAGTATAAATCCTTTAAGTCCTCAAAAAACCTTAAATCATTTCAAGTTCATGAAATGATTTAAGATTTTTTCAAATTTTGCACTTGCCTTGGACTACATAAAACTAGATTAATTAATTAATTTAAAAAAACGAGGAGGGAGATAAATTTTACTGGCGGAGTCTAAAATGGTTAATAATTAGAAAAAGGTTTGTTTTCGCAAATAAATTATGTACCATGTTTTTATATAAAAAATATATTTTTTATTTATTTTTTATATATTTAATAGACAATACGTATGATTTCTTTTATAACAATGATAACTAGAAAATATTAACAACCAAATTATTATTTAATGTCATACCTCACCAAAACGAATTAAAATTCTTGTGTGTGTTGAGGGATAATCACTTACAATCATATTGGTAGTGTAATCTAATTTAAAATACAACGAGAATTATAGTTAACATACTATTTATCTAATATATCAAAAATTTTTGAATAAGCTGCCAAAAAGAGACTAAATTCAATCACAAAGTCAACTCAACAATAAATGAGAATCAATTTGGGTTCACCGGGGGAATATGCACACAAGACGCAACCGCGAAACATCCACCATTATACAAAGTAATTTGGACAAATCAAGTAATTGCAAAGATATCTTCATCGCTTCAAAGAAAGTACTCGACAATATCTCCCACGAACAACTCGTACCAAAACCAAAAGAGAACGGGATTGACCGCACAGCCCCAAAAGGATAAAAAGCCACTCAACGAACGGACCTCAAATAGTAAAATCAAATGAAACCCGAAGTAATCCACCAATAAGTGAATTTGGAATATATACGGATATAGTTCCCATAACATGACATTATGTCCATACTTTCTCTGATACCACCAATAATTTTTTTAAATGACTTAGAGCAGGTAAAGATATTCCCAAATTGAACCCAGATTTGGATGAGGTTGAATCATATCATCAGTGGTTGTTGATCCCTACCTACCTACCTATCATTTATAATTATTATATTATTATAATATAATACAGTAAAACCTCGATATAACGGACCTGTATTTAACGGACTTCGGATATAACGGACAAAAAATCCGAAATTATGGAAAAAAATTCCAATAATTGCGAGTAATCAAGAACTATAGCAATAATATTTAAAAATAAATTTTCAAATAATTTAGAAAAATAAAAAACAAAAGACATTATTCATTTTGATATTTTGACATATATAACACCCTGACGATGAAAAGGTGTTTCCGAAACATGTAGGTGTAAATTAAATTAATGTAAAATAAATTAAATAATATGAGTAGATTTATACAAATAACACAATCAATATATTTTTATATAGAATTTTGTTTGTGTTTTGTATTTTTTATTTTTATTTAAATAGTGTATATATTTTCAAAATTTAATTTTTTATTTATTTTAAACATATTTTTATACAATGGACTTTCGACTTTAACAGACACCCCGTCCCCCCAATTAGAGGTTTTACTGTACACTGTTTTCTATTAATATGTTTTTTTTTATGATTATCTTATGTTTGTTTCACCCTCAATAAGAAAATTAATTTTGTATTGCACTTAAATACCACACATATAGGTACCTACTTAGATTTTATTTATTTTTATTATATTTGCATTGGTGTATGTTACATAAATAAATTAATGTAAAAGTATATTATAATGCATAATTTAGTAAAGAGTACCTACTTATCAACATTATTTAATAATATAAATATATAGTTTAAATAACAAGCCAAAAGTTCGTAAGTGATATTCCTTCCAAAATATATGTATCTTCAATGATCCAAAAGACTTAAAACAATAAATAATTTTGTCAAAATACAAAATAAAAAAAATAAAAATACAACCTTATAAATAAATTGTCAGTCCTAATAAAAAACTCTCTCACTCTATCTACCGTCCCTTTCATGCGCTCAGACAGACGTCCATCCAGATACATTACAAATATATGCTCAAGATTATTAAAATTTTTGAATAATGAGTAGAGTATACAGTCATTTTTAAAATTCGTATTTTTATCTGATTTCATAAGTTACACACCCGTGTTATCACTAGACGTATTTTTGACAGTGAATTAATTCATTTAGCCAGTATTCCAAGAAATATACTTATCTTTTACGTGATACATGTCTATTAAAATTGTGTCACTAATTTTATTAAATGTGTGTACCCATTAAAAAATTTTATGATAAATATTTTATCTTTTTACTTAGAGAGATTATACTGATTGTAATTCAAATTAATTGAATTTTACTATCAAAATGTGTGCTACCGCATGCTTCTCGTAAAATGTTGAGAAAATATTCTGAAAAAATATTTTTTTACGTCCACGACAGCAAAACCTTTCAATGCGAATGCTTTTCTAAAAGTGGGCAATGTGTCAATCGAACATATTATTCAACGTCGAAAACTCTATGTATTGTCACCAGATGATACATGCGGAAGGAATTGCACCTAACCAAGGATTTAACAGCACTCACACCGTTTACAGCAAATTGGAAGTTGCTGGAAGGGTCTAGGATGGTCCACTGGATTCTGGAAGCATCGCGAGCGACATTGACTATAAAAAAAGATTTACCGGGCCAGTGCGCGCTTAGCTGTGTTTTAGTAACAGAATGCGAATCATAGAAGATAGCGCGAAAGTGAATATGCGTTTTTTTACGTTACAAAACGGTGATTTAGTGAGATCATGCGACAAAAATAAATCGACCAAAAAATAAATTTAATGAGCAATTTCAGTGGGGATTCTAACCAGCGGTAAAGTATCTACCGATGTGTAAGAAGTGTTCCATAGTAATCAGAGTGATACAAACCAGTGAATCAGAAATTTTTTAAAAACAATTTAGTGTGAATTAAAGAACGGTGTTCCGATTAAATTCGTATTCAGTAAATTAATTAACTTAATAAATCGATTTTCATTGTTTCATTTGCGTCCCATAGCTATATACAACATAGTTTTTTAAAAATGCTTCGTAGGTAGGTATATTATAAATAAAGTTTAGTAGGTAAAGTTACTTAACAGACAGTTGCTTAACACAGTAAAACTCCGTAAAATTTCATACTTAGGTCATATAATGAGAGGTGAAAAGTACTCCATCCTTCAGCTCGTCATGAAGGTGAAGATTGAGGGTCGCAGAGGAGTCGGAAGGAGGCGGCACTCTTGGCTTGGAAACATCCGAGAGTGGACCGGGATAAGAAGCGTGGAAGAGCTGTTCCGCACTGCCCTGGACAGGGAAACTTTCTCCCAGAGATCGGGCAGGGCCCGAGACCCGACAGGGCACATGAAGAAGAAGAAGGTAAAGGTTAGCCGCCGTGAGCTTTGGTATGATCATCTCATTCTGTCTTCTTCTTTTTCTACGGAGTCATTGGAAGTGCAATAGAGAGAGAAATAAATACTTTTGCATTAATAAAAAATAAAACCTCTCGATGGTTAAACCATACCTGTCTATGTTCTTTTATAAGAAAATTTAAATATTTAAAAAATTATTTGGTATGTAAATAAATAAATATTTTTGTCCAATAAACACACAATTACTTGACACTAGATAACTTGACACAAACACCTCAAAAGAAATAGTTTATTTATAAAGATGTTTTGTAAAGAAATATAACGGTTTTCTATTCACACTAATTTATACGGGAATTTCTATTTGATGAAAAATAAACAAAGTTTCAATCATGCAAGAAAAGCGAAAACTTTTTAAAAGTAACCTGCCTAAATGAAAGCATTTTCGAACATTATTTCTAATGATGGAAATTTTTACGCGATCGGAGTTTTATGCAAAAACTAATATCCATAAAAGCTTTGAAACTGCTATTGACACGATATTGTAAAGATAATTACCGTCTGGTCCGCGTATTAACTTTTGTTGATAGTTCCCGCTCCAGATAAAGTCAGGTACTTATCTACAGTTTTTTTTATCGACCGTATACCTGCCCCTAATCCACCCCACTATACCGCTTCCATCCGACCAATCACGGCAGCGTCTTTTACGCGGCACCGCGCGTTCGGCTTCGTTCGTATTCCAATAAGAAACCGATCGGCAATGTCCGCTGCGTAAAGTTCCAGTACGAGAGCGCCTCGGGTATGTTCGCTTATCAGTTACGAGCGCGTCCTCGCTGCGTTCGCTTTGGGTTGTGACGGGCGCTTTCGTGCTATTTGAAATTAGATAACCAAAAACAGCTGACAGTTGATTTTGTCTGTGGAATTACAGCCTTCGTTTGTTCAGTATCGTCGTAAAATTATGTGCTTTCTCTTGTGCTGAAGAATTCGTGCAAATAATTGTATGTTTCGATGGATTTATCTCGTTTTTATGCCTACAAACAATGTAGTTTACATGCTTGCGAGATATTTGTTTTGTTGTCAACCTAACCTGTAGTGATAAGACGTCATTAAACCGGTGTTTTCTATCTAAACATTGATATTCCCACTGAAATAATATCAATTCTGTGATTAGAATCAGAGTTTAAGTCATGATTGCGAAGTTCAACGTGATTTTTGTTTGATTTTCGTTGCATTTCTGCAAAGCTGCGTCAGTTTATATGTTGTTTGTTCGTGTTTTGTGCCGGTACTCGAAGTGCACTCGACTCCAACTTGCCAATCGGGTATTGGAATGTTACCAGATGACCATTGAAGAGCTGACGCACTTTTAAGTCGAGCCAAGGTAAGTGAGTGATTGGCGTTGGATGCACATGAACAAGCATCATGCGGCATCGACAGTTATAATAAATGCAGAACCTGATTTCGTTTCCTCCGATGGCTGTGGTCGTGGAGATGTGATTACACACTGCAATGTTACAATTAGATTTAGAAACGTGACATCAAAAACATTCATTGGATATCACATACACTACATGCCGCATATAATTTTCTCGTAAAGTTTTGGTACAAGAACAATTACATGGTTATCTTAAGACTTTCATATATTTTAATAAGAAATGGAAAATATAAAATAGTGTGTAGGTACCTAAGCGTTGATAACAGTGTGATCGTAAATATATTGGTTAAAATATTCTTTTTGTGTATGTGTTATAATTTTATCAGTAACTTGGTAGGTAGGTACTCGTAGATTGATATATTAAGTTTATTATCCGCCGTATATCTGTGATTTCAGTCTTAGATAAGAAATAAGTATTTTATTTTCAATAAACATCTAATACTTTTGATTATCAAATGAAATTGTTTTATCGTTGTTCCCTCCGGAAGAAGTTGGAGAACTTCAAAATATATTTTCCTTACATACCTAGATTTTTTCTGTAAATCTTTTTAATTAATTAAATTATTTGGTACTTTTACATTCATTTCGATGTTCTTAACGTTTGTTTTTCCCATGCTATAATCGTTTCTCTATCTTTATATTATTATGTAAACATCTAAGTGTTGTCTCCTTGTAAGTTGTACATTGTATCATCTTGGATTATAGTAAACTTTCGTTAAACTCACACATCTTTTCGAGACGGTTTGATTGGTGGAAAACGCAAAGATCGATGGTTTAAACGAAAGATAAACCAAGTTGGTGTAACCTGCCCCGAGTGGTAAAAAAAACACAAGTATATTTTTCGACCGGTCTTCATTTAAAATGAACTAAAATAGTTGTAATCTAAAATAAATGTTTAAGGGGTGCACTAGCCCTACATAATAACGATGTATGAAAAAATCCTGAAGTATAATTTCGCCAGGGTACTAAAGAGGACTAATAAACCCTGCAAAATTGGGAAACAATAACTATGCAAAAATGGAATTTACCCTGAAGTGGTCGGGGAAGGAATCCATGTTGTAAGTTGTTTTTACGGTTCTAAAAAGTATGGAATAGGGGAAATGGTGCCTGTGTATTGCGCAGGGTCCTAAGGAGTAATGATGCAAAATTTTGAATTTAGATTGGTCAAAGATGATAGTACAGAGACAACAAAGATTTATTTAGCTTTACACAGGATGTGTCGCATCTAGTAGCAAAAAGTAAAGGGGATTATTTATCATTTATTGCTTAATATATTCCTTAGATTTTGGGTGAAATGCCGATTATTACGGAGATAAGTGACATCAAGGTTGCATTTTTGTCAATATTTCTGACTATATATGCATATATGAAAACGTTTTTTGTAAAAAGATAAGATAGGCTTTTGTATAAAAATTTACATAAGAAAAAATAAATATAAAAAAGAACTATTTTGTTTTTTGTTTAATATCTTAAAGGTTTTATTAAGTAATTTTGTTTCATTTTTATCAAAGCAAAGAATTACTTTCATGATGGTCTAAAGTTTTACAAAAGATATGCCAGAAATATTGAAAAAAAAATGTAGACTTTAAAGTCGCTTACTTCCTTAACTATTGATATTTCACTCAAAGTTAAAAGAATATTTTCTATACAAATTGAATTAAAATACTGCCCCAAATTTTTTGCTGAGATGTCCTGTATATGTATACATAGACTGCTTGGACAAATTTGATGGCAGCAACGAGCGTAAAAAAAGTCTTATTAAATATTTAGGAATCATAAAAAATATATTGGATCTCCATCAACGCAACACAAAGGCCACCCAAATATTTTAATGACTTGCCCTTTGAAACGAGTACAATACCAAAAATCGCAAATTCAAATACGTCATTAAGAAACAAAATTTTCACGGTATCGTCCAAATTGTTAAAGCCAGCTACTAAATAAGTAAAAAATTAATGCTTATGGTGTCTACACGGGCGAGACACGTTTAGTTCGATCAAACAGAACGACTACCCAACTTAACTCATTCATCTACGCGCACCATTACAATTAGAAATGTTCATTTTCTTGTACACGGTATTCCAGTTTTAAAGAAGTCTTCCTTTTAAAAATGGAAACTGTTTTTTTAAATATATTGTATTTTTATTAAGGTATGTAAAATGAAAAACATATAAATGATTACGCAAATAAAACTTGTATACAGGTACTAGGCACTAAATTGTTTTTATTTTACCTACCCGCTTACCATTTAGTTTTTACCCACCTTGTGAGAGTTGTGGTCTTAGTCAGTATGCTGGCGAGTTGTCATTGCAGAGGAAATCATATGGCTCTATTTGCTACATTCATCGAACTCCTGGTAAACAGAACGCACTTCTTTCAATAGACCATTTTTTAAAATTTTGTAAATTAAAACGTCCTCCTGTTATAAAGTGCGACTTACTTACTAAGACATTATACCTTTTAAAAGTATTTTATTTGACCTTTTCATAATTGTTACAAAATTTGTTGTTAAAGGATACTAAAACATCCGGAGTTTTTGGTAACGTTAACTAACGCAGCTTTCAGTAAAAGCAATATATAGTTTATTTCTATGTACTGATTAGATGCTACTGATATTTAAAAGAAATGTACAACTATTTTAAAGTTAATTAAAATTAGTGAAAACATATTTTTCTCATTTAAAATGTTTGAAAATCACAAACGGTCAACCTTAATGGTAACATGACTGCCTACAGGTAATGTCTATTAGCGAAGGGAAAAACTACATTTCAAAATGAAGTGTACAACACACACACGTTCACCAATTTGAAGACTACAACACACACACGTTCACCAATTTGAAGACTACAAAGTGTACACTACAATTGTAGTAAAAACTACTTGAAGTGAAGTAATTGTAGTACTACGAAATGAAGTGAAGCAAATGAAGTGAAGTAATTGTGATAATAATGAAGTGAAGTAATGAAATGAAGTAATAGTGAAGTAAATTTTTAACTGTATTTTATTCCCAAATAAAAATTTTGCGACCTAAAAAAAAAAAAGGTTGCCAACCAGATTTCTTCATTCGATACCAAAAATTTTTCAAACCATGGGGGGGGGAGTTGTTACAGTTTCCAGAAATTTCTTCGTTTAGCTACATCAACTTTCCAAAAATTTCACGTAAAAAATGCACTATTTAAAATATGTTTCTCATACTTTCAATAACTTTGAAGTGTATGTACTTTGTAGTGTTCGTTTTGAAATGAAGTGTACTATTTGAAGTTTATACTTTCAATAACTTTGATGTTTGTAGTTTGTAGTGTGCACTACACATCAGAGCGGACCCATCGCTAATGTCTATCACGGCGTGCTGAAGGTTAACGCCTATTTTTACGGACAGTCGTGCGGAATTTCGCGTCCGAAAATCGTGTTCGCCGGGGCGGCGTTAAATAATAAACTTTCAGAAATTAGTATAGAATCCGTAATAAACTCAAAGCTCCTCGCAAAGGTCCATTCATCCGTCAGTTTTAATAAAGCGAGCGAGCAATATTTCATAAACACCTGTAAAAGTAATCCCCTTCGCGAGATCCGCCTTTGTGAGGCAAAGCGGCCCATTGTGCCCGGAGGTCCGCCTTTATTGGCCCTCAGCTTCAAACGGCCTCGTCTGAAACGTTTGTATTATTTTATTCGCCGGTGTAGGCACTCACTTTGTTCCTCTTCGTTTAATCACGCCATTCCGGGCGGCGATGCCCCGTCTGCTGCGCGGATATTGGACTGTTTATTGCTGCGGGGCTGGGCAGCGGAGGCCCGCTGGTCCCCCGGCCCTGATCGACCCGCTGACCTGACCGACTTCTTCTTGCTGGGATCCTTCTGCGGCTTCGAAAAATATGCTTTTTTATTCAATTCAATTCAATTCAATTTTTATTTATTACATAATATGTACATTACAAACTTTATGTTTAATGCATACATATTATGAATTTATACACATATATATACATACATACACATATACATATACATACATATATACACACCCATATACATATTGTATATTAAAATAACAATTTATTATTAACTAATTAAAAGTGACCTGTACAATCTGGTCAGAGGTGTAGGAGAATCCTGCTTCGGAAAACCCCCTCAGACACATGGAATATATCAATATCCAAAGCGATTTTGTTCAGCATAGCTGTAGCTTTTCCAACAGGCATAACCATCGGCAGGTTGGTCCTGTATATTGGAATGTGAAACAATCTATGCTGACGATGTCTAAGGTAATTATCAGGAACATACAAACCAATGCTCTGCATAATTTCAGTATTGTCGATCGTACCGCGCAACAATCGATAAAAATGTGTAATCAAATACACATTCCTTCTAGTCTCTAAACTATTGTAGCCAAGCATACCCTGGAGAAACTCGGTTGGGTAAAGCCAAGGATAATGCCCGTACTCTCTCATGTAGAGATATCTCAGAAACTTCTTTTAGACTTTCTCCACCATAAGAGAGTACTTGCTCTCATGTGGCCCCCAGATCATCGAGCCACTCTCGAGTCTACTCCGCACCAAGGAGTTGTAAAGAGTTCTCAGTACGCGGGTATTCTCGAAAACCCTGGCAGTACGCAGAACAAATCCTAACATTCTCAGAGCATTACCACTGATCGTCTCTATGTGATCGTGAAATGTCAGGTTGCTTACAAATCTAACACCTAGATCTTTAACATTCGATGTTCTTGTCAGATTTTGGTCGTTCATTTTGTAGCGAAAAAATAGAGTTTTTTGGGCCCTAGTGAAGGATGTAACCGAACACTTGGAAACATTAAACAAAAGTTTATTTCGTCTTCCCCATTCACATATATTTGATATATCTGTTTGGAGAAGATGAAAATCGTCCAAAGTTGACACCTTTAAGAAAAGCTTTAAGTCATCCGCAAATAACAGAAAGCGCGAGTTTAAAATTACATTTTTTATATTATTGATAAAAATCGAGAACAACAATGGACCCAGGTTAGATCCTTGCGGGACACCCGAGAAGGTATAGAAGCACTCTGACGCGAATAGACCGTAGGAGACGTATTGGTTCCTATTTTGGAGGTAGCTCGCCATAAATTTTAGCATACCATCCGAGAAACCAATCTCATACAACCTTTTCAATAAGACATCATGGTTGACTGTATCAAAGGCTTTGGCGAAGTCATTATATGAACAGTCTACCTGATGTCCCGCGTCCAGAGCTTCCGTGACATAATTTGTGAAAATCATCAGATTGGTCTCAACCGAGCGGCCCTTCCTGAATCCATGTTGTTCATCAATTATAAACGGCTCTACTCGGGAAGCGACGGTTTTACTTATTATGATTTCAAATACCTTAGCTGGTGCAGAGAGAACAGCTACAGGTCTATAATTTTCTACGGATAACTTAGAACCACTCTTGTGTATGGGAGTAACTTTTGACGTCTTCCATGTTTCCGGGAAGACCCCTGTATTTACAGAAAGATTAAACAAAAAACATAGCGGTTTTTTTATCAGTTCCACACAGCCTTTTAAGAAGAATGTTGGAATGAGATCTGGCCCAAGAGAATGGGTATTACTTAGATTTTTAATAGTGTCGGCCACATCCTTTTCATTGATATATTGAACATCAATAGACTGTGCACCGATCGGAGAACATGTTTTAGCAATATTAATATCGAGAAGCGGAGGTTCATTACTATAGACTGTTTTAAAATGACCTGCAAACGCCTCGGCAATATCTGCACCCCGTACCATTTTTTCGCCCCAAGTCATGGAATCAATATTCCCACCATCCGCTTTTTGGGATTTTATATAGGCCCAGAACGTATTAGGGTCTTGTAGAATATTGTTTTCCATCCTGGAAATGAACTCTCGGTGTGCCAATCGAATGCTACGTCTTACGATAGATCTGTAATGTCCAAACATTTCATAATCACTGTGACGGCCAAAGGCTTTCCAGTTTTTATGATAGAAATGTTTAGTTCGTATATCCCTAACAATGTCCCTAGAAAACCATTCCGGATATCGCCTTCCGCCGGTAGCTTGAGATTTTCGTGGGAAGCAGGAATCTAGTACACCCTCGACAGTATAATAAAAATATTGTACCGCCTCATTCACATCAGATATGTTATACATTTCTCCCCGGTCGATATCGTCCATTAGAAAGTACAGTCGGTCGAAGTCACCATTATCAAAGTTCCAGCCCCTTCGACGAACCGTACCTTCCCTGGGAACTCTGGATCGAAGGGGACGATCTGCAATCAGATTATAACAAAACTCAAGTGCGGGGTGGTAATTATCTTCTCTCGTAAGAGGTGATAATGACCGAGATACGTCAATCGCTCTTTTACAAAATATTAATTCCAGAGTTCTATTTCTGGAGTTCAAAATATCATTATATTGTGAGAGACCTAATACGGAGCAAAAAAAAATGAGGTCAGCTTCTACACTTGAAATGTTCCGCGCTGACTGCAGATTAAAGTCTCCTAATATAATGAGGTTTTTATCCTGAAGTAGTTCTAGACTGGACAACATCTTATCGAAGAACATCTGATATATATCCGTCTCACTCGCCGGAGGAAAATATAATACACAAATGAACGTGATATCGAGACCGTATGTCAGTTTTACCCAGAGATCTTCATTGAATGTTTCCAAAATAGAGAAACGCTCAACTTGCAAGTCTTCTCTATTTCTCACTCCCAATAAACATCCCCCACCCTGCCTGTGGCCACCACGGTCTCGCCTTACTATTGTAAAATTACTATCAAAAATTTCAGAGTCGAAAACGCTAGCATTCAGCCAGGTCTCGGTTAATGCTATGACATCAATATCACTAGCCGAAACGTTGCTATAAAAATCCACGCATTTCGTTTTCATCCCCCGAACATTCTGATAATAAAAATTCAATTTTTCATATGGTGCACTATCGCGAACTAGTCATTTTGCTGAAGGAAGACGCGGCGCATCTCGCGGTTTCGCTTCCCATTCTTTAATGAAAGATTTGCGCGGCCAGTTCTCGCTTTGCAAAATTTTATTGACACTGTTTTTCGGAATTCCGATTTTAAATGACGAGTAGTCGCCCCGCGATTTGATCCTCGTTACATTGAATGAGGCGGTAATCACCAGCGAAGTCAGATAAGAGGACATGTCGTCGCTCGTAGTGTCCTTGTGAAAGGGATAAAAGTAATAATATTTAATATTTTCCTTTCTCCGCTTTCCCAAGGTCCCCCGAACAACGACACGTCTCTTATTTTTATTTTGCACTATTGTCCAATTTGCATCGGAAGAGGGCACTGTCACTGTCGTCTCTGCATTTTCGTTGACCCGCGCTACTCCGACAGCAGAAGATGCAGCAGGAGAGACGATTGGCAATCATCTGGCAATCAATTGGCAATTATCTTGCAGGCCGAATCTGAACATCCTTAATGATCAATATTTTTATTGGTATGTTCTATGAACACATTAACTGAATTTTGTCCACAAAATCCAGTATTTGTGTTCTTAGAACATACTTTTAAAATTTTTATTATATTAAATTTTTATTATATTTTATATTATATTTTATTGTTAAATTAGTATTAAGTACCTTTATTTGTAAACAAGGATTTTTGAAATAAATAAATAAATAAACAGGTTTATAAGGAGTAAAAAAATTAAAATAATCGTCAGGTATATGTTAAAAGTTCGGATGAATGGCATATATACCTTAAAAAGCATATTGTTTCATACTCTAGTCAAATAATATAAAGTCAAATAATAAAAAAAGTTTCACTTTCCAGCGACGACATTTATATATACTAATTTTGATTTTCTTGCCTCGTTATTCTTTGTGCTGGGTTTATTCCAATAAAAGATCTTGTTGTAGACTCATAATTTATTGACGGTAACAATACGTTTTCCAGAAATACGGTGATCATAATGAACAATAGCGATCGGTCTCGATATAATGCAGAAAAGCCCTTTCACTTGCGCTGCTCGCCCTTACATCCATTTACCCTCTCTGTCCCTTTCGCGCGTCGCGACATACGTTCCGCAGATCCATTACACTAATTCACGGGAACCAAAAATTTTCTACCATAACGCAGTTGCATTAAATATGTAAAATAATTTACTTAAAATAATATCTCAATTATAAAAAATTTCGTTGTCTGTCTCTCCGTCCATCCATCCGTCTATCTGTACCCGTTACTTGTGAACCTCGGGAACCATGGTTAGTGGACCTAGGACTAGTGGACATAGGAGCCAGTCGGGGCGAAACAATTTCCTTAGAGCGTATAATACAAATAAATTGCGAAGGCAATACAATATACAAAGTTTCTGAGGCTTATATGAAATTGGTGTCGATATATTTGACCACAATGTAAGCAAAAAATGGGAAAAGTGGTTTCCACGTATAGATTTCGTCGAGACAAATTGAAGGTTCCTTTGGGAGATCATATGGCAATGCTAGCAAAATTCACATTTTTTTCCCATAGCTCCTCTCGTATTTTGTATCACATTTTAATATGGAGAGGTATAAAACTGAAATTTGGTTATCAAGTTTACTATATTTAAAAAAAAAAAGATTTTTTAAAAACGACAAACTAAATCATTACACTAATTAATAAATTACCAAACCAATAATGTTTTAGTATAGAAGAAAATTGCTCCACTCTGTTGGCTTTATATATGGCTTTATATACGGAATTGTGACAGACTCTATTGTCTAGTCGAGTCCACGCATTGTATTCGTTAATAATTAAGAGACATCAGACCCCGTGCTCACATGTGAGTGTGTCATTCTAATTCGAGCCTTAACAAAACTAACCAGCATTTTTGAATAACATTGTTCCGTTAATTCGCGAATACCTGACATTCGAATATTTCAACGACCGACTAACGACGGTTGTATTATAAGATTTTCATTTAAAAATGCTACGCTTGTTCGGTGTATTTAAGAAATACCGATAACTATACACGTCTGCCATAATTTCATTTTAGTCATAAAGAATTTTTCAAAAAGTGTTAAAGGGCAGTCCACAGTTTGTCAGACGGAAACTGAAACCTCAGACTTACGGAAAAATGTTTGACTCTAGCAGTGCAAATAAATAAATACACATTTTTAACGTGAATAAGTATTAAGAATGATTCATTATTTTTATTATTATTAATTATTAAATTTGTATATATATTTTCTATTGTTATAGATCGTGCCAAGCCTTGTACAGCTTTTCGGCACGTTTCTTTTTCATTTTCTTGCATAAGTACATTGCATATTTAGTTATAAGTATAATTTACATAGAGTAAAATATATATACAAGAATAATATTATATGAACATAACAAAACTTAAAAATAAACTTAGTAATGAGACTAGGTAACCGATTGAAATAATAAAAAAAAACATGAACATCAGTATGAATCACTGAGATCAAGATAAATAAAAAAAATCATGGAACAGCTCAAAATAAAAATAAAAAGGCATTGAGGCCAACAATATGAGGCATGTGATTTGTCTAAATTTCCAGAGTTAAGTTATTTAGTAGGAATTTCCTTATTTCCCATCCTTTCCTTGTAGGTTGGTTGATATTCTTGAAGTGCTCCGGTATTTTGCATGAGGCACATTAAAAATATCTGACTAACGAAAACTGGTCAGACTTTAAACGATTATATCTCAGAAAGTATGTGACGCAGATGGGAGACAATGATCTCAATAAATTGAGGAAAAATATAAAATGTCGAGAGGGTTTTTTAAGCGGCACGGCGCGCTCAGTCAACTTAGGGAAGCCGTGGCTTATGAACTCTAAGTTCGATCGGCGCGTAACAAGTTTTGACCATATTTAAATACAGTACAACGTAATATTAACTCTCTGCAATAAGAGATTAGTCACCACTTAATTAAAATAACTGGATTATAGATTTTTATAAAGACCGAGAATAGCATATTCTGACATTACAAGAAAACAAAACATAAAACTCAGAAGCAAAACTCAAAAGAACATCAAACAGTACATTAAAATAAGCTATATTTAACTAAAATTTCTGCGAAATACAATGTGTACCTTGTAATGTTTCTATTATGTTACACAAGTGTTATAATATTATTCAAGTTTAAATACGTAATTTTTTTTTCCTATACATAAATATTTAATTCCTCTTTATTTTCCGACATATATACATATGTAGTACGGTATAGCTTATTTAATTGGATTGGCTCCACGCATTAGATAAGCACAGCTTGGGAGAAAGACATTCAATGGTGGAAATATAATGTACATAACATATGCGAAAAGAGGAGAAAATTTAGAGAGGAAGATTATTAAAAAAGAGCAAAGAGTAAAAACGTTATTTTACCGTACGGTTAATTAAATTCTCGTGGTAACTTGGTTATTTAAATTTTTTCCATAAATTTCGCTTGCGCAAATTTACCTCTGTTTTCCCTTCATTCCAATAATTCTATTCAACGAGCTTGCTGACGTCCGATTTTAAAAGGCAATCACTGCGTCTCTACGTCACCAGCTCTCGGTCTAGAATAGATGCAGCTGGACCTGTACCGGTCGCCTCAATATCGGTGCACCTATCTGCACTTTCTCATCTGCATCGCCGCACAGCCGGATGCTCCTATTTGAGGTCAGCGGTGTTATCATCAGTAGGTCGATATTGACCATTATTTTGATCGTTGAAATAATTATGAGTTGGTGGATGGCGACCCGCTACACAAAAAATACCATGATGTTGTTTTAGAAATTCATAGTTAATTGAATCAAATTCGTAACTGTGATGGGGAAGAGTACGGACATAATAGTGATCATTTTCGGTGATTTATTCGTAATTTGGTGTAGATCGAATTCCTTCCTAGTTGTTTTCTCTTAACTCTTGTTACCTCCATGAAGCCCCTCATTGATAATTTTTCAGCATTCCTCGATAAGAGCATTACATCATCTGTAGTTATGAGTGAAGAGACTGTCGTGTTCTTCTTTCGGCCGGTCCAGTGAGTGAAGAGATTTGCCTTCCTCTATATTCATGTTGTCAATTATCACAAACTTCTCCAGGTTGCCATTTCTTCGGGTGAGATGCTGAAATACAGAAGAATTAATCATAGCAATACTGAGTCTAACCAAGAAATAACAGCTGACCTAAATAAATTTAAGCCAGGTGTTATATAAATGTTAGGGTCTCATATCATCAGGTGATTGCATTTGGTGACCTACGTCTTAATGTTCGATCTGGCTACGTATCCATTAATATTTCAATTGTTCCCTTACCGAAATCGTCAACATAGATCTCTCCACGGCTCTTGGATCTAAGCTGAGCATTGTCATCATGGCATCCATGAGTGCTTATGTTTCACGCCTGTCATGACAGGCAGTGCGCATTGCTGAAAAGCTTTCTTCTAATGATATCGTGATATGGTGTATTTGAAGACATTATTGAGTCTTGTTGGCCTCTTGACCTCTTCTTATTTTTGTACTTTATCCGTTCATTGGATGTTGGCTCACTTTATGAATGAATCACTTTATTCACTGCTTTATTCTCTTTCTTCCAAAGATCATAACTTCGGCAACCTTTATCCACATTAAGAGGTGCATGATCTAATATTTCTCTGGATGTTTCATCACATACCCGAAACACATTGAAGTTTTTGAATTCTTAGTGTTTCTTTATTCATTCGCACCATAATACCTTCAAAACCAAATTTATTAATCAATTAGAAAGACGTACAGAAAAATCAAATCAACGAAAAGATATTTGGGTGCTACCGGGATTCGAACCATAGATCTCCTTCCTATCCGGGGCAGGTGCCCTATCCAATCACGCTATAACCTGCCCCGGATAGGAAGGAGATCCGTGGTTCGAATCCCGGTAGCAGCCAAATATTTTTTTGTTGATTTGATTTTTCTGTTTGTCTTTTTAATTGATTAATAAATTTGCTATTAAATTTCACAGAACTTTGTTCTGAAAAAATCTCAACTTCACAATAAGAATGTCTTCTTGAATATAACATAATATCTTCATTCATAACTTTGTCCATCCAGCTTGTTTTCAGTATTCTTCTGTAGATCCACATCTCGAATGATTGAAGTAGCCTTATCGATTCATCTGTAAGCGTCCATGCTTCCATTCAATAAAATTATATCGAGAACACGTGGCATCTAACCATTCGCATTTGTAAAGATTTGACTTATTTTGCAGAACATCTTTTTCATGTTCTGCAAAATAAGTCATAATATTTTTGATACATGGTATGTTCTTGATGCCTTACAGATAAATATTACACCCTGTCTGCGTCAGTAAGTGAATGTCATCTTATACAAGGCCATTTTTATCTATTTACTGTCATACCCCAATCGTCTACGGCCGAGGTATTGCAAGAATGCGATGACGTCATATCACATTCAATGCCACACACACAAGACTTAATTCTTTCTGCATTTTTTCATATTTTAGACAAGACACTGTGGTATGCTTTCGGGTTCATTCACGCCTCTTGTACGGTAGCGTGTTTTTCAATCGTTTTTTTATGGTGTGTCGATTCACCTGGCGAGAGATGACGGACTACGTTCTTGCGGAGATGCGATGTGTGTGTGTGTGTGTGTGTGTCGGGGATTCTGGGCAAAATGTGCCCGTCTCGGGTCACTGAACCCCGGGGACCCGTTCGCTAAAAATCTCAGGCCCCGATCACGGAACGGCACCGGTTCCGGAGCAACTGCGCAGATCATCACAATTATGGAAGACGAACAAGGTTTTGGAAAAGCACTGTGGATCTACTTTAAATTTTGCATTTGGGATTTCTTTCATCAAAATTGAGTAAGTTGTAACCGCCACCATTCTAGTCATAATTATCATTATTATTGATTTCATCATTATTATCATGATCCTTGTGTTCTTCTTCATTTTCATTACCACTATACTCGTGACCATTATTATTTCTAATATTATTATTATCATTATCATCATCGTCATCCTCATAATCATGAATATTTTCCTCTACATCATGAACATCATTATTATCATTATCGTCTTTATCATGATAATATTTCTCATCATCATTGTATATATCGTCGTGATCGTAGAACAATGACAGATGTGCAAAAAATTCCATATTTTTTGGATCGTTAAAAAGTGAAAAAAAGAAGCCATCTAATGGTATACAAAAATTTATATTTTTTCATTAATTTAACCATCGCTATACAAAGTCGGTATAACGACAGTTCTGATTCGCGATCGTAGAACAATGCAGCATGTGTAAAAACGTCGTTGTACTGCGTTGACTATATTTGAGGTTTGAAAGGTATCAACTTTAAATAACTAACCCAAGTTTCGAAGGAAATCTTTTGTAGTTATCGAGCTATGACACAGTGACTTTATGTAAATAAAACTTCAAACGGCTCTCCTGCAAACTTGAGAAAAATCACATGCGTCGTTGATCTACGATTATGACGATATCATCATCATCACAATCATCACCATCACCATAATATTCATTACATCTTCAACATAAATTTCATCATTATAATCCTCATCATCATTATTGTTATCATCAACGTATGCCTAATTGTCATCATTATTTTTTTTACTCGTTATCATCATCAATGTATGTACCATCGTTACCGTCTTCATGATTATCATTACCATAGCCATAACAATTATTACCTATTGTCTTTATCATCACATTCATCAGTACATTCCTCATTATCTTTGTCATCATCTTACTTCCTTCGATTTTTTTCCGGTGAAACCTTCCTCACGTATCGTTGTACAATTCTGTTACCTGGATCAGGGATTCCGTGATGGCTGGAGCTACAAATTTCAAGCATCAGACGTAAGTAATAGCCGAAACGGCTGCAAATTTGTCTTCCTCTCGATACGGGAGTGTCCCAGCGGAAGAGACGGATCGGAAAGGTGCTGTAAAAAAAAGTTTTTCAATAGATAAAATAAATTTGTTAAGCTTTTCAAATTTGTTTGCGTAATGGATGTCATGATTACCCAGTGTACGGAGAAGAAATAAAATGAAAACTATCATGTTTTCGCTAGCTCGCCGGGCTTTACCTAGAATAGATATCACTTTATTTTATTAGGTTTTCCAAACGCTGTCTGAATTTTATGTCTCGTTAAGATGGCGTTCTTTTATTATATTTTAAAATAAAAACGATAAACAAGAACATTTCATATATTATTACATATATCAGACATGTTTAATACATATATACCTGATACTTATTTAATACATATAACGTAGAACTCGTAGTCCGAGCGTATAGGCTGGCTTCCCATACCGAGGGTTCTAGGTTCGATTTTTAAAGAAGTCACGATACATCTCAAGCCTGGGTGATTATGTGAGAAATATTTTACCGTAGAAGCCTCCGAAAAAATTAAAGATAATAATAAAATATAAAAAAATAAGAGATAAAGTTAAAATTAGAATAAATTTTTTATTAAATTAGATTCATATTTCAATATTTATATTATAGAAGATACAATTTATGCGTAAATTACAGTATTTATCGGCATTTAGGAATATTTGGGGCGTCCTGCAGAAGTCTACAAAAGATTATAAAAAAGTATCCCATAAAAACCAAGTTTTTATTATACTCCCTTTCTTTGTAAAATATAGCAAAAATTAAAGACGAATTAAAACATATAACATAACACTAAACTTACAGTAATTTAATATATTTCTAAAATGTCATGTTTTGAGTTTTGATAAGACACTTCATGCTTTGAAGATTAAATTCTAAAAACATTTTTCAGTCAATTTAGATTTTCGACATTCGTAGTGAAGTACCTATTATGAATACCGACGGAGTAATTCTAATTTAGAAAATATTCCGCGACGTTATCGGACCGCTATGCTAGTAATCAAACTTTTCTAATGATTTCAATTTGAAAAAACCAATAAAATTTCTAAAAATCCGAAATTCATACTATAATTATTTTTTTTTTAACGAAAATTTAATAGATCTTCTTGATCTATTAAATTTTCGTTAACTTGCCAAGTTTCGGCTCGATCGGATCACGGGAAAAGGGTCAAAAATCGATCCAAAGTTTTTGTTGACGGCAAGCAAGCAGACGCCACGATAAAGGGAGTAAAAATATGCGTAACTTTAATTTTGGTAAAATACTTTTTTCTATGCTTTTGGGAAAGTTGCTTCGCTATTTCTGATGCAGGAATGGATTGGAATACTTTTCTCATTGCAAAAGGTACCACTGAATAGGAGATGTAGGTACTATACACGGGTATGACGTATCATTGCGAGGACATTCTGGCCGAGCCGCAAGCATTTCAATAGATTTTCCGCAACCGTATCAGGGATCGCAAAATAGATTGAATTTGCCTCTGCGACGTAATGTCGAGACGTAAACCAATATCCTCGTGGTTAGACATTTTAATACAAAATGAATTACGCTTTCACTGAAATCATATTTTGTTTACGACGTAGCCGTAGTTCTTTGTCGAAGTTAAAGAAGTTATAACTACGGAAAATAAATGTTAATAAAATGTACCGGAAGTCCCGCCGCTGCCTAGAAGGTTCTGCTCAAAGGTTTTTGAAAAACATTGTACATAATTAAAAAGGTCGCTACCTCGCTAATAGGGTAAACAAATCTGTACCTACAAGGCAAAAGGGTGGCTGTCACAAAATATCAACTTTACAGGAGAGAATTTTTTGAATTCTACATTTATTTGTTTTTTTTTAAATATATTTATTTTATTCATGGGCTATTTTGAAATATTCACCTTATTGATAGATTTGATAGACCACTCATTACGAACATACAAGTGGTATTCCTTCCTTTCTTCTACATCATTTTGTGACAAGAGGATTAAGTGGAAATCCTTTTTTTGCTTTGTTTTATTCCCTTGAACACTATTTACCTGCAATAAAATGTTCCCGGTTCGATGCCCGGTAGTGACTATATTTTTTCGGTAGATAGATTTAATCAGAATTTGTATCTTAATCTATAATATTTGTTTTGGAATAACTTTGTATATAAGGAATCAATTGAATTTTATTGTTAAAAACTAACCGATCTCGGAATAACGTTGTTTTATGTTCATTGTCAAAGCTTAATACTGTGCAAATATACCACAGAGTTTGCGTAGCTATATAAATTTTATTAATTTATTGACTCTACCTAATTAAGCTATTTCTCGTATCCAGTGCAGAAGAGTCTAATGATAAGCATTTAGATAAGACTTTTACGATTAGATATGATATAAATTACATGAAACATTGAATTGGGCTCATTATAAGATAACAAGTATGACAGGAAATATAAATATTTTATCGTGTGATTTCAGGGAATTGTAAAATAATATAATCTGCATAGAGTAACGTTATGTACATAATATCTTATTAGATTTATCATTTTATTGGTTATCAGTTAAAAGTCTTGTACATAATTTTAGCTAATTTTCAGCAGCAAAGCGATATAATCATTGTATAATGATAGGCATTTGGTTTTATTTAATTTTATCTCGCTTTTATTGCCTTCTCGGTAGCATCCTTCTCTTATATACGTATTCACTTATTCATCTTTATCTTCTTATGAGATTCGGAAGTCCACGACAGTATTTATTCCCTGAAAACCTTTGAGTTCCAGTCTGCTGGACATCAACGTACCCCTTGCAGGGTTTTCTTGATATTATTCGGCTATTTCCGCCTTGGTCACTATTTTATCGGCTTTTGTCTTGTGTGACTGATCTACTTCCGATTCTTATTTTTCTTTCTGTGCCTTGTCTGATCCTCTCGGCGTTGGCGATCACTTGCGCAAAAACCTCTCTGTCCTGCGCTGCCCGGAGCAAATCCTCCACCTGTCTCATTCCGGTCCACTCTTTGATGATGACATTTGCCTTCTACCAACTCCCCGTTTTCTTTCAATCTTGATCTATCTATTATATTAGTAGGAGGAGGAGATATTTTTCTCCACGTAGCACGTGACCCAAATAAGAAACCTTCATTTTAATATTCGTAAGTAACTTCAGCTCTCTGAAGCGCCTCCGTGTTTCTGATCATATCGGTTCGTAGTATACGAAGCATATCCACATTTCCAGTGTATCCACATTTCGAATGCTTCACATGCTCGAATGAAAGAGAACTGACCATATGTAAATATATATGTATACGTATATATACCATATATACTTTCGGTACACATCTCATTCGCTGCACCTGATTCCAGGTTTTTTAATGTTTCATTCTTTGGTTAATTTATTTTCTTGCGAATCTAGTAAGTAGTTCTGTGTTTCTGTTGCTTCTATTGTCTCCTCATATGTATCTCATTGCAGAATATATATCCGATACATGCAACTTACCTTCGTTCGGTAGTTATTAATTTATTATAGTTTGCTATTACTTATTTTAACTTATTTCTGTGACAATGTTTTTTTTTTGATAACGTGGTTAACCCATGAGGTCGATACGATACACCTTGAATTTATTAATTATTTTTCATTGTGTGTCAACGATGAAGCGTTCGCAATTGATATCCTGATAAATGGCTGTTTCTACACCATATTATAGTGGGAAATAATTTGAACATCTTTAGTTGGTTTTCCTTGGTAATATTTGCTTTTTGGTTTGTTCTCGAAGGCACTCGTAGCTCAGTTGGCATGACGCTAGCTTGCCGAATACCGAAGGTTCCGGGTTCGATCGGTAAGGTCACAATACATATATGCAATTTAATTAAACCTGGTTGTTTTTGTGATGTGTTTTGCTACAGTTCTTTGGTCTCGTGGCCGTTGTTGCGATTAAAAATAGAATTCGGACAAAAAGCTTTTACATAACATTTTTAAAATAGCAAGACACAAGAGACTTATCAATGAAAAATATACGAAATAGTTTTTATTTTCAACCATATTTCAATGTACAAGTAATATGTAAAAATATGATTAATAAAGTGACTTCGTATAATAAAACATTAGCTTGATATCTTTAAATACATATATTATTCTTCTGAACGTGTGTTGTCACTGAACCCCTAAACGGCTGGGCCGATTTGTATGAATTTTTTTATGTGCATTCGAGTGGGTCCCTGGATGGTTTAGATTCACAACTTGACCCGTTAGGTGGCGCTGTAGTCGGGTTCTAGGATTTTTTATTACTAGCAAACCAGACGGAAATAAAGCCATGAACCTTAATCCATCGTTGCTATGGAATACAAAGTATATGAAAATTTGGTTATCAGCAGAAATGTTTTATTTTTCCCAAGTAACGGAATGTTATTTTTATGCAATGCTTCTTACGTTTGTTGTTGGTTAACGTTCCCAGACCGACGTCCTTCCAATATTTGCGAACGGTCAATTTGAGGATGGCACTTTTAAAAGCCTCAACAACCGTAGAACTTGTAGGAGAATATGTATGAATGTGGCCGAAGCAAAAGTGGTGTGACAGGACAGAAGAGTGTGGCGTTCAATTCTCTCTGCCTACCCCTGCGGGGAAACGGCGTGATGGTTAGTTAGTTTGTTAGTCAATAGTATTTTGTACGACACGATGCGTGTCTCGGATTGCATTTGCTGGAAGATTACAACAATTGGGATCCAACACTTGCAGATGCAGCACTGAGTTCCTCTCCTCATCAAATTCGCCAATTATTTGCCATATTATTCTGCATCGCATTCGGGTCGCTGATCAAGATCCCAATATCGATTTTTCGCCGGAAGTATAAAACCAAGCGCTAATAGTCGGGTCAAAATAGACATTTCAATTTAAAATAATTTGCGTAGAGCTGAAAATTGGCACAGATATTGGGTACACCATTGAAAATAAAATTTCAAAAATCCCTACCAATCCTACATCTGAAAAAGAAATTATTCAAGGTCAAAGGTCGAAATTATCGGTTTTTTGGTTTTTTCTGGTAAATGGTAAGTTTTATCATAAAAATAGATCGAATATAAATTGTAGATCATATAATTATCTATAATAATTATCTTTACTCTTTTTTCCTAAGAATCACCATTTCTGAGATATCGCGTTTGTTAAAGTTGAAAAGTCGTATTCCGCACCACCTGGTGGCATAGGCGTACGTATTATTCGGGCAGGATACGTCTGTCGGGTCCACTTGTATGGTATATGATTTGCTTATTATTGTGTATTAATAAAAAGGAATTTTTATTTACTTTATATTTCATGTTTACACGTCTGTATAAATGTATATGCCATGTACTAATACCATATTACTATATCCGTAAATTAAAATACGAAATTTGTATACTTTACTTCTAATATTTGTTCATTTTGACATTAATGTATAATTCTCAGAATTTTACCGCGAAATTTTACGTAGGTACTCAAAGCTAATATATGATTTAAATCATGTAATAGTGTATTGTTAGCCTAGAACCTAGACAACAGTATTGATTTTTATTGTTTGATGGAAACAATGTATTTTTATGGGATTGATGACGTTGAAATAATTTTAAATTTTGTAGGTAGGTACATACATTGTTTAAGCTCTGTATCTTAACATATATCATATTGACAAAATTCGAAAAATCGGCTGCTTGCATTCTCTTAGTATCTTCTCTGACCACACGCAGTAAACACGATTGCCTGGCCTGTCTGAATATGAATCACCAGAAAGCATAGCATGGTTTGCTTTGCTATAACAAGGTTCGATCTAAGCCATAAACCCATCGCAGATCTTTGCTTCACGTTTGAGGGATCGTACGGTGCCGTGGTGATGTAAAGCTCGCCTATTCGTGCGTTACCGCTTCTTAGTTATTTAGTTATTGTTTACCTGTGACACGTAGTGCGAAGGTTATCACATCAACTTGAACCCTCCTACTTGGTGCCCGACCAAACCTGGACCATGCGGACGCTTCCTGTTATCTTGGCGTCACCGTTGCCTTGGTGCAATTGAGTAAGTCGTCTGCAGAGGTTTTTGTCTATCTGCCGATGAACTAATATATCTATTACCACTTATTGACTACTTATATCTACTGACTAAAGAGCGCAGTAGAGCATGACCATAAGAATGCGGCTGACATTTCGGCCACGCACAGCTACCCAAGAAGATTCGTCAAACTTATAATTGCCCATATATCGGATTAGGTCCGAGTGTTTATTTTGGAATTGTGAAAATTCAATCCACTCCATCCCTCAAATGCTTCCTTGAGATTGGGACTTTTTTGTAATAGAGAATATTAACTCTATACTTCTGAGACTCCTCCGCTGTTTACTTTCATATGTTATGTGTTTGTATTTTTCGGCTATGTTTTATGATTTTCTATTAACTATTGCTATTTCTGTGTTTTTTAATAAATAATTTATGATAATTTTAACGTCTTTAACTTTTTCCTCATATGAACACCAATATTTACTTTATTTATTTGTCATGGGGACGTAGGGCGTTGGTGACGTAAACTCTAGCAACCCTTGTTGGGATGAATTCTAATGGCGTGGAGTTTTAAGGACGTCTAAATATTTATTCTGTATATCTTTTGAAGGTATTCATCTATTTTTGTAATTATCATCTGGTTCTAAAATTACAACTTCTAAATAAAAATGTTTGTTCATTAAAATATCATTATCGTTATCACTTTTGGCTCTATAAAACCTGGTAGGTCTTGGCCTCCTAAAGAGTCTTCCCCCGCTGATTTTCGCCTAGTGCCAGTTTTCTCCAGTTCTGGATCTCTAAGGCATGTTTAAAAATGTTCTTAGGCTGTTACGGCCGTTCAGAATCTTCTGGTTTGTATTTTCTGGGTATTTTGCCTTGTTTCTACTACCTTTTTGGCAGACTTGGTCGTTTCGGATCCCGTTGCATCAGCCCTGTTGATGGACCCTGCAATGGAGTCTGAAACATCGACCGAAAAGGTCGTAGAAATTCGGCAAAAGACTCCAGAAAACACAAACTAGAAGATGTGATTTTTTTAATTAAAATATATATTTCATATATGAAAGTTTTTCCTGGTGGATGCGTTGGTCATCTAGCTGTTTTACCCAAAAATTTGTAAGATTATCAGTAATGTTTAGAATAATAAAATAATTAAATTTTAGCTGACACCATGATGAAAAATATTAAATTTAAATTTTCCAATAAACAGCTCTGTTTTGAGACAAGCGTTCTACATATTAATACGCTCAAGTTACACTCGCTCCTGTAATGCCTTATATTCTTGAAACGGTTGTATTTCTCAAGGAGGTGTTGACTCCTATACGCCCGGGGTTGATGTTATTAAAACAGAATTTAATTAAATAATATCGTGACAGTACAACAAGGGGTATTATAACGGGTATATTAAATAGGTTCAAAAATTATTAATTAACCCTTCATACATAATACAGCAACTTGAATGACGACACCCCCACCGTCTTGTATAATATTATATTTAGCAAGCTAGATCACACAATTTTAATATGTAAATATTAATATACTTTAATGCTTTCTATGTATCATGGAAGAATTGTAGAGTGGGGAGGAGAAGGAAGGGAAGGATTGATATTTTTCATTGAAGAGAAGTACTTTTGAACAAGTCGATAATTAGGGTTACTTTTTAACAGGGACGTGCAGTCAGAACAAGAAGCATGACTTTTATTTATTAACACAACGACACAACAATTACGCACTGTTTCACACAAACTCATTTGCAAGCTTATATGAAAAGACCAGGAGCGTTCAGTAAGAACAAGAAGCATGACTTTTTATATATTTTGAAAAGTAACCGAAATAAGAGATATATCTCGTAATATTCCTATCACAACAATGGATTTTAATATTTCATAATATTCTGCCAGATAAATATTTTTATTTCGTTTTTTTTCGAATAAATGTTAAAATAAATGTCATGTTCCTTGGAAAAGACCAACTATGCCTGGACGGATCTGGTTAACTCTGCAAGCAATGGCTCACTTAAAGAAGCCATCCGGAATGCTGCAGATGGAAGAACATGGCGCCGGATAGTTTTGGTTGTGGTATCTGCTTTGCTAAGAGACAAACGAGGAAGAAGAAGAAGTTTTTGTGTGGTATTTAATTAATATGGAAGATCCAGTTCAGAAAAAGTGACGCTTAAACGACATCGTGGGACTGGTTTAAAATACTAATTTTGTGGCTACATTCAAATTCCTTTCCTAGATTTGTTGATTTGTCTACGGAATAGCCATGGATTTGTGGCTGTCTTCACAATCATCAACATCAACGGTAAAAACAGAGTTCGAGTGTAATTCATACAGCCTGAAGTCAAAGAAAGGTGAAAGTGGATCGTAGAATGTTTTCTTCTCCAACTCTAGGACTGGCCGTGGAGTCCACCGCTGGGCATCCATTCCACTTGACTTGCTAATTCGCCTTAATTCTGCATACTCTCTTCGTCATCATTCGTGTATATTCAGCGAATCGATCGCCTCCGGAGAAAGTGAGACCGTCTGACATCGCGAGGTCTCTTGGGGTCAAATGAGCAGTTATCTCTTCATTTACATACCCACTTGTGTACCTTTATTTTATTGTCCATTATCTTACAGTCTCGTAGCCTTAACTTAATAAGCTGACCGCAATAGCAAGCCCTAGTTTCCACAGATTTTTTATATTCAATAAAAAAAACTAGAATGATAAGTTTAAACTCAATAAAAACGCGAGATTACAATTATTATTATGTTTTTTTTTATTTTATTTTTTATTTAATATTAAAACTACATTTAAATCATAATACATTTGTCTATTACAATCTACTTAGATACATTTTATTTTATTGCTTTGCCTCTCCAAAAATGAGACTTGCTCATGTGCTTGGTGAGGGGCTTACACTTTATTAGTTTATTTTGGATTTGGCTTATTTGTTCCTTAGCTATATGTCTTGTTATGCATTGTCAAATTGTATCGATCTAAAGTGTTGGTTTATTTTTTTCTTTAATTGTTGTAAGTCATCGATTTTCTTAATATCTGTAGGTAGGTTATTGAAGTTTTTTATGCCCAAGTATATGTAGTTTTGTTGACACAGTTTGGTATTATATTTTGGGATTTTAAAATTATTTTTGAATCTTAATGATATGTTTTTTTTTCAAATTTAGCAGTTATGTTTTCTTTAATTAGTTGTATAATTGAGTTTTTTTGTAAACATTCTCTAATTTTGGAACTTGGAATTTAGAGAAAAGTAATTGTGTAGAGAAGGTTTTTCTTTTTTTTAATATTACTTTTATAATTGATCTTTGGATTACTTTCACTGTGTTTATGATGTTATTATACGCCCCTCCCCATCCAATGATTCCATATTGGAGTAGTGCATGGACAGAAGCGTAATAAACCATTTTTAAATTATCTATGGTTAGTGTGTTACTCAATCTTATGAACATATATAAGCACTTCCTTTGTTTGGAACACAATATCCAACAATTATCCCCACGATTTTGCTGGCACATTCTTTTTTTTTTTTTAAATTCATTGCACAATTTTATTTTAAATTTTTGATAAGACACAAGTATATATCTACTTTTATCTGATTTATCTGTTTGTTTACGGTTGTGAAGATCCTCCTCATACGACCTATAACCTTGTTGAACATCACAAAATTTCTGGTGTGGTAGCAAAATTCGGAGTATTTCGTACCCACTGGATATTTTGGAAAGAAATAAATAAATAATATCATTTATATTTATTTTGATTAATACATCAATTCTCGATAAGCCCTTTGGAAATGTTAATTCGCTGTATGATGAATTTTCAAGCTGTTTTTTTTTTGTCTAAGGCTCCTAGATATTCCCACGGAATATTAATTTTAAAATGTGTTGTTTTACATTATCTCTACTAACACCAACACTCTTGAAATACACGTACCAAAAGTTCACATTCCACGCAAGCGCAGAATATCCTCACTTTCACCATTACTCATTTCACAGCATCTTTTGCACACGTAACATAATCAGGTCGTGCATTTTCGCTGCTGCATTTATACGTTTCAGCTAATTCACACATAAGTTTAAAAGCTATACATGTGATGTACTCATCATTTAACTTTAGGAAATCTTGTATTAATTCGGGGATCCAAAATAACTCAATTTTCCGCTTCAAGATAATTTATTGACTTGTAACAATGGAGTTCACGCGACATTATTCAGATAACTGTTAAGAGTTACGAGGGCGCGTCAGTATGGCGCATCCCTATTTATACTCATTCACTCTCGCGTATTGTCTGTCTTTCTCATTCATTCATCCAGATATGTGGTATGTGATATGTGTGGGTCTTGGGAGACCGTACGAAAGGATCAGGCCATTACAGATTAAGAGGCTTGCTCGGGAAGAGATAAGGTCGCAGGAGAAACCTATAGATTTTATTATTGAATTCTAGTGGAATAAATGCGTTTTTAATGGAAATACCGAACTCTCGCACAGAAGAATAAACATCACATAATACTTGGTTATGGTTGTTTTGTGGAAGGCAATTAGGATGAATCAATGTTCTTTTTTTTCTAGTAACATTTTCTGAATCGCGATGTTTGTCATATTTGTAAGTAATCAAGACGTATTCGGTATAAATGTCTAGAATACTATAACTATGCCTACGAGAAAATATGGGTAAATATAATAGTATATAATACAATGTGTGTAACAATCCATCACGTAGTCCCCGCTGGAGAGAATCCGCTATAAACGCGGAGAAGAAGATTGATCGTAAAAGGGATTCAGATAGATAAAAAGATGTCATTTCATATTCAGTGCTCATGAATCCGTGAGTACAGATCGCCTAGGAGTTGGGCCAAGACGTATTGTACACCACTTAAGTTAGAGCAAAAAATTTATCCGCCTAAAACTATACTTATGGTACTTAAGTGGAAGAGAGTCGTACCAGGCATTATTATGTATATTATATTAGAAAAAGCTTGTTTAATGTTTCAGACATGTGTGTCATACCAACTAACTAACTAACCATCACGCCGTTTCCCTGCAGGGGTGGACAGAGAGGATTGAACGCCACACTCTTCTATCCTGGCACACTACTTTTGCTTCGGCCACATTCATACATCTTTTTATACACGTTTTACGATTGTTGCGGCTTTTAACAGGGCCATCCTCAAATACTTGTATTACCTGATCGTGCCAGGTCTTTCGCGGGCGCCCTCTATTCCTGTTGCCTTCAACATTCGCCTCATATATTTTCTTAACCATTCTTTCCTCGTTCATACGTTCCACATGACCAAACCATCTCAGCACTCCTTTCTTTATTCTATCTACCACACTACAGCCAGCATTGCATTCACTTCTAATTTGTTCATTCCTCACTCTATCGACCAAAGATTTTGCACACAAGCGTCTTAGTGACCGCATTTCCACCGCATTCGGTCTACTTTCATTCCTCTTTTGCTAATTCCAGGCTTCACTTCCAAACATAAGGGTTGGCACTAGAACGCCATTATGTACCGCTAGTCTTGCTTCTTTTGACAGATTCTTATTGGCCATAATTGCATTTAGTGCACCATTAACTTCGTTTCCCGCAGTTACTCTCCTTTCGATATCATTCTCAGCCTTGCCGTCTCTACTAAACATACTTCCCAAATACACAAACTCGTTCACTTGTTCCAAGCATTCGTTGTTTATGATTACATCACACTTAGTCACTCTTTCGTCTCTCTCGAATACCATAACTTTCGATTTGCTGACATTCATCAGAAGTTCACTCTGCATGCATACATCGGACATCCTGGATACCAAGCACTGCAGATCAGCTTCACTGTTAGCCACTATTGCTGCATCGTCTGCGTATAGTAGACAGGATATGGTGAGTCCGTCCATTTTCGCTCCAACTTCTAGTTCTTTCAGTTCTTTCATACAATTATCCATATACAGGTTGAAAAGCCATGGTGACATTACGCATCCCTGTTTGAAACCTTTTGTAATATCAAACCATGATGTGAATGTCCCATTAATTCTCACGCAAGCACTACTTCCATACCATCGCAGCATAAAAAAGTTTTTCAAGTTTATAATAAATGTTCAAAAAATCGGTTAAATAAATGTAATTTAAAATAAAAGTTTAAATAAGAAAATCTCTCCGTCCATAAACAAAACCCTGGTTTCCCGATTGACAGGCAGAGATACATAATGCTACACAGCCGGGTAATTAATTATTAATTATTAATTAATTATTAATATTAATTAATTAATAGCCGGGCAATTGGAGAAAATAACTAAAATAAGAGTTTATAAATGCACGGTGTAACAGAGCTATTTTTTTGTCTCATTTATGAGTCGAGAATGTGCCCCACGTCAAAGTCCTAATATAAGCGACTTCGAGGCATATTTTTCAAAATTTTCCTGTATATGTAAAATATTGAACTATCATGAAAGTAACTCTTATCGAATATAAAAAAATCATTCGCTCATGTATCAAATTACGTAGTCTACATTGAGCACTTTATTTAAAAATTCAAAAATTCTAATTGATTATTCAAGCAATTATATTAAAATTTGATGATAAATAATGTATAAGTGATAAATATGCCAAAAATATAAATCAGTGCATTTAATTCTAATACAAAATTGGAAAATTCAATGTTCTAATGTTTGCACGACTATTCAGAATCTTCCGACTACGGATAAAACTTAAGTACCTATAATTTATATTAATATTAAAATCCGGCACTGTGTATCTTCTTCTACTTGGAAAGATCCTAAGGGCATGTGTACAATTTTACTGCCATCTGTTTATGTGCTTTTTCTGTGAGATAAATCGCTTTTTCTGTTCTGAAAAATTTTTGAATTCTGAAAACCGTTCTTCTCATGCAAAATCCAACAACTCGCCTAATTTTCAGGTCTTAGGTAGATTACTAAATGTATAATCAAAGTATATAATTCTATGTACAACAATGTTCGTCACTAACGCTACCAGATGGCGCAAATAATGATATAGGTATGAAAAGAAAATAACATTATTCTCTGTAAAACATATACAGCGTTATTTGGAAAACATTAATAACCTCGCAGGACTATATTCCTGCCTTGATTATGAGTCGAAAATGTCCAAGTTATCATGACCTAATATCAATCGTTATGGAGATATGCGACATCAAAGTTTGCATTTTTTTTTCAATATTTCTTATTTTTTGTAAAACGTTGAAATATCATCACACTAACCTATATCAATTACGAAAAATTCATTCGTTTCAATAAAGGTTCGGTAAAATCGTAAAAACCCCGAAAAATTCCAATTGGAAAACAATCATATTGGAATTCGAAGGTTTTTATTATTTTATTAAATTTGTAGTAAAGGGAATGAATTTTTCATATTCGATATAGTTGCTGTAATGATAGTCCAACGTTTTACAAAAATAAGTCAGAAATATTGAAAAAAATATGCAAAGTTTGTTGTCGCGTATCTCCATAACTATTGGTATTAGGTCAGATAGCTTGAACATTTTCGACTCATAATCGAGGCAGGAATATAGTCCTGCGAGGTTATTAATGTTTTACTAATAACCTTTATAAAAATGTCCGTCAGTAACGCCACTAAAAGCTACCAGCAAAAGATTTTTAAAATCTAAAACAGACATCCTAGATTTCCACTTTAATTCAATTTGTTGTAAAAGATCAATTTTAATTGAAGTTTCGGGAAAAATTAAGCAATTCCAAAATAATAGATGTAAATAACTATGAATAGAACACAACGTTGTTTACTTCACACAATGACAGTTTAATTAAACAAATTAATTAAAACGTTTTCGATGCTTACTGCATCATCTTCAGTAATATACTAACTAGACTAGAAGACATTTTATCTACTACATAGGGGCGGGAGTTGTCGGGAGCGGGGGAGGGGCAGGCGGAAAGCGAAAGTGGTTGCTGGGAGGGGCTAGTATGGTAAGAAGGGGGGATGTAATAAGTGGTGTTTGATGCTGCTGAAGATGACGCAGTAAGCGTCGAAAACGTTTTAATTAATTTGTTCAATTAAACTGTCATTGTGTGAAGTAAACAACGTTGTGTTCTATTCATAGTTATTTGCAATGATTTTCCACAAAGTTAATCGCGAAAATTTCGAAATATTATAATAGACGTACTCCCATTTCCTAAAGCCCAAAGGGATTATCTTCGCTGCTCGCATGCAGTTTAGCATGCCACACGAATAGACTACTTTAACAGTTGTAAATCTCGCCCAAGTGACACTCTGGCATTCGGCCGATCCGAAGAATGCTCCCGGGGACCTGGGACTTACACAATACCACGCTCATACACACACGTGTCGGGGTACACAAACACACACGTGTTGGGGTACACAGGTGCACGCACTGGCGCCACGATGGGTGACCCCAGGAATGCCGATCTCCGCCGCAATCAGTGACGTCATCGCAGACGATCTCGACCTTTTGTCGATGATTCGAATGATGCATTTTTGGAACTTTGCTAATGGATCCACGGTTGATTTAACAGTTGCCATAAGATTCCCACAAGATATTTTTTAAGCCCATGAGCGAATTTTTTGTCGTGGGATAGTTAACTCTTAAAAGACTGTGCTAAAAAATACCCTCGGGGACGGTGGTGTAACACAGCGTTACCTGATTAAAATCGGCATAGTTTTTAATGTGTGATAAAATATACATATGTACGATACAAATAAGACTTGTTAAAGGTCCGTTTATATAATTATGTAAGGAAAACATACATATTTGTATTATTTTAATAAATTATTGTAAAATCATGGCATATCGAATTTGCGTGCGCTTCCGCTGATGTATCATTAGCGACTGAATCAACGACGCGGTCGCCAGCTTGAGTCAGTTGCCTGCACTCCATCTTTGTCTAACACGTGTTACTCGACTCTACCGTACTCTTTCTATATTGTTTTTGCTTTCGCCGAAACCCAAGCAACCGCCATCTCTGTCCTACATGAAATGTGTGGTATTGTCGTGCTCTTTTTTGCTCGATTTAACTGCGTTGTTCAATATTCTTCTCTCTTTTACACACTGGCCGAAAATACGAGAGTAATGAATAAATATTTTTTAATTAAAAAATCCGTACATTCCTAACAGTTTAATTTAGTCATTTTGGTGTGAAAATGTCTATTCGATGATTACAAAAAATGTGACGTTTTAGTTTTCGTAAATAAGGTACATATTTCATATTTTCTATGACGGGTAGACCTACGTTACATCACCGACACACAGGAGTTAAGAGTACATTATGTCCTATTGTTTTCTGATTTGAGGCATTCTGACCACGTAGCCAACCCAACATTTCTTAACCTTGAAAAAAAGATTGTTGCCATAATAATTGCAAACCAACAGAGTTGTTGGTTTATCACAACTCAACTACATTAAACCTCAAAAATTTCATGTTTATGTTGGTATCTATGTAAAACGATAGGTATCTTTATGGAATTATCTTTAAAAGCTTTCTTTGGACATACTTCTCATCATCGAACGGCGAACATCTAATACTTAGAACGCGACAATCGTGCTCAGAATGGTATTGAATATATTAAGTTGTTGCTGTCAGTTTTATTTATCATCTCCTTACTATTCGTGTCACAGTTCTTCTTTGTAGGGTACGAGATGAATGAGTCGTATTGGAATTCTCTAGTTTGCATAATGAACGGTATTATAATATTATTACACAAGATAGGAGTGAACAGTGTCATTAATGTACTTTTCAGTGTTAACTCCGTTTTCAAGAATCCAATTAATTTGTAATTCTATTATGTGTATGGAGTATATGGAAGGGTCTAGAGAAAGTAGGTGCTAAGTTCAGTTTATACGTGAAGTGAGGTTTTTATGCAATGTGTAGTATTTTTAGAGGCCATACAAAGTTTACAAACAGGCCAAGCTTAAATCACGATGAATCGCATGTAACAGCAGTTAGAAATATCGAGATAGATAAAATGCGCGTAATTCAAGCATGGGATAGTTTATGTCAAGTTTTGCATCTTTTTACTTAATTTACGTATAATTTACATTTCCCAATTTTTTATTTAAATCTTTTATACCTAGGTATTTCAATTTCAAATTTATTTAACCTGCATATAGTTGCTTATTCTTTTTTCAAAAGCAATTGATAGAATATTTGTATAATGCATAGGTATTCCAACTATTTATTAGTCATATTTTATTTAATGAAAAATTTACAAAGAAAATTATATCATAATTAAATATATGAAAATATTTGAATCGTATACAAAAATAAATTATACCTGGTTTCATTTTTATCTTAATAATTTAGACTCGCAATTCATCTCTGTGAGACATCTTTAATATATTGTAGCGAGTCGAGGAACCTACTGATAACTTGATAACAACTTTTTCACGCTACGGCGGTCAGTCAACCGTAACCTCAAATTGTTACGCATCTAATCCAGGGTCGCTCATCCGGGACCGTGTCATCTCTCAAGAGAATTCTACTATATTCCATCACATAGTAAAATACTACTTAGAATCATCTAGAACTTTCAACAGGCTTCTCGTTACCTATAGAATAAACCTTTCGAAGGAATTTAGCTATAAAAGGAGTCATGCGACGCGAGATCTGGCAATTCAGTTCGTGACGACAACAGTGCGACATCAGAGGCGTAAAACAGTGTAATTCGTGAAATTACAACACGCGATATTAGTAAGCGAGTAAACACAGTGTGGACTAGCAGTGAAACCAGCGCAAGTGAAGGAAAGAATAAACCTGGCTAATAGTTTCTACGTGCGAACATTGAACGGAGTTTACCAAAAGTGATCTAAGCAATAGAGACAGCATTAATTAGTGCGTTTTTTGAAACAGCAAAAATAATAAGTGTGTGAAATATTCGGGAGAAATTTAGCAACTGCAAAATTACGAACGGTACTACAATTTAACCCATGTGTAGTGACTTTCTTTGGTAATAAATTAAACTCAATTAATTTAGTGTTTTCATGCGACGTCCCGTGATAATATCTTTTATTTATAACCTTTAAATTTATTTATTTGTATTTTACATTCAAACGCGTGGTAATAATGCTATTGCGACTAGAAATGAATGCAAAAACGCGGAACATTTGAACATCACCGTTATCAAGTACAAGAAAATCGCGTGCGATCTAAAGAATTACGCTGTAAAAAGAACGCGGTAGGTGTGTTGAAATGGCCAGATATTGCTTGGACAGCGATTAAATACTAGTCATTTTAACGCTAGGTATTACGTCACATCGTTGACCTTGGAACCCACGCACTCTATACCTGTGAGAAAATTTTATATCTTGTATAATTTGTTATTTTATAACACGACTTTTAATTCTACACTGTTAAATGGTTTACGATTTCTCAATCGTAAAAAGTGTATTCTGTAAAATGTCATTAATGTTACAATATGACTTAATGTATCAGGGTCATCAACGAAATTTGGTAAACTGTACGTTAAAAAAATATTAAAATAGTGTTATAACAGTGAGGATGCTTCCCTAAGAGTATTATATATATTTTCTTTCAGAAAAATAACTAAAGTAAACAAAAAAAATATAAGCAATGTTCTTTCCAGTCAGCAAGGGATATTTTGTAATGACGACTCGATGCTTTTGAAAAGATTATTTTATTGGTCAGGTCGAAAATATACCCAGTAACTTGTACAAGAAGTTGTATTGAAACAAATATTTTGAGTTCTTTCTCGTTTGAAACTATTTTACATCTGAAGAGTCTAAATGTGAAAATATCTTTATCGAAAATGTCTACTGAAAATTATATATATACGGCCAAATCTGGGTAAATTTTTTATTTATATGAAGTGTTGTTTTTAATGTACTTTCGTTTACGGAGAACACAACATAAAAACTCAAATCGACTTTGACATATCTTAAAAAATGAAAATAGAAATAGCTCAAGATTGAAAAAAACGACAACATAATTATTGAAAATAGGTTCTAACTCGTAACTTTTCTGTAATTGTTTTTTGAAATTAGCATCTTATATAGGTAACTGATGGGTTTGGCGTTAACATTGTAGAGATTATTCATGATGATCATTATTAGCAAAGATATAAATATATTTGCAGTTGAAGATTATTCAAATTAAATATCAGCTAGAATAGGTAACAAAAAAAGCCCACGATCAATGCGTCTCGTTATTAATATATGTTATTGTTAAATTAGAAATAGTTTAGGCTAGTACATACATTGAAAATATAAAACATTTATTTCACAATTTGATTGTATTCACTTGAATGGGTAAGAATTTCATTAAAAAAGTCATAAACAGGAACATTATTTAACGCATTAACAACGTCAAATCTAACAGTCATAGAATTTTTAGGAAAAAGTTATTTGTTTAATAGTTATTGTGAAATAAATATAATTTTTAATTGTGTAATGTTTGTTTTTCTCTGTGTATTTGAATGTATGTGTATTTGAATGTAAGTTCGTTTGTCGATGAGAGGTTTTGATACTCTCGAAACTCGAGTAAAGTAAATTATATTTTCCACCCATTTTAATGATCACTAGGCTACTTGTTAGGGTTGTGAGCTAGAATAAGTTAGAAATGTTAGTACATACGGTGTTACAGTTCCGTAACACAGAGCTGATAGTGATGCAAATTTCCTTCTTGTAATGCTCCCAAAGAGTTGGGTGTGTAAAAAGAAACCAGAGGCGCAGAGGTGACGAGTGGTGACCGTCAATCTCAACAAGTGGGCGCACTTGTTGGGTTCTCGAATTTGAAGAGTTTGACCTTGTCCCGCCGTGTCACGCCCATGTTGACAGTCTGGTCGCACGTCACGAGGCAATACCGAGTGGTGCAGGCAGCCGCCGACTCCTCGAACGGTTCTCATGGGAGGTCGGGTCAAAACCGTTCCAAGAATCGAACCTCGTAATACCCGCTCGTATCAAATGTGCATCGCGAGTATTGCAAAGCAGTGCACGGTCTACCTTCTTTATATTTTAGTACCGTTATATATTTGAAGCATTTTTATAACATGATTAATGTTTTAAATAGTTAAGTTGTGCTCAGGCATTTTAACAAAATGTTGTATGTGGGTGTTTCCATAAAATATGGGTCACTTTTGGAAATAATTTGTCTTCATTATATTTGAGATGCTGTTGTATTCCCTATCAGTGTATATAATGTGTGATTAATTTATTATGTCATACTCAAAAGAGCAAGTCACTTTATGTAGTATCAACCGCTTACTGAGGTATGCACTAGCATGTAAATACCACTACACACCAAAATCATTGTGTTTTTCACACATTAACACCTTCCCAGAATATTCCTCATATGCGTTTCAATCTAACCAAAGACTAACATGCACTATGATCCCTACCAAAAGAATTGAGACGGGGTGATGTTTATATTATTAATCTGATTCATTAAACATGTTATATTTAAATTATACTTTACTGACTGGTTATTGAAGGAACAGGCAGGCGTTTATTTCTTCAAGTTTCATATTATGTTATACATACGTTGCAAAAAATAATAACACATTTTTTAATAATAAGAGGTAAAACCAGTGTAGAAGAAAGTATGAAGTAAGTGGAGAAAAATTAAGAAAAGTGTTATATTATTGCCTGTGGCATCAACGTTATGTTCTATCTGGTTGAGGCGGATGGCTTTCAATAAAACTCGGCGTGGAGTTACAGCTTTTATTAGATGACTAATACAATATAACATAGATGGCGTGCGAACCGTATCACCCGATGGTCAAGCTCAGTCTGGTTTCACGGCGACACCGCCGGCCTTCCGTGCACTTTCTCGCTTCCTCTCTCGCTCGCTCTCTTCACACATTCCACAGACACCACACCTCTCCACACTGGACTCTTTGGTCTCTCTTACTGAAGAGTTTCTAACTAATCTTCAGTAAAGAGGAGTCCAACATCAGGGGCAGGTGTCTACTTGCCTACTGGCTTGCATGGGATCAGCATCTGAAGCAGACAACACCCCATCTGTTTCAAATGCTGATACTATAGTAAAAGGAGAAAAATTAAGAAAAGAAACCAAGTATTTTTTGATACATATAGCAGATGCTGAAAGACAATAAACGAAATCATCATCATCATCCATGTCGGTCCCTCATGACTGAGGATCGTGATCTTCATGACCTCCTGCCCTCTTCATTGTTCTCCTCCACCTCTCCCGGCATCCTGCAGAATCAGGCATTGTCGGTCCAATGTGTGGTGATATCAATCCCCCACAAGATTTTCCAGGCTCTTCTTTCTGGCGATATCCAAAAAAATCATCGTCTCAGACGAGTGGTTGACAGTGTCTCCATTATTTTGGATTCTTGGAATATGGAGACATTTTATGCGTCTCGCGGTCCACGGTCTACGCAACATGCGTCTCCAACACCGCATCTCAATGGCATGTTGAAGCAGTCATGACTTAATATCAATAGTTGTAGAGATATGCAATATCAAAGTTTGCATTTTTTTTCAGTATTTCTGACTTATTTCCCACAAAACGTTGAGCTATCATCACAGTATCTTATAACGATTACGAAAAATTCATTCCTTTCAATACAAGTTAAATAAAATGATAAAAACGCTGCGGAAATTCTAATTAAAATCGGAAGGTTTTTATTATTTTATTTGACTTGCGTTAAAGGGAATGAATTTTTCATATTCGATGTAATAATAGTCCATGGCATTACAAAAAATAAGTCTGAAAAAAAATGCAAACTTAGATGTCTAAGGCCTATAAATATTAATTTTTGGTCATGGTTGCTTGAGCATTTTCGGCTCAAAAATTAAAGCAGGAATATAGTCCAGCAAGGTTATTAACGTTTTCCAAATAACTCTGTACATTTTGTCCATTTCGATCGGTAGGTAAATTTAAGATATTCCGACTAAATTATGAAAATATTCACGGTAGGTATTTCTTGGGTATTCAATGAAGTAATGACTAGGTATTTTGTCCTTAAACGGAATGAAAGTTATTCCGGTGTACTCGCGATTGACTGCCGCTGGCATTCTCAAGTTTAATCGTCACAGCCGTTTTAGCTCCGGATGTGTCGCTGATTACTTTTTTTTGTATTGCTGATTGTTACTTCCGTAACACACTTCACAGCGACGAGAGAAAATCTGCGCTCCTGTTACCGGCAAACGCTGGAAAATCAATGTATTTCTTGCCACCGAACCCAATACAGTATTTCCTTACATCTATCTGAATTTTTAAGTACATCACGATAGAAAAAAAATTTAAACCGACTTCAAAAAAACCTCAAACAAAAACTCACTACCTGAAAATACTAAAAAGCGAAAAATAAACTGAATTATTTATTTAATTAGAAGGACGACAATGCGCGAATTCTTCTAACTAATTAAATCAAAAACTACTACCTACCTATTCTCGATAATATTCTAAATTAACCTTCATACAATATTATTTTACTTAGCAATCAAGTTATTGTGTTTACGAATTAAAATGATTTATTTACAAAATTACAATGTTACAATTCTTGTCTAAACCTAATTGCCTATTAGTTTAAATAAAATATTATTATAATGTGTGCTAAGTACCTACCTAGGTACCTAGATATGGATCCTAATGTATAACTAAAAAAAATAAGATAGAATTCAATGTACTACTCCTAAAGTAAAGTCCTAAAAAACAACCATGTAAATTTTGGTGTAAAGTGGTCAAAGAGTATAGGATCGTATAGAGATAGACAGACAAGTTTTATATATAAAATCCTGAATCAGTCTGAATATTCAAAAAATAACTTTGCAAACGTAGGTTTAAAATATATCTCAAATAAAGTAAACATGTTTAAGTCCGTATTACTCAATGTTACTTAATTTATTACATTGGGTATTTTAAAAATTCACTTTTTCAATATCTCAGATGTATTAAGGTAATTTGGCAGTTCGTGCTTTCGGTAGTTAATGTTTTAAACCTACGCGAAGACTAGGTGCCTACATGTTGTTATGTACATTACAACATGAACCCAGAATGAAAAAATGACAAGGAAAGTAGACGGAGTTCAAATACGCAATTATAAACCGATTCCAGCATGTAAAAGTTTTGAGGTTATTTCATATTTTATATTTTGTAATTTCCCCCGAGAGATTGGGGTGGGGTCTAATTTATTAAAATTGCCACATAATGTACATTGTTGTTTTATATACCATCAGTTAAGTTGTTTACCTAATGTGACAGTTTTGTGAGTGATCAAAATTTTCGTTGAAGCTTTTTATATTCGCGTTTCTTATAGCAGGTGTTTTCTTTTTATACAGCGGGTCGATGTTGTTTTACGTCACTTTTTCAATCGAATTATTTTTTTATTAATTATTTATTAATTAATCGTTATTGAAAATCGGCGATGTGAAGTCAGTACTTCAAAATAAACTGTATTTTATTAGAATATCTAAGAAATAAATATGTTTACCGTTGTACTATTGATAGGATTGGCGTCGACTTTATAGAGTTTCATCTCGGTTAGAGTTAATTTGTAAACTCTAACTAACTAATCTCTACTAAATAACTCTACTCGAGTTTATCGTCTCTCATCAACAGGTGAAGATATAAACTAACAGGCTTAGGTGGTAGTGAAATTAATGAGAAATTAGGTACTGATATAGGGAGGGGCTGAGTTACTAGTGAAAGGTGGTCAAATATTTATTTACACACGTTTTTTGTTTCAAAATAAATGATTACGTGTTTCAATACACTGATTACTTTTAGCAAAATATGAATATGATCTTATGAATACTCAAATGAAACATTTTTTGGTTTGAACAGCACATCTTTGTGAGTTTCTCAAGCTTGTGTGTTTTTATAATGTGTTTTCCTGCAGTAATGTACATGGTCTTGTAGTGTTAGAAATTTAATTAAAATAAAAATAAAAATGCTGATGTCATTTTCTACCATAAAGGTTTAAATAAACGATATAAATAAAAAAGATTTTTTTTATTTAAAAGTTATTTAAATCGAACACTAAAATTTACTTTATAAATAAAAAACACCTTTTATTTCAGTCTTGTCGGCATCATCAGGTTTGGTTATTAAAAAAAACGTACATTTTTTTTCAATTGCTAAATGAAAAAGGTGTACGTATTTAATTAGTGACTGGCTTTCAATCAAGTGTGGCATGTAATGGCTGCTTAGGGAGTTTTCGACAGTGTCAAAATAATATAATTCAATAAACTACACAATACAGAAGTTCTCTTGATGAAATTTCAGGAAAATTTTAATGATTTTTTTTCGGCCAGAAGACATCGAAACAGCCTTCCGTTAAAAAGATCGAAGACTGTTGCAGGTGAGCGGTGTGAGCTACTAACCGTCCGCGCTGGAGGCTTAGCTCTTCTCTTTGGTCCCTCTATTCGAATGCTTGGTCGCGCTACGCCGCTTTAGAGCCCGCGCACGCCCCAGATCACCATAGATTCTTTTGACCACCTTTTCAATTTGATTCCAAACGGTTGTGACATTACATTTATTTTCTCTCTAACGCAAATGCAATGGAAGATGCTACCTTTTTAGTTATAACAAAGTGCATTTTTTAGTAAATATACTTATTTAAATTGACCCTGATAGATAGTTCTAGTGTGACATAAGAATAAAATGTGTAAATAATTTGTGAAAATTGTGAAAATGTCATGATTACACCTTTTACGGTAAGGAAATAATAAAAAATGATCAGAACAAAATGTATCACCCTTCTAGTGTGGAGGGCGCGGTTTCCAAGGACATCGCCGTGTATCACATGACAGGTAGTAGGTATTACATGTTCGAGCGACCATCAACTAAGTTTATTAATAAGTTTACATACATATTTGTATAATACCTGTAGCCCGTCAAAAATGACGGTACTTTTACATGCCGGTTCTTAAAAAATAAATATTTACTTACTGTTGTATTTTGCTATAACTTTGTGGTTATTCATTATGAATATAATGAAACTAATTAACCTTGTTTACACCACTAATATTTACATTCTACATTCACATTTTAGTGATGTAAACAAAGTTAATCAGTTTAATTATATTCAAATATTTACTTATTTATAGCCGACACCCATGAAATAGTAATAACGACTTTTATTAAAATATTTCAACATTTTTTTCTTACATGTACCGTATTTGTGACCGGTAGCAACATCGCTAAGTTGCGGCCGGTTCGGGTTTGCTGGCCCGGGGTTTAAGCCTACTGCCGTTTAATTTCGTTTTTTCAGCCGTGAATTCGAACGAAATTACGGAAGTTATGGACAGACGTACAGACAGCGAAATTATTATGTTTTATGGTTTCTGTACTACTAAGTATATGACACTAACCTTCCCTTTATTTACAACACTACGTACAAAAATTAAAAAATTAAAAAATTGAATGTGTTAAAATGTCTGATATTGATATGTACCAGGAGACTAGCGTGATGAAAATAATGATGGCGTGCGCGGACTGATGTGGGGCAGAGAAATGTAATGAGTCGTTGCGCGCGAGAAACGCAAACAGTATTATAAAAGTGAATGTTTTATATGCACAGGAATGTGAAATTCTTGCATCTTATCGAATCTTCTAAGGGTATCCCTTGATCGTCGGAATTTGTAACCATCTTCACTGCTATAGTGAAATCAGAGTAACATGACCTAACCCACATTGAGATATCAATGTTGCTGTAACGTGAGTGATAATAAATTTTCTTTTCTAAGTTTTTTTTAAAATTTAATTTTTAATTAATTAATACATACATCAAAATTACAAAATATGATTGAAAAATACAATAATACATTTAGAAAATACTAAGATTAAAACAAACAGTATTAAAAAATTAAATAACAAGTCCCCAGACATCAATTGTTTGATGGTTTAAGGGAATATTAAGAAAAAAATAAAATAAAATTAACAACATCAGTTGTTTATGGTATAGTTTCACATTATTTATGTCCTTTATGTTACTCTAAATTCCGTTATAAGAGTCAATTGCAGTAATAAAATGAGATACTAGAAAACGTAGACAGTATAAAATACCTAGGTGTAATTATAGATTCAAAACTAACATTTACAAAAAATACTGAGAATGTTGTGAAGAAAATCGAATGACACGAATTATTACCTAAATACTTTGATAACAGGATGAAGCTGAATAGGGATTTTTATTCTTACAATACAAGAGGAGGCAACAACATAAGACTTCCGAAGAAAAAGAAAAACACATCACAAAATTGTACGATGTACAAAGGTCTAAAAATCTTCGATAGCCTGCCAAATGAAATTCAAAACACGGTGAATAAAAGGAGGTCTAAACAGGTGTGCAAAAATTTTATTGTAAAAACTTTTAAATGAGTATATGGAACGCAATATGCTTAAGTGAAATCATGTATTAGCCCACACAACATTATGTATGTGTGGAACTAAATAATTAAGATAAATAAATAAATTTAGAAATCCATGTCTTTCTGTATAAGTCCACGTTAAATGCTTAAATGAAGGTTAAATGTTAATTCTGTATGTACACTGAGTTAACACTGCGCGAAGGGCATATATGGAATACCTGTTCGCTCGACTAGTGTATAATGCGGGAATTAAAACATTTTTCGTAAAATTCTTGTAATGTGCAAAAAAGTTATAAAACTCCACCACTTTCTGTCATCGTGTAAAGCAGTTGTCAAATTACTATAATACAGCAATAAAATCAATCACGTGCTTTATTAAGGGGTTACGTGTAGTCAGAGGCGCAAAAAAATAGACATTTTCAAAAAATTTTTTTGAACGGTTGTTTAATGTTTTAATTCAATACTTATAACCAACGTTTTACACTATATTTTAAGTATCTATACTGAAAATTTAAAATAAAATTATTAATACTGGACCACGATAGAATCTCGATTCTTGACCCCTGTTTTGCAAGTAGTGCCTCGCAGTGTCCATCAGTGCTTCTTAGTGGTTTATCTAAATTTAAGGAAACAAAAAGAAATTAGTAGTTCAATAGTTTATCATGTGCTTAATCGAAGCTTTTTTATTTTTTTTCAAATTTAGCAAAATGGCGGTCTTTGAAAGCTTAATTATGAATTTTGAGGGAAAAAATCACTCATTTATTATTTATAAAAAAAAATGAAAAAAGTCAAAAAAAAAATTCCTTCGATTAAGCACAAGTTTTTAATGCCTAAAATATGATGTTTAAATTTAATTTAAATCTGTCGAGTAGTTTTTGAAATATCGTGGACACCGTTTTTGAAAACATTATTTTGAGAAAAACGCGTTTAAAGTTTTATGCATAAATAATTAATACAAATACAATTTTAAATATTACTTCTGTAGAGTTGTCTATTTTTGGTACATATAATACATCTTCTGCCGATGTGTAAGCCTCCAAGATGTCGATTTTTTTTTCTACGTCTCATTTTGTCTTCTCGAGTAACCTGATTTGCACGTTGGTCAGCAATCTTTATGCGCTCTATATCGAGTTTTTCGGCATACCGGTGTGCATTAGGTCCATAATTTAATCCTATGCATTGGCAAACATTAATATTCCTCGCATACCTTCATGACGTCTCATTATAAATTTTTGAAATATAATATAATACACGCACAACTACCTATCGACTGCTGGGTTTCACTGCCACTGAAGTACTAACACTAAATCAAATCTTAGTTAGCCTAAAGGGTCTTATGTCTAAAAGTAGAAGTATAAAAGAAATTTCGTACATTATTCTTAGAATTAATTAGGTAAAAACCGCGTTCCGTAGCAGTTGTCCCGTTTGTCAGCCAGGCCGACTCTAGTACCGTCCGCGTGTCAGAATGGGCGGCCACAGAGGGCCCTACAGTTATCGTTGGATATCTTTAAAACTAATAACCGGATCGAGTTGATATTTTCACATAATATTTTTGAAACATTTTGCTTTCAGAAAATACAAAAAAAAACGATTTTTTAAAAATCCCGACTACACGTAACCCCTTAAAACGAAGGATTCGTGCACTATCGGCGCCCGTGCACTAGCCGCTTGGAATTGTATCTGCAAAAATGTATAGGAATGTGTAAAAAATGTATTTTTGTACGTATGACGTATTTTGCCGCCTTTATGCATGCATTTTTTTTATGACAGTATGAAAATAAATAAAATAATATAATAATCAAATAACTTTATAGGTTCACTAGTAGGTATTTTCGACTATAAATATTTTCCACTCGAAGCGAGTCCCAATATATTCAAAGTAATCTACTAAATCTTTTTTGCAATTTTTTTCTTATGGAACAATCTAAAATATCGAATAAACAAAGCCGTCTTATCTCATTTTTTGACTTTTTTATAACTGATGATTAAAATGATGTAGCAAGCTGAAAATAGTCGCGTTGACCTAGAAATTCTAGGCAGCGTAATTCGCTTAAATTTCATCACATTAGTTGCTAACGCCAGAATGGACTTACTGCTTTACATTTAAAATGCATGTGTTTGGATGGTGGGAGTATTAGAATGGGAAAATTTTATGTGGAATGTAAGGGGACCCAGGGTGCGTGTGTTTCGTGTTGGAATATTCCAGGAAAAGCTTTTTGGGATACTCTGCTGGTGAATGCATTAAAAGTCGTATGCGTAAGGCAGAATATCCCAGAAAACTAATAGAAGTTTATGAAGGTTTGTGAAAACCTGAGAGCGTGTTTTAGGACTGATGAGTCACCAGTGAATGGACACCCACCGCATTCCCAGGACCGTTTTATGAGCGAAAGCTCCCACATCGGTCCTACTCATACGTCGCCAGGTTGACAATTTTATACTCTAAAGGCCATCTCCGTGTCACGTCGTGTAAAGGGCGACTGCGACCCGGAGAGACCTGCAATAGTCCATTCACTGTACCTCCTTCACATAACACACTTTATTGTAAATTATCAAAGAAAGAAAAGAAAAGCAAAAAATACAGGTAAAAATAAAACATTAAGATCATGGTTAAAGGGTAAATATAAATAATGAGTCACCAGAAAATATCATAAATATAATACAGCTCTTTTTATACACACGTATACAAAACATTTCTCTATTAAAAACATGCATTGTACGCAAAGGCCGACACTTTCAAGTTATCGTGTAATACTTGGTTCGTCACAATCGCACTCACGGTTTACAGGCCGTAGCATTCCGAAGTTGACTGAGCGCGCCAATTCGCGACCAATGCATTCTAAAGAAATCTCACATCTGTCCTTGATCCATTGATATCTTTAAATTCCATCTGTGTCGTATACTTTCTGAAATATAGGTAAGCCTGACCTGTTGTCGATAAGGTAAACATTTTGAACATGAACCCCCAACTTCGAACCAATTAAAGCGATACGTATTCCCATCAAAACAGGATTACATAGGAAACTGCAAGTCTTATCAGGATAAATATTTTTAGAAATGTAAAGATTACATTATTTACACATAAACAACGAGATGATGGTAATAGTATTGCCTTTATCAGAAGTACAATTTATAATTATATTTCTAATATTTAAAGCATTGACTTTGTAGATAGAAATTATAATTTAATTAAGAAATTAATTTCTTATAGTGTTAAGGTTGTTATTACGGTCGTTAGACATATTTAACTGTAAGTGTTTGCGGATATTTTATAGATACGAACCGTATGTTCGTATAAAGGTCGTCCTCCTGATGACGTTGAATAAGAATTCAACGAAATGTCGAGAATCGTTTCTCGGAAAAACATACGGTTCGTATAAAATATCCGCAACCAGTTACAATTAAACATTAATTTCTAATTATATTTTCAATATTTAAAGCATTAACTTTGTGGATAGAATGTTAGTATATACCTACCACTACCAGATTAGTTTAAATCTCTACTTTCTGGTAGTGGTTTATACTAATTTAACTAACTCTCTGTTAATTTCCAATAACATTAATTTACATTAATTACTCAAATTACATTAATTACCACCTATATGTGTTCGGTTTGGTTAGCCACCATAAATAGACTTACGCTTGCAAATTGTGCAAATTTATTTCTAAAACTGTGGTGTCGTAATCTTATTATCTTTTTAATAATGGTGAATACTACTGCCATTACCACAATTTTTATGCATTTCATTTCATTAAAAGTTTTATTCCTCTAAAAAACACCCTATATTTCTTCAAGTGGCCGTATTTAATCAACCTGCCGCCGTCGTCAAGACCACCATCAAGGCAGTTTGGAACGTATGAGTAAGATTCTCACATCGCATTTGTGTCAAACCTGACTCAGCTGTTAGTGCTAATATTGCTTGACGTGTATTTAATCTATAATGATCTTCTTCTGCTACTTCTTGCATTAGCCATATCCGCTCTGTATCCACGCAAGCAACTTGCATTAGTAACTAATAAATAATAAATTTTTATCAGAAATGAAATATTTCATTTCTCAATAAGTACATGATCTCCTTTTCTGTCTCGAACAAATGTGTACCCGGAAATCTTGCGGCCATTTTTTAAAATTATAATAAAATAATATTTTAATATGCAGGTACCAAAATAAGAGTCAATAAAAAATATTGTTTTTTTTTTTTTTGAAGTTACTTTCTTGTAAAAAATCACCCGATTTCTAGCTAAATTTTATTCTCCAATGGTTTTCGGTTTTTCCGTGAAAATTATCACATAGGTTTTTTATGAGCTTTGGTGGCGTATATTGCTGTTACGTTATCCGTAACTATACAATATGGTTAACGTCCTACGAATAGTTACTTTTATGGATGCATAGCATTTATATATCGTATGCCAAGGTGTGGCAAAGACATATAAACTAAGCACGAAACTTTTATGTATATGTATGTATATTGAATTTCACTATATTACACACACAGGGTCTCCTGTGCTGTGTGTAATAGAGTGAAGCTGAAGAACTGTCCATATTCTAGTGACATTCTTCCTCTTCATTTTGTCGACAGTGAAATGATTTTTACATGGTTCCAGCTTCCACCAAATATTCCAGTTTCGTAGCGAGCTTTGCATTACAGACTTTACAAGTCGGTTCACCATTTTGGCAAATTTCCAAGTGATCTGGTTCCTTCAATTTTCCCTTGCACCTCATATTTTTCCTCAATATCCTCATGCCTAGTGGCAAGGCCTAATATCTGTGGAATTCTAGTCGTATAGTAGAGGATATACGAGGATCAATGTTTTAATCATTTATAATCAAACAACCACAAAGTTACGCTATAAATATCAAAAGTACCTCACTGCATTTAATTTTGGACGTTTAAAACATGTAAAAGAAAACTTATAGTAGAGAACTCACTAAAAGAAAAACTTCTGGGGAATGTACGTCAATATAAATTGTGTTCAATGTTTGAAATGTAGTTGAAGAGTAGTTGAAAATCAAAACCTCCATGAAAATTCTTTTTAACAAATAAAAAAATGTTTCGCGGCTGCTGTATAACTTAAATAATCAGATTTTTAACAAGCAATAACATCGGATTGATGCTTAATATGATGTTTAACTAATATTTAAAATGTAGGAATGAGTTTAGAGAATATATAGACATTTAAATTAAAAAAAAAAACAAATATGGTGGCTGGATATATTTTGATACTCAACACTCTAATAATAATGGACTATATGTAGAGTATTCGCAGCACCAGTTTTTAAAAGCAGGAATCCTCGTTAAGACTTGAGGGAGAATGAGACAAATAATCGAATTTCAATAAAACAAAAATTTTCAAAAAAACCAACTAACCATCACGCCGTTTCCCCGCAGGGGTAGGCAGAGAGGATTGAACGCCACACTCTTCTATCCTGGCACGCCACTTTTGCTTCGGCCACATTCATACATCTTCTCATACAAGTTCTACGGTTGTTGCGTCTTTTAACGGGGCCATCATCAAACGCTTGTTGTATCTGATTGTGCCAGGTCTTTCGCGGACGCCCTCTATTTCTGTTGCCTTCAACACTCGCCTCATATATTTTCTTAATTATCCTTTCCTCGTTCATACGTTCCACGTGACCAAACCATCTCAGCACTCCTTTCTTTATTCTATCTACCACACTACAGCCAGCATTGCACTCGCGTCTAATTTGTTCATTCCTTACTCTATCGACCAAAGATTTTCCAAAAAAATTTCCACATCGCGTATTCGTTATATTCAATCCTTGTTCTTTGTCTATTAAAAGACTTCATCCAGCGTCAATGTGTTTCCAAGAACCTGTCGGCTACCCGACAACCTCCTAACCTCTTCCTGGATCACCTCAGCATCCTCTGTGTTTAGTGTATTGTCTGCGAATACGTCCGCGATTTCCAGATATTTTTTGACTAGTTTGATAGCAAGTGTAATCTAGTCGAAACACGTATTCTTCAATGTCATTATTAGGGCAACACCCGTGTGTGTATTTATTTATGGCATATTTTATATTGATTGCTATGATTTTTAGTTTAGACAATAAAGGCTGAGAGGAGAAGTATCTTTTTCATTGCTAATCCTGTTTGAAACTCATTGACGATATCTGCGACAAAGGGAATATCTCTTCAGATCCGTTCCTTGTGTAGAATTTAAGTATCAAGGGGAATCATCTCCTTGGTTGATTGCGATTGAGACCAAGTCTCAGCAGAGACTAAAAATTCGTGTTTTCTGCCGAGTTTCTTACTCACCGAGTTCCTTCTCAGTACCGTTTCTAAGACAGTAAACGGCAGTCAAAAGCGTCAAGTGCGGCTGCAGTGATCGATTTTACGTGTACAGCCAGAAGTCAAAAACTCGGTCAATCAGCGCGTCGAAGTCAACATTGACATGCGAGAACGGAGCAGGAGTTGTGCGATGAATATCGGAGGCATGGGTGAATGACCCGGCGCGGCGGTCAAGTGCACACGCACCGGAGTGCTTGCGACGTGTACTCTGCACCACAGAAGGTACCGACAACCAGTTATTAAACTCTTTTAATAAAAAAATTTACCTAACCAATAAAAATTCAGCTTTGCTGCTGACACTTTCTTCTACGGAAAATATGAAAGGGAAATAGTATGTTGCGGGAGTGTCTATTACATTTTAAATTAGAATGCATTATTTTAGTTATGACATTTCGAAAATGATTATATTTTATCAATAAATACAAATCATTATAAAAACATATCATTTGTATGCCGTTGACCGGTTTCAATTGTGAATTTCGTCAATACGGAGACACACTAACCGATCCACAAAATCAAATATGCAAACAACAATATTTATTTTTGTATCTACTTAAATATTTATCTTCACTTTATATTTATATTTTCTTTTCTTTTAGATTCATGTATTCTTGTGTTTGTATCTACTACTAAATTGTTATCCTGCTTTAATATTTATTTTTACTCTTCTATTTCTTTACTATTGTAATTTATTACTATTCAACGTTACTATTGCATAACTCTTAAATGAGAATTACTGCCGCAACAGGTTTTTACCTAGTGTGGAGTTATTAGTAATTTATGTTAAACAAATGTAAATAAACAATAAACAATAAAAAAAAAATACCTACTGCCTGGTGGGGTTGTGGCCTAAGTTGTTGTTGGAGGAGCATTGATTATACTCGTAGTATACAAAATGTTTCTTATTTTATAATATTCATCTTATTTATTCAGTAGATATTAATAATTATATTCGTTTATGGTATTAATTTTTATACACACTTTTCTATGATTTTTAAAGATTGTTTCATCTTATCAATTAATGCAATGATAAGTCATTGCCAATTTCAGTAAACGGGTATAATGTTGTGGTGGCACTCGAGTACACCATAATATAATACCAAAGAAATAAAAGTACCTACTAAGAACAAGTCTTTCAATGAAATCGTATACCTTAATTTACACGAAAATATTGTATTTTTTAAAAAAGCTTTGGATCTGAATACTATGTGCACATAATCGCTGATAATGTCGCAATATGAATTATTACATTTTATTTTTATTATTCTTATATCCGAAAATATGTCTGATGTAAGTACAAATTGACAATCACCTACATACTATCAATCTTGAAGTTGTGCTATTAAATACATATTTCTGAATAACATTTACCTTGGAACAAATACCTGTAGTACCTACTCCTGTTGTTGAACGACCCAAAAATAAATATAATATAATACTAAAAACACTTTCATTTCAAAATCTTCAAACGTCTAGAAATTTGGCAATATTTGTTTTTCTTTATCTTAAATTAAGCTGGTAGTTTGTTGGACTTGGATCTTTGTCATAAAAATTTTATGCGTCTATTCTCACGTTGATTATGGTCGCGATTAGTGAATCATAGACGGCATTTTGATTTGCATATCCAAATCAAGGCTTGACAGGTTCGTGATGAGCTAGAATGTTAATTTTACTGTGATCGTTTGATCGATATTTATTACCATTGATAATTAACATTTAACTATTTTAAAATCGAATTTATAATTACCTACTCACTGAATCAAAATAAATATTTCTCTACGTAACAATGCTCGCCACTAACGCTATAACAGATGTATAAAATAATGAGTTATAAAAAATATATAATTCTGTATTCAACAGTGTCCGTAACTAACCTAGCAAGAGCTAGATAGCGTCGTTTTCGTAGCCTTAATACGCGCCCAAAATACACAGGTGTACCAGAGCTAGCAGCATAAACTCGGCCAGTAGATTCCTGCCTATATTATGAGTTTAAAATGTTTAATCAACAATGACCTAATATCAATAGTTATGGAGATATGCAATAGCAAAGTTTGCATTTTTTTTTCAATATTTCTTACTTAGTGTATATTATAGATATCTCACAGAGACGAAACTGTATTAATTATGGGAAAGTAAGTATAGAAGTCATTTGGGTGTAACAGGACTTATGACCTGTCTTTTTATGGTTGGCTTAAGTGATCACTTTACACAATTGTAACATTCGCCATTTCCACCCATGATAGAATATACCATGCTTATTCATTTTTTTGGAAGTTGTATATATGTTCAAATTGCGTGAAGCTTTCATATATGAGTTGTAAGCGCCTTTTCCATGCGGCCTGTACAAAGCCATTTTTCCATTCCCCTAATCCCCAAGATGTGTCGCTAATGAGAAGACTCCTACAATTGTTTACGAATTTTGGAGCAATAGTTACTTTTTTTTTACTTGTGTGGTAATTAAATTCCTCCGAATACTTGCATACACAAAATTCCGTAATCAATTGTAGATTTTCTCATTAGCTACATCTGTGGGGATTTAAGGAGATGAAATGGCTTGCAGCCGCATGGAAAAAGGCCTTACAACTCATCTATGAAAGCTTCACGCAATTTGAACATATATACAACTTCCAAAAAAATGAATAAGCATGGTATATTCTATCATGGGTGGAAATGGCGAATGTTACAATTGTGTAAAGTGATCACTTAAGCCAACCATAAAAAGACAGGTCATAAGTCCTGTTACACCCAAATGACTTCTATACCTACTTTCCCATATTAATACAGTTTCGTCTCTGTGAGATATCTATAATATACACTAATTGATTAATAATGTCTCTGTGACATAAATCCAGCACTGTTCTGAAAGATTTGAACAAACTCAAAAAATTTCTTACTTGTTCAATTTTTAGCAAAAAATTGAACAATCATTACAGTAACTTATATCGATTATGTAAAATTTATTTTCTTCAATACAACTTAAGTAAAATGATAAAAACGTTGTAAAAAATAACTATTTTTCAATTTTTGCAAGGTTTTTATCATTTTATTCGATTTTTATTAAAGCGAATGAATTTTTTATAATCGACATAAGTTACTATAATGATAGTTCAACTTTTTGCAAAAAATAAGTAAGAAATATTGAAAAAAAAATGCGAAATTTGATATTGCATATCTCCATAACTATTGATATTAAGCCACGGTTGCTTGAACAGTTTAGACTCATATTTACATTTTATATACATATATATGTATATATATATATATATATATATTTATCGTGTGAAATAAGATGAACATTTACAAGAGATACAGTTCAGAGGTTACTTACTCATTCGTTAACAAATTAAATTTTGATGTTACATTTGCATTTCAGTATCGGAGTCTAGAATCTACACAGCCTCCAGAGAATAGCTTAAAAATTTATACGGGATAAGCGAATAGATTAAATCCACAGATGCGATAATAGTTTAACGGATTACCCATACGTTAACACCCTCTGTGTAGCACAAGAGTTAACTGCTTCTAGAGGTTACACATGGCTCACCTGAGATTACAGATTCATTAACAGTTTAGACCCCTCGTCTACACATTTGTATAAACATCTCTAGAGGTTACAAACACCTTAAATACATGCCAGATACAAATCACAAAAATAGGTATAAAGATATTACTACACTCCACATTTATTTTAAATAAAAAGACGTGCGGAGACGTCGATAATAAATACATTTAATACAAAAAGAATTGTCAACCCTCCAATTAAGAGTGTCTGCAGATGTACATAATATATTAAAAAGAAATGCACAGTAGAAGAATCAAAGTAATTTTGAAAAATCGTCAGAAAATTCATACAGCATATATATACAAAAAAGTTGCTGTCAATGTGTAGAAGCCGGAAGTTTCGGAATATACTAGAAAGGTGAAAGGTGCGCATATTGGGGCGGACTTTTTTCTCCGAGTTGTTTAAAGACCCGATTAGCACATCCACCCTGTCCACATCCCTAAGACACAACTGGTTGCATAAACAGAAAATCCTAGTGGTTGGGAGGTTTTTTTCCAAAATTATTGGTATATTTTTAAAGTTAAGATGTGATTAATGTTTTTTCGTTAACAATTAATACCGGAGCTCTAGTAGATCGGACGATGAAATAGCGATTTTAAAATTTTTTAATATTTTACCAAATGTATATTTTTATACACCTCGATTTAACCTCAATTATACCTCAATTAACGCATACCTTTTTTAAAAGAATAATTTTCAGCCATCTTTAAAATTGGGCCATTTTAATTATAATGTACAATACCTACAATATTTTTATCCTAATAATAATAATTCTTCACCCTAATCGGATCGGACAACGTTCCTCCACCACCTTCTTTCCTGAGCTGTGTCCATCACTTGGTACCACTGGTACTTGGTTCTTTCAATCTTTATTCGCACAATCTCTCGTTTGTCTTTTCTACGTTCTCTGGGTCCTCTTACAGGCCTTATTCCTTCTGGCACTGAGAAAATTTCTTCCAGAGAGGAAAAGTCTAAGCCAACTTAGCTAAGTTTATTTTTTCGGAGTGTACAACTGATACGCTACATGACAAGGCAATCTTTTCAAAAGGTCAAAGTTCAATTACTGAAAAACATCACATCACAAAAATACCCAGATTGAGCTAATCACGTACATTTATTATGACCGGGAGTCAAACCCGAAATCCTCGGTATGAGAAGCCAGTGCCCACTGGGCTACTAGGGCCGCTACAGGGGATAAAATGATGGGCCCTGTTCTAAAGAGTTCTGTAGTCAGGTGTAGTTCTGTACTGAAAAAAGAGCTCAACAGTGACTGAACTGGTGATTGATTACATTACGAAGTAACCTCACTCACTCTCACTCAGACCTACGAACATCAATTTTGGACTAAAAAAAGACTCTCTTTACTACGATTCATTGCTGGTTCTGCTCCTGATGCCAGGTTTAGTCCCGTAACACCAGCAGACCAAGCAATTCCAACACTTAACTTAAAACAGAGTTTGGTGTAGTCTATTTGTTCGATTATTTGAACGACGGTAAATAAACATTTATAAATAATAATTTTAATAACAAATCGCGATAATTTCCTCTCCCATTAAATCCCTACTTTTTACTAGAGTTATCAATTACTGTGTCAAAAATTGTATGCAATTTGATGTCTCAAGGCTAGACTTATTACCAGAAGCGGGAACTATCAGTAGTAAATGAGGACGAGTCTGATCTTAGTTTATTTATTTAATCACGAATTTTCACTACGGTACTATAAATTATATAAAATTTACTAAAAATCAATAAACAAAAAAATATAAAACAATACTACTATAAATTATTGAACGATTTATTTTATATGGCTGATAAAACGTCGATGAAAAGAAATATTATTCATGAATTTTCTGTATCATACAAACATTACAATTCCTTCACAGAAGCAATAAAAATAATTTGACCATCCGGACAATGCTCGAACAAACGTACAAACATAATATAGCTGTCACATGCTTGATCCTCAAAATTGCTGCATCCAGAGGCACAGTTTGCTGACCTCGCCGCTGGCTGTGCGTTTTCAGTGCCACTTAAGGGAAGGTACACGGGTATTTGGTCGTTGCGCTCGCCGTTCAGGGACGGAATCCAGTGCCGTTCTACCACGTTCCGGTAATTTGGTATGCCAAGGTGGTTAAGTACTAATACCATGGAACCTAAATGCACACCGGACTGCATGCGATGCGCTTTGCATTCTTAAACAGCGTTGTTTCGCTGGAATTGTAGGTGCATTTGGTACAAACATATTACATACCAAGACGCTGCATCGTTAGGGGCAGGCACATGGGATAGCACACCTGAAACTCGAGCATAATTTACAAACATATAATACAAAGTTATTATCTTTCCATGTAACATAGATCAGTAATTATATCGTTATGTATTTATTAAAAATATCTGTTCGTACTCGGCGTTGCACGCGTTGAGGATTAAGTTAAAAATAAGTTTATGAGGGGAAATAATGGTTCCATTGTTTTGCAAAGCCTCTAAAAAACATGTTTCCATGTAATCTAGGCTGCGATGTATGGGATGTCCAGGGGGGAAATGTTTACCACCAGGTATTTAAGAATATTTATGCACAATTCGGTAGAACAGTACAGATTTGCATTGAAACTACATCGAAAGAAAGGAAGGGGTAAAGGGTGTGATGTCTCCTCTTCTTCGCCTTTCAGCTCGATCCTACTCCTAACTGAGTTTACGCCTTGTTAGAGGCAAACAAGCTATCTATCTACGTCGGGTGAAGGCTCTACGGTTTTTAACGTAGTATTTCCAAACACCCTCGCTTTATTCAAGACCTCCCCAGTTCACGTTGTGTAATTTTTTTGTTTCGAACTATAGGGGATGAATTGGTTTTGTGGTAACCCTGACGCAAGCTAAACTTAAATTAAATACTGGGGTATGAAGTTCGTGAATGTTCATGGAAACGCAAACAAAACTACCTAGCACGTCAATTAAGCCCTACGGTGCAATTGCTAAACATACTATGTTCCGTGGCCCTATATTATTTACCTATCATTCCTACGGACTGGAACCACTGCATCTCGGTGTAGCTGCGCTTCCAGAGTGCGCGATCCTCTGCTTCCATGCCCTCTCCGCTCGATCCCCCATTGTCCTACCTGTATGGGATCGACCGCCATCCACTGGAAAGGTTAGTGACGTGCCGTTATCACATGCGCATGCACATATAGAGTACATAGATCCCCTGAAAGCCCTCGAGTCCTTCGTAGCCGCTCCTATGGATGATTCCGTCTTCGACGCCCTCGCTGATTAATAATTTTATCTTCCGCCGTTATCTCGCTGTGCTTATTCCCGACGATCTTTTATATTTACTCTGCATTATCTTTATATCAATTACATTGTTACGTTTATTTACTAGCCGGCCTAAGTTCCGTCACCTGTATCTGGCCCTATGTCTCACTCTAGTGGTACGTTGGGTTCTAATGGATAAGGGGTTTGTAGAAGGTATGTGTAAATGTATGTGTACGCGGAAACTGTGGTTGCTTTAAATTCGGCCCCTCCGTACCCAAAGGCTCATCGGTGACTGATCCCATCCTCCTTCTCCCGACACGAGTTCCGGATACGTTGACCTGAGCCTGGATGCGCCTTTTCATGTTGGGCCTCTTCTGTGCAAAGTACCGCACCATCCATCGCGTCAGTGTCTGGCGTCCGGGCTCAGAGCCAGTTTGCCCCCCGAATTCCAACTCCTCCAGGTTAAACTAAGTTAAACTACGGTATATATACTGAAGCTACTGTAAAGATGGTCCCGGGCCACCTGTCAAGCCAAAATATGCGAGTGGGGAAGGGGAGTTTCCTAGGCTCCCCAACCCTCGCCTGTGAGCAACTACAGCCCATTGGCCATTCGCGACACTACAGTGACTGCAATCACCCTCCCAGGTAGTACTTATTATAATCTGGTATGCATCACTACGTTCAATCCATTCCAGACGAGGGAAGACATCCGCACGGGTGTTGTGCCACCCGTGAAGAGCCCCCTCATACACTACGTACGAATAGATACATACTAATAAAATAGAATATACATACATATACATACATATACAATACATAAATAAATACTTGTAATGGTTGGTTGCCATGTGGT
>JADDOH010002235.1:0-334761 GCA_016648135.1 Agrypnia vestita
CGAGCCTTAGCTTGTCACATACATCTACAAAGTAAACTCGAGCGCATTCAAAAAATTCACAAAGTACATATGCTTTCAACGCCACACGTACCCATGAATATCCATGTCTCTTACAGATAAACATGATCTCATAATACATAACACGCACCTTCAACATCACTTATCTCCACGCACAACTACAATTTACCAATACACAACCTCAATCTGTTACAAAACTATATATTTGCATAGTGATATCTTGTAATTTTTAAATAGACAAATCCGTTCAAGGAAAATATTATATTTTTTATTATACGGGTATTTCTATCCATCAGGTCTCTTACAAAAGCCTTAAACCTTGAAATAAAAAATGTTACGTTTTGTTATTGTGATAGCCTTTAAGCATTTAACCGTGTCCAGTATAAATATATGTTGACCGTGAAGGCCCTTCTGTAAGGGGTGGGTTTATATGAAGACCTACCGATAATGAATTGGCCAGGGTCGATAAATACCGGCCGCGTTTGGCCCTGAGGTCAGAATACCCTATATAAATAATAAATTAATGGCCCTTTGTGGCAGCCCTATTCTCGTGCGGAACCACACTCAGTCAACTAAACAATATACACTGTACATCAATAACATTACTTATAGGGCGCAAGTTTTCGGGATTCAATTCCCTCCGGGAACAATGATGTTAATGTTTTACATAAATATAAGTGCGTCGTATAAATTCCGCGGCAATTTGGAAAAGTGTAATGTGTCAAAAAATTACAAAATTATGTAACGACATACGAAAATATAAAGCAATTTACTTTTTTGCTCTTCCTGTGTGTGTAAAATTTTTTATAATTATTTTTTTAGTTATTTTTGTTTTATTTTTTATAAAGAAATAAATAAGTACTCATTTCTTAGGAGCCGGCGGGTAGTGGTAATATTTTAATCGGTGACACACTAACCGTTATTTGAGATATTAATGTGATTGCATGTACGTTTGGCAAAAGCTATGGGCATTAGACAACAGTAATATCTTAGTTACCAATCGTCGATATAATCGGATACAAATAACTGTACCGAAAATAACGGTTTGACCATCACTACCGGCGGGTAACATAGATAAAATTTCCCCCTCCCCCTTTACTCCACCCTCCCACTATACAAATTTACACCGTTTGACAGATCTTACCCAAACTTTGCATATCTACTTATTCTTTAGGAACCAACATGTAAAATTACGTCATTTTTGATAGGTTACAGCTGGTATAATATATATAAAAATATGCCGAGCATATTATGCTCTGTTAGTCAACATTTCCGTTTACATATTTTGTTTCATTTCCAATATTTAAATACCTTTAATAAAGTCGGATCAAACATGAAAAGACTTTCATTTGTTTATTATTTACGTGTATGCATTATTTCCTTGCCATCCTTACACAATACGCACATATACAATGACATTTCAAATACTAAAAACGCCCGTATGTCAATTGCAGAACTCCTTCGCACATTCGTGTACGCGACAATAAAAATAAATCTAAAAAGGACTCTGCTATACAGTAGGTACATTCGAATATATTTATGGCTTTAATTTCGAGCACTTTTGGTTATATCTTGATTACTTTTAATTTTGTAACCAAACAATCATGCTGAATATTAGACAGGGACATCATAAATAAAAAAGAAGTAAAATAATAATTTGGGAGACCAGAAATATTTTTTGCAAGAATTTAAAGGATTCAATAGCATATACCTACCAAAAGCGTCAAATATTTTATAAATATTTTTATGAAAACTAAATGAAACACATGTTAAGTTGTTTTTTCACTACTACAATTTTAATAAGAACAGTCCTCTTATCATCATCAGCGTCATATAAATATTAACTAATTACAGGTGTTTTTAAGTGCATACTAAATAACATTTAGGTATGTATTACAAAGTAAAGTTTAGTTCTAATTAATATAATCGTGTTAAAAAGTAACTGCCATATAAATCAGTAAGATTGCTAATAACAATTAACTGTTCCTTACGCATTCGGGCATCATATTTTCATTAGTAATACTATCCAACAAGCTCATTTAAAAAGCCTTCTGTAGATCCGCATCCCAAATGCTTTAAGCCACTTACGAATGCTTTCAGTGAGTTTTCATGAGTATATTCCAATCATTACATAAACACGTTGTATCATAATATTCTCATCCGCAACATTACCACACTCTAGTCCTGACATACAACTCTAGCTCATCCATATTCATATAAACATTTCCTCATTGTTGATCTAATCATTGTTGATATAATCACCCGTGTCCACGGAATGTTGCACAATAGGATGAATCTCGGATATTAAGCTGAGATTAATCTCAATATTATCTACGTATACTTGTTAATTTCAGTCTATATTTTATATTCCTCTTATTTATTCAGCATTATATATTTTTTAGAAAGCATAGAGAATTCTTGAATGAATACAGGACTATGCGCTCTCCGCCCATTTACAAATTACATTACAAAACTATACGTAGTTTGGTAATGTAACGAGAAAAATAAAACGATTTTTATTTTTCTCAATTTTTATAGTTTCTCCGAATTGACACACAAAGTAGTGGATATTATATTATAAATAGTTCTAATTTATTATTATGATTCCTGAAAGATAAATATAATGCGGAACTCCAGGATCTGTAACCAGTTAAAATTAAATGATATTTGTGTATAAAATGAAGAAGTAGAAAAATAAACATCTACCTATATAAAATCATTAATTAAAGTGATCAAAATGCATCATTAAGTGGTTTATTATTTTTATATGTTTAATAATTCTGATATGTGTTATTTTTGAAGTTATACTTCCTTTGGCGAAAGTTGCGCACGCAGCAAGTAGCGGAAATACGATACCAAAACTATCGAGAAAATACTGAATTAATGTCGGCTGTCAGATTCTGTTTACATGTGAGTTCACGAATGTTTCGATCGTTTTTTAAGTAACTTCTTAATTGCCCCAATTATTTTAAATATTCAAGGTTATATTTCTATTAATATGACTTTTAATTCTTTTCATGAAACTCAAAAGAATAATTGACAACGATCAGTGTAGATTTTGAGCGTTAGTAATATATAATTTGATCTTTATTTTAGTTTTTTTTAAGTATGAATTCTACCGCACCTGTTTATGTACACCCACGATTTTTTTTAAATTCAGCTATAACATTTCTCGTATTATTTTTTAAATCAGATCTGAATATAAGACATGTTCAGTTGTACAACATAATATCCCCATTTTATAAACGTAACAGAAATGATATAAATCAAGGAAAAAGTATAGTTAACTTACAGAGCCACATTTAATTTTAAATATTTTTTTATTTTTTATTTATTTTACGCTTCAACAGGCCAGGAGGCCCAATTACAGAAGCGAAATACATCACAAAACACTCAGGCTTGATTGAGTAAATCACATTGATTAAATTGTGACCTCACCGGGAATCGAACCCGGAACCCTCGCTGTGGGAAGCCAGTGTCATACCCACTGCGCTACGAGGGCCTTGAAAAAAATCTTGAAAAAAATTCTTCACAAATGTTTTTTGCTACGTATTTTTGAAACTCGCGTTGTCCCCAATTCACCCGATTCAAACATTTATCACAAAAAGGAGATGACAGATGTCATAACATGACATAAATTCGATTAATTATTCTCGTTAGTAAAGAGATATAACGATAATTATCTTGATTATTGTATATCTTCTCAGTTATTCAACTGGGCATTTTTTTTTCATCGACATTATTTACACGTTAAGGCAATCATCAACTCTGATGTGAAGTGAAATGTGATCCAAAACATCAGATAACGAGTCACGGTAAAAAAAAACTAAATAAATAATTAATTTAAAAAAATTAAGAACCTATATATAAACCAAATTGATGAATATCGTGTATGATTATCAGTTTTTTAAAAATTTAATTCTTATTTATAACCAAAGTGTTATAAATGGAAGCTAGTAGATACACAAAGTATAAATAAATAAATTGTTAACGTAAAAAACAGGTCCTGGATATAATAAAAATAAGTGTTAGCCGTTGGATGAGAACAGCTTGAAACAAGGAGACCTTCACAGAGAAACACAAATTGTTGATGATGATGATTCTGATATTTTATCAAATAAGTTAGTCGCTTTAGAATTTGAAGTTGTTGAAATCTTTTATTTTATTTTTTTGTTTAAATCAATTAATTTTCTCGCCAAATTTGTTTGTTCAGGACAAAGTTGATTTAAGCGCTGCTCCCGCCGCACTGTTTGAGCCGCGCCGTGAAACTTGCTCGTCATAATGAGAAAAGTCCGATCTTTCATTTTTTAATGAACAACTTTTGATTGGAGCCGCTGTTCGCAAAAAAAAAATTATTCATCTGCGCACATTGGAAATTGCTTAAACCAATGTGTTAAAAAAATATCGTACCTTTGGTCGGCAGAAACACATTTATTCAGTTGTAAACAGTTAACTAAGCGCTGTTAATTGAAGTAGAGAGCTCACTGCATTCATTATAAACTTTATCAATCGCATAGGATTGACAAAGTTCGTCAGTAGAGCTTTGATTTTAGCGAGCATCAAGCACAATTATTCCTGCCGTATTTCATCAATTATGCACTGTCTCGTAATTTATAAAGATCAATAATAAAAAATCAATTATTACAATGTTTGTGTTTATGTTTGTGATGATTTATATAGCACCGTTTTTTGCGTGAAAGGCGCTTCATTTTTATTTAATTGAAAAATGTATTAATTAATAATTTATTAATAAGTATTAAAAAAATTTAACATATTTTTAAATATGTTAAAATTTTTGATAAGTGGAAACTACTTGAAAAATACTCTTAATGAAGTACAATAAGCTGTATTCCCACAAGAGATTGTACAACCTAAACTGGAGGCGAATTGCATGGGGATAGCTGTAAACTTTTAAAAGCACTTTGTTGTAAAAAGTTCACCTGTGAGGGTTTATTTAATATTCTTATAATACCTATGCAAATATTTTTACAACTATTCTAAAACTCCATTAGTTATATAAATAATGAAACATTTATAATTTAATGCTAAGCATACGCTTCCGATAAATATTTGCGCTTGGTAGTTGAAAACGTGAAAAACATACGGTTTAAAAAAATTATTTATTTGATTTTTTTATTTTCATACAGAAATTAAAGCATGACGATGTAAATATATCGACAACAAGATAAATGTTTTTGAAAACTCTACCCTACGTAATTAATGCCTTTTACAAACAATATATGAAACTAGCTATAATCCGTCATAAATGACGTACTTTTATTATAATATGTGTATATTCTGGCCGCCAATTAAGGCTGTAAGAACAGCGCTATCTAGAGTAGCGTAGCGTCTTGATAAAGTTAGTGATGGACATTATTAAATAGAGAATTATGCTTTTTTGCTTCTTATACCGTCTTATAATATTACACCTCATAATTGTTTGAGCCATCTGGTAGCGTTAGTGACGGACATTGTTACGTGAAGAAATACATATTTTGATTAATGATTAATACATATGCGATATAGTAATGGATGCAATTACTAGTTTTAATTTTTATTAAACTGAAATACATATTTAAAAAAATTTAATTCCGTATAAAAGTATAATGTCATTGGTTTCCTTTTATTTAATAACAATTTCAAAATCGTAGTTATTTTGAAAACGAAATGAGATTAGTTATAATGTGTACTAATTTTGAAAACTGAATGAGATCATCTAATTGGATGGGAGAATTCAAAATTATTATTCTTGGGGATTTATGTTTTTCGCGATTTTAGTCTTTCGGGACATAGGCTAATATAATAAGCAAAAAAAAACTTAATTCTCTATCTAATCATGTCCATCGCTTGCGTCATCAAGACGTTACGCTACTCTAGACAGCTTTGCTTGCTTTAAGACATTTCGGACAATTTATGATTCACTTCATTTTTAGAAATTTGCCTATTTGAAGGCTTTTTAACAATACTTTTCATACACTTACGTGGTACTAATGCCTTACCAGTAAACATTTAATTTCACTGTGTGTCAAAAATAACGAAAAAATTAATAATTATTTTTTCGTTATTTTTTAAAAAATATTTTTAAAAAATAAGTGATTTCATTTACCCCCTGTATAGATCAAATTAATTTATACACGTGCGTGCAGTAAGACCACAACTCAATAAACGCAGAACGTAATGAAACAAATAACTTTATCAATTGGGCCCCGTTAGAGAGGGCAGTCTCGATGGACACGTTAACGAAATTATCCATAAATTTTGCAATCTTCAGTAAGGCGGATGGGATATTAGATGGCTTGCTATTCCCAGCCATGCCGATCTAGAAGGGTTATTAGAGGAGATTAATAATTTCGAAATACGATATTGCCAGTTAGATTGACAATTAAGCAAATAGATATTTTGTATAAATAAGGTTGTGAGGTATATGTGCCAAAATATGAAAAATTAAAATATACCACATGAAATAATACGAATCTTACTTACTAACTTACCATCACGCCATTTTCCCGTGGGAGTAGGCAGAGAGGATAGAGCGCCAAACTCTTCTATCCTGACATAAAACTCTCGCCACATCCACATTCATACATCTTCAAGCTCGACGGTCGTTGAGGCTTCTAACCGGACCATCTTCCAGTATCTGGTTAATTTGGTCATGCCACGTCTTCCGCGGTCGCCGTCTCTTTTTGTCGCCGTCAATACTTGTATTATATATATCTTTCTTACCATTCGCTCCTCATTCATTCGCTTAACATGCCCAAACCACCTGAGCGACCCTGTTTTAATTTTATGAACTATGCTACGATCAGCTTTACATTCAATCCTAATATCTTCATTCTTTATTCTATCATACATGGATTTGCCACACATACATCTCTCTTCTCCTCATCTCTCTCCCAGGGATCTCATCTCCAATGCATTCAATCTACTTTCGTTCCTCTTTTGCCAGCTCCAGGCTTTACTTCCATACATCAGTGTCAGTACCAGAACTCCATTATGCACCGATTGTTTTGCCTCGGTAGACATATTTCTATTAGAAATTATTGCGTTTAGAGCACCGTTCACCCTATTCCCCGCAGTCACTCTTCTCTCGATATCTTTCTCAACATTCTTACATTGTCGTACTTTCCTCCTTCTCGAGTATACTAAAAATATTTTTTATTGAGTTCAAAAGTAAGCCCAAAATTTACGCTTCTAGACTAGAATATCAAAATCCATGTTCGATCACTGAGGTCTCCAAGACTATTTCACACTAAGTTCTGTAACATCAATCTACGCTTTTTCTCTTTTCTGCTTGGAATGGTCAATCACTATAACGAGATATCATCAAGAAGCGGGAACCCAGACGCTTATGCATGACACGCGTTCAGTTCAAATAAAATATAAATTAACTTAGTCGATGGTCGTTTGAGCGTCTAAATACACGCACATAAAATATAAAATTATATTGCCGCGAACCACTAGTTATAGTACACGGCGTTGACCTTGAAGTGCGCGCACTCTACTTCTTAGCCAATCTTATAAATACTTGTTGATCTATAATACATTTATAAATTGTATTTGTTGATTTGTGACACTTTGAATGTATATAATTTATAAATTCTTCATCGTATTTTGTGTCTTATCATATTTAACATTTTCAAAAAATATTTATACTCTGTATTCTAATGTTACTCTATAAAGGTCAAAAACGTTATTTTAAATATCACAGACCTTTTTTTTATAATTGGATCAATGTATTTTCATTTAAAAAACGTTCTAAAATAAACACTTTTAATCAAATAGGAGCCATCTGATTCTACGAATTTTTGGCAACGAATTATAAGCTTATATTTTCCTCTAGAATAAAACTCAGGTGGGCTCGAAGCCAAGAATTCTTTAATTAAATAGTTATTGGAGTGCTAGAAAGGTGAAAATTTTTGTGAAGCAATATGAGTCTTCTTCAGCTAATCAGCTCGGGTTATTTTTCGCGTGTTTTCATCTAATAAAGCTTTCAATTTCCCGTTTTCAACAGTAAGCAGCAGGACGTCCGCGACCCATTTCATTTTTATGATTTTCGTCGCCGTTCCTAATCTTATCGAACCAATATCTCAGTATTCATTTAGAAATGGTTCGTTCACTGGCGAAAGTGGTTGTTTTATTACTTGGTTAATAGGGCTATTAGTGACGTAATCAGGAAGATTCTAAAAAAATATTTATACTAATATTTAGGTATTTGTAGGCAGGCAGATAACATTCAAGATATTTTAATATCCTGCAAGAGCATCACAACTTTACTGAATCATTTGAGAAAAAACTACGACAAAATTTATATTATTTTTGACACCTATAGCAATATAAGACAATTTTTTTTTACAATTTTGGTGCATTTTACTGTTAGGTGTAAAATTGCAAGGTGAAGTATTTAATCACACACACACACGCGCGCACACCAACTAACTATTTAAATTACTACCTAATCGACACACATATGTATTTACTCCCGTGAAATAAAGGTTTCGTGTAATTGGTCAAGGGCTCTATCTATTATATTATTGATTTACTCGTATATGATTGTAAATAAATCTTTAAATGAAAAACAAAAAAATATTCAAGACGTGCTTGTTGGTCTAGCGGTTAACTCGCTCGCCTAGTAATCCAGTGGTCGAGGGTTCGTCTATTTATTTTGGCCTCGTATTCCGTCTCCCTTGTATTGTTTGACCTAGTTATATTATGCTTATTTGTTATTTAGAATTATTCTGCTTTAAAACTTTTATTAGTTTTGAAAGTTAGAGCTTGTGCTTTGAAAAATATAGCCAGTAGTCTCCCGGGACGTGGGTCATTTCCCGGGACTGTAGATTAAACAAGCACGTGATTTGCCTGTTGTGTTTATTCGGATCTCTGTGGCCAACAGGACAAACTATATTCTCGAATTTCGCAAATTTAATCTCGCAGTGGCAAAAGTTATGTTGTCAGCTAAATTCGTTTCAAATGTATTTTTCATATATTTCATACTTTCATATATTATGTATGGTGAAGGTATAATATCAGTTTTCAATTTTGTATCAAAGATTCACAAAATTTAAATTGTATATGGTGTACAATAGCAAAAAGGCAGCAATGTCCAAAAAAATAAAAAAACTTTTTTGAATGCAGTCACCGAGGATTCCTAATTTAAAATGTACTGAATTTTAGATTTTATGCATTTATCTCTTCCAAAATGTTTCTTATATATTTATTGGCTATGTTAACTATAAAATCTCGAATTCAGTACGCACATTATAAATAAGGAATTCTCCAGTGCATTCATTTTTTTTTATATTTCTACTTTGCAAATAAATAATTCACACATTCAAAAAAGACATTCTGAGATAACCGGATTCGAAGTTTCAATTCTCATAAAGAAATCGAATAATGTGTGCAGTAAGCCATTAAGTTTTTCTTATTTTCCACCATAATTTTGTATTTTTCATGCAATATTAAATAAAATTTGGTTTAAATTTAACTAAATTTAATTTTAATAAATCTTAATAAAGTATTTCTGATATAATACATTATGTACAATATTATTATACTTACACTTATTTTTTTATTATTATATAAGTTTACATAATATTTAACATATTATATACATAATTACATATTTCAAAAATACTTACAGTCTTATGTAAGTATGAACTTTTGTAAAGAACAGGAGAATGTCACAAGTGTGGTAGATAACTGTATTTTTAGAATATTATGACACATAGTACATGCAAAGAAATATATTAATAACTATGTTATGTTTATAACAATAATTAAAAATAAGCATAATAAGGTTAATATCACAATTCAATCAATCAATTGTTCAAAGATTTTAGGCACTTTTTGAACTTTGCATAAGTTCTAACATTCGCTGGTAGATTATGTAAATATTTGATTACGAGGTATCGTAGTAGTATTGAATGGCTGTTTTGCTGCATCTAGATAAATTTAGGGCTCCAATCATATGTTCTCTTTGCTACGTCTACTTTGATCTTAAGCTATACATAAACATTAAAGAATATTGGAAAAAAAAAATATTTTTTCAATTATTTTTTCCAACATAACAGAAATCCTCTTCGAGTGGGAATAATTAAAGTTTAACGTTTAAATTTATTGTGGGTATGAACTGTGATCAAATATTTTTGCATGATAGCTTTTTTGTCTTTTGTTGAATGTTCACATTGTATAAATACATTGAAACTTAACATTTATTAAAATTGGAGACTATATCGATGGAAAATAGCATTGTCTCGAAATGTCGCATATTATGAATTGGTTACATATACAGTTTGTTTAGAGTTTTATTTTGTATTAGTTATTTTTTGACAAGAAAGATTGTAATATAATAAATATTTCTGCATCTTTCACTCAAAAATGAGATTTTTGAACTTTTCATAGTCTCAGATTGTCGGTACGAGTTGAAACCCACACCTGGAGCTTAGCACTTTTTGATAAAAATGAGGATGATTGATGACGGAAACGAATATACTGATGGAATCCCAAATTTGTAGAGAGAAAGAAAATAAGTACTTAACTTAAACCATTTAAAATTGAAGGGGGTCAATGGATCGGTCGTCTTCTTAGACGCATCCGTATTGTTTTAATATTTGAGGAGTATCGCAAATGCTAATGCGTGACCTTAAAACATTTAAAATATACCTGTTCGTAGACACATATAGAGGGTGTCCCGCATCAAAACCTCAAGTCAAAATCCGGTGATAGGCCAAGTCATAATAGTTATCAGAAAAATATTTTAAAAAATCTAAGTCATACGTTTTAAAAAATTATAAGCATTGAAAAATAATATAAAAAATCTATTCCCTGTGACGGTGTTTTCACTCCTGTTGCTACAAATCTTTTTTTTCTTAATTTTTTATTATTATTATGTAATCCTGAATAATTTATCTGTAAACTTTTGTCCAAAATTCAACGCCAACTGCTCCAGCTTGGAAGAAAATGTCACTTTTTGACCAAACCAAGTATTCAAAATAAATACTTTGCCCAGTTTTAACTGACTGTTTAAATATATTTTAAATATTTTTCTGATAACTATTATGACTTGGCCTATCACCCGATTACAGCTTGACGTCGAGATACGGGACACCCTGTATACGTCCTTACATCGCCAATAGGTTTCTAACGCAATTTTTTTCGTATCAGATATTTTGTACGCATTCAATCTAGATCTTCACAATGCCAGAAATCTCCCTCAATAATTTGGCGTTGACATTAGACAGATTATTATTATTTTTAAATTAATTTTGTTGCCTCTATGTGAGTTTAATGAAATTTTTATATTTAACTATTTATGTATCGAGAGTTTTTTCCGCAGGTTCCTGGTTAAAATGTTAGAGGGATCACAATATATCTTTGCGGTATTCTTAAACCAGGGTGTTTTTGTGATTTTATTGTGTTTTGCTACAGTAGTTAGGCCTCGCGAACTCTTTAGTTTTACAAAAATAAAAAAAACCTATTAAAAAGATAACATTAAAGGTTAGTTGATAAAGTATAATACGCCAATGGCTGCAGGCAGGTCACATCGCTCGGAGTACGAACAATCGCTAGTCAAATGCAGTCATTCAAGGGAATCAAGAAACCGACAGGCCGCTTTTATCGCTTTCACTATGAGAAGTATTTTTCATCAGTTAAAATGAATAAAAGTAGAAGTACCTAAATACTATGGTATTTTTACGAGATTCTGAAATCCACAGGATCTTTACAAAATCGAGAATTACACAACTGCACATAGGTCTGGAACCATTAAGAAGGTTTTAGAAAGATTTGCAATACAAAATATTATACTAGAAACTTCAAGAAAATCCAGTAGATTCAATTTTTTGTTTGACAACTGCGATTAACCATAGAAGAAAAGATCATAGAAACAGTCGCTTGTTCATCTAGGAAAAAATATTTATTCATTTCCTTTAGGATACAGGATATATTATTATTTCACACAATAATACCACTGGGCCTATACATGTACGTCCCAATAAGTAAGTAATATGTATTGAAAAATTCAATGGCAGAATGTATATGTCTTGAAAAATTCAACGACAGAATGTAAAATAAATCAATCATATACCTTTGATTTAAATTATACATACTATTGAAAAAAAACACAATATTGGACGCTATCAGCATAAATGCAATAAAATATCTACTTTGAAATTTAATGCGATTGACTAAATAATAAGTTCCAAATCGTTAAAGAATGATATTGCGTACATTATTCTGTCACAAACCAAACACTATCGTTGTAATACATTTATTTAATACCTGAATTAGTCGATTTTTTCGTTACGTAGATTGTATTGTATTGCAAGAAAGAGACAAAATTATATGACTGCTTCACGCTAGACAGTAACGCAACAACGCAATCACCGTCAGTAGATCAGTGTGTTAAAATAAAAGTCAATTAAACACATTAAGAATGATTATTATTAAACAATTTAAAATCTTTCCATTTTAAAAGAATTTTCTCGGTGGATAGCCATTACATTAATAATTTCACGGGTCGTGGCTGTGGGAGGCAAATGAAAATACTAGAAATTAATTAACGATTATTTAAATTATTTCACAAAATCAAAATTAAATTTAAGCACTAATCTTGAATTCACGCTACTTCCAATTTATCACTCATCTATGAACACTTTATTTTCGCTTATTAACACTGGAGAAAACTCCGTTCAACCATCCCACGTAAAGTAGGTACTTGGCTCAATATCTGTCGCTTCGATTAATCTGTTGTCGCTGGTATCACATACGCATTAATAATAACACTGCGGTTGGTTTTATCGCTGGATACGTCATGTTTGTTAAACGTCAAAACATCAATGATGCGCCGTGGCACTGTCCCCACTTTTTTAAAGAAACACGTGGGTTCTGCGATTGTTGGAGAACATTCTTTACATTTTTAGCGATTCCTCGAAATTCCCTGTGCCTACAAGCATGCTCAAGTTGATTTACAGATGGCTCCAGAATATTATGAAATGTTTTAGAGATTTCGATAGACTTCGATAACGCGATTTATCCGGATTTTAGCGTCTATTTACAATAATTTTAAATATTTTCTTTTGACCAAAATTTATTTTTTCACCGGACCAGATGAAGGGCATCGACAAACACATTATTATTGTTAATATTATTTCCTTTTCTATCCATAAAACAAGTAAATATCAATAAAATCTATATACTACATTTAGCAGTCAGCGGCCGACTGTTCATGAGTATTTCACGTTGGTAGTGAAAGGGTTAAAAGACAGACGAAGTTATCAAATTCCGCTTCAAATAAAAGCGGAAGACACATGGCAAGGCCTTCATCCAGTAGTAGATAAAAAAACGGGTGATAATTACGATGATTTATTTTTTATATAAAGTATGGTAATAAATTAATTTGTCAGTAGGATGACGACTAGAAAATCCAGGGAAAAATACATTTTTATTTTTATTATCTGCTAATATTTTTGTACAGCATCCGCATTAATCAAATGTATAATCTCAGGCATACATACACAGGTGGCACCGCCACTTTTTCAGCCACGCAAAATTCGTTTCAACAAATAATCTCCCTTCACATGTACGCAATTCTTGGTTCAAACATTTGCTTACCCAAGTTTATTTATCGAGGGTGGTTCGTCTTGTTTATACAAGCATTCATCTTCACCTACCAAGCCATTGTCTACCCGAAGGTCATATTCCACTTTTTAGAGGCTTTTTTTTACAACTTCTTCCGGTTCAAAGGAAAGAAACATTTGATTGATTAATATTGCGGAGAATAAAAGAACAAAAAATGTTTTTGAGAAGAGATATATTCATTATACACCTGGTGTACATTTTTTGATCGTATGCTTAGCAGTTTTATAGTTTTAAGGTATTAGTTACATCAGATATTTTAAAACTTTATTAGTTTTTAATATGTCTTTACGTTCAACTACCCAAGGATGAAAATATACTTAAAATATTTTTCAAATGTTTTTCCTGCAGATTGATTTCAATAGAAATATATTTTTAAATTCTTACCAAAAATCACCCTCCATTAATTTTTTTATCTATATATAACAATAAATGAGTTATGAGAATTCGGAAACTTAAAGGTAAGTCATGCGTTTTTTCCATTGACAGCTTCAAAAATTAATCAAATCGAATGATTTTTTAAAAAATGAGTTGTACAGATTCTAAATATACATAGATACTTTTTAATTTAGAAATATCATATTTAACATAAGAGTCACTTCAAGGCTAGATTCATCGAAATTTTCTTATTCAATTTTCTTACGTCAATTTTATTTTTTCTGAAGACAATTATATTTTTGATGTTCCATTTCTGGGATAAAATATTCATTATTAGAATATTCATATTAGAATATTCACATTCGCTCATCATCAATAATGATATAGTTTATGGGAATGACAAAGTTTTCCACTACAGGTGGCGGTAGTAAAAACACAACTCAAAAACGAAACGATGTGTGTAAATTAAAAATATATGCAATTTCCAAAAATTTTATAAATATGGTAGTCTATCGTGGGTGGAATTATGAACGTTACGTTGTGTAAATTATCACTTAAGCCAGAGTTATACGATAGGTCATTAGCCCTGTGAAAAGACTTCCAAACATAAAAAATACTTCAATACCTATTTTCCCAATATAAAATATTGCTTCGTCTCTATGAGACATCTACAATATATTTTGATTAATGATATCCCCTTGGGATAAAATTTAGTATTGTGTACTTGAACAATTTGGACATACTTAATATATTCTAAATATATTATGATTGTTTCAAATACAAAAACGCAGTGCGTAGTTTTGCCATTACCAGTTTCAAAAAATAACCAAAATCGATAGTTAATCGAGAATACTAATAGCCGCGCAGTGGGTACTGTTGGCCGCGCAGTGGCCAGTATAGCTGCCTGCAGGGCCTAGCAGCTAGAAATCGGTGATAGCCGCTATGCTGTGCCTGCTAGTTAATTATAATTTTGTCCCGTGCATTTTCATGGGCTTACAGCTAGTGCCGTACTATTTACATAATTTTGCGATTCAGATCTCGCATCCACACCCAGAACTCGATCACTCTGGAATAAACAAATTGTTACAAGCCTAGTGCGGTGGGTATATAAAATGAACACACCTTGTGTTTTGTCAGCAGCCGCTGAAAGGCGGTGTATATATTCTGCCTCAGATTTACAAAGGGTTGCTATGGTTACATAATTTGAACATCTGGTACGAAAACGGAAAACGAAGAATGCTATCAGATTTACGGCTTTGCATTTCTACCACAGAGCTGAGAACGAGAAGAATATAGTGAGTGAAATCGGTTTTCCAGAGACACATCTTAAACTACCCAAAAAAAGCAATACGTTTCACAGGCTCTTTTATTCGGAGGTTACTTGAAAATCAGCTTAAATTTCATTATTCTACAGAGAGCATTTTCTTTGGAATTTTTTTTTAAACTAAGGTGTACGCAATAAATTTAATTTACATGTACATTGATAACATTAGTGATTCATAAATATACTTAATTTATACATTTAATGAATTATCAGACAGACACAAGTAAAATATGGTAAAAAATTTAGAATAAATATTTAAAAAAAAACTACAGTGGACTGTGAAATATAATTTATTATTTAATGTATAATTTTTAAATATATTATAGTATAAAAAACTGGTTAAATAGAATTTGAGATTTTTTAACCATTGAATTTAAAATATGATAAATAATGAATACGATTTTTCTCCAACGCTTTTCAATAGATACCAAAATGTATGGTAAACAAAAGATTTAAAAAACTTCTTATACTTTTTATTCAATATATTTAGATGATATTATTTTTCATTAATTTTGCATGAAAACTATTATTAAACGCAATCCGTTTAATAATATTCAATTAAATTAAATTCAATGTTCAGTTCAATTAAATTATCAACAGATAAAGGGACATTGATCAATCTACTAATCATAGAATGAATGCCGATAATTTATGAGAATACGAATGATTAGAAGAACTGTGTATATCTTTGATTGTATACTATGTATCTTAATGAAATGTGTAAAATTCAATTTTATTAAGTATTAAATTGTAAAAAATTTAAGAAATTTATGCTAGATTTTTTATTTCTATGGTAAATTGAATTCTTTTATTTAGTTTATTTTAGAAACGAAGAAAAATTTTAAGTAATCTCTTGAATAATGTAGTCTTTACATACAACGTATATTGTAATGTATTATTGCGTATGAACTGCATACACAGTTTTTCAAGATGCCTATAAAAATATATATGTATACAGATTATAATTAATAAAAATAATTTAAAAATGCGTTCTCTACATTTTCCCCTTGATATTCACCACTATTTATTCTATTGATGCTACAGCCCTTGGTGTTCTCTATGTGGTGGTTCTCTATTAAATCAAACACCGTGTGATGCTTGTTGATCCAAACTGAATGTTGCATAGTTATTCTTAAGGACACTACTAACTGTCCTGAAACTGAAACACTATATTATGTAAATGGTATTATATTGTAAAATTAATAAAAATATACTTTGTTTTTACCACTTATTATATTGAAAATATCATACCCTTGTCAGGATACAATGTGTAATAAAAAATGAAAAATTGAAATATAAACAATAAAATTAATAAAGTAACACTCCGTTACTTCGAACCCCGATATTTTAATAAAAAAAAGTCCCAAAATGTTCACTTCATAGTAAATTAACCCTGATAATTAGAAAACCACGGTAATTCGTAAATAGAAATAATTTTTAGTCCCTTTCACCATAAATTAATACATTTTAGGTCACATAAATCGAAATTTGATGAAATAGAAAAAATATTTCAATTTTTTTCGAAGGTGGGAATAACAATTTATGAATATCAGATAGGTTGGTACTTTGGTAATACCTACTTTAGTAATAGACATATCACGATCTTTGAATTATTATAATAAATTTTATAACGATTTCTTGAAATATGCAAAAATATAGACGTTTTTCAGAAAATTGATTATTTGAATTAAATTGATTGGCGAATTTCGAAATCGCATCACGATATTTTTTATATTTTTGAACCTTGAATTGAAAACGGAGTTCCGCATTATTTGTAATTTTTTTTTTTGGTTTCCTTAAATTTCGAATTAAAGAGGTCCTACTGTATATGGGAAATGAATTAATAATTAATGAAAACAAATTTTGAAAAAGTTATTATGACTCTACTCTATGAATACCGACCGTTCCTAATTTTGCCCAGTTACTCTTTAAACCCTGTGTAAAATACTAATATTCCTGGCTAACTCAATATTTCTGTCCGAAATAAAAGTGTATATTATTATATTGGTTACCATTTGTGCCAGATTTTGCAAAAATACTCTTTGGGGCCCCAGAAAAATGAACCTACCTCTACCGCGTTACCTCCATCCCTTTAATTTCTATTTTAATTTATAACTAATCTATTTATCTAGTTTATTTTTTATTATATCTTTTTTGATTTTAATTATCTAAATCTCAATACCAGACAGTGCCGCTAGGGTTTTGTTTTAATATAAATCTGGCATCTCGACTTAAGTCTTGAAGTATAACGTTTTACTGTCTGATTTAGACATGAAGGGTCTATCTGCTAGACCAGCTATATATACTCTAAGTGTGTTCCGCGGAACCCTAGGATTAGGACTCCATTAGTTAGAATTTTTTTTCTTTTTTAATATCTTCTATTATTATACTTGTTATGTAAGTAAGTAATAAGTAACTGTTACATGGTACTTTTATTATGCTTATTAATAAAGAATACACTTTTAAAAACTATTGTTTTATTGTAGGGTTCCGCTAAGTATTTCGCTTTCCAAAAGGGTTCCGTCACCAAAAAAGATTGAGAACGGCTGTGCTAGACAAACTGTTGCCGATACGATATTATTAATAATTATTTATCAACCACCGACTGTCCACATTTGACGCCATGATAACTGTTCATGTTCTATTAAGGACAATTTGTCTTGTTAATACTAAATCTTCTAATTAGAGTTTTCATTCGACAGTGGAAATTGGAGCCCATGGGAGCACCTTTAATTTGTTTGTACATTTGTCTTTCGTATTGGAAATATGTGTTGTCGAGGCAATGTTCCATTAGTTCTATAATGTCCGCGGGGAGTTCGTATTTACTTTTAATGGTTTCTAGCGCTTCTGGTATCGAAATATTCGTGATAAGGGAAACAACATCAAAACTGACTAGTATGTCTGTGTCTTGTAATGTTATGTCAGGGATGAGTTCAATAAAATGTTCCGCGTTGTGTACATACGAGTTTTCATTTTTGACAAAAGGTTGGAAGTGAGATGCTAAATATTTCGCGAGAGCTTGTACTGGAGAACCGATTGAGCTAACTATTGGTCTTAGCGGTGTATCTTTTTTAGGAATTTTTGGTAGACCGTAAACTCTGAGGCACCGTGATGATTTTTCTATAAGCTCAAAAATACAAAAAATGTCGATATCTATAAGAGCCATCGCATTTCTATAAATTTTTAATTACAGTGTAATTTTACTTTATTTATTTTCTTTGGTGTTATTTTATTTACCACGTCTTTAAAACTTTCACCATATAATTATTATTTTTATTATGTACTAAAATCTATAGTTTTACCCTTAGAGCATACATATACTCAAAGGTATAGGTATATGAGGTATGAAAAAAAAGGCAGCAATAACCAAAAAAAATGTTTTGAATATAGTCGCTGAGGGTTGCTGAATTATACTGTACTGAGTTCTAGATTTTATGTGCATACCCCTTCCAAAATTATGTTTCCTATAAATTTATAGGCTTTATTTCCCATAAAATCTTGAATTCAGTTGTAATGTTCGATGACTGCATTCAATTTTTTTAAATAATGCTCCTTTTGCTTTTATCGCCCTCATATATTGTATTATATCCTGCATAAATGATTGATCGAGTTCTTCATGTTTAGTGGCCTAATGGGACTAGGAAATTCGTGACCGAAATCACTACAGAGCGCCATTTGTTGATGTTCCGGCTGGCGAACATCTGCCTACTTGTGTGTTTTGACATTATATTCAACGTTCGTCTCGATTTTTCGCTCGCTGGTTATCCCTTTGGCTTCGATGCTTTGTGCTGTGTGCATGGTGCGAAATAACCTACTCTCGCTATATACCGTGCTAATTGCAGCCAGCCAAGTGTTTTGATCTTCTTTATTATCACGTATAGAGTCGTAAATCTTGCGAGAGTCTTTTATTTTGAAGACCTGCGATCTGTTTTCTTAAGTACTCTAAACTGAAAAACCCAAAGTCATACCAAGTCATCAACTGTCTGTAGTCTGTTGTATCTGTGTTGTATGCTGTTGAATCTTTAAGTTAGCTTAGAATTTAGCGATTTCCGTAAAGAGAAATAAGCAATAAGCGTTTCACGCTATTTATTGGTAGATATAATTTTTTCTAGTCGCGTATGCTTTCAAATATTAGGTCCTTACATATGAAATTGGCGTTTTGCCGTACTGGCAAATTTGATCTCAAATATCTTCTCTTTGGTTAAGAATTCCAAATCCAAATTTATACAGCTATTTACTCATGTATTTGTGTTTTGAAAATTATAATTCATTTGTTTTTTCCTCAATTGTTTTTTTCCTTGCGTCACTCAGTTTACAAAATGAAAAACTTGAAATATCGCGTTATTTACGAGTACGAGTTCCACCGTGGCACCAGTGCTGCAGAAACGGCTCGAAGGATTAATAATGTGTATGGCGACGGTGCCGCAAAAGAAAACATAGTGCGTTTTTGGTTCCAACGTTTTCGTTCTGGAAATTTCGACCTGCAGAACAAGCCCCGTGGACGGCCGGAGACCAAAGTTGATAATGAAGAATTGAAGGCTATTGTGGAAGCGGATCCATCGCAAACCACATCCGAGTTAGCTGCAGGCTGCGGTGTTAGTGATAAAACTGTTTTAATCCACTTGAAGCAAATTGGTAAGGTGAAAAAGCTTGAAAGGTGGGTACCTCACGAATTGAGTGAAGCAAATCAACAAACGCGCGTTGACTGCTGCGTTGCATTACTCAACCGGCACAATAATGAAGGGATTTTAAATCGAATCATTACCTGTGATGAAAAGTGGATCCTGTACGATAATCGGAAGCGCTCATCGCAATGGCTGAACCCTTCCGAACCAGCCAAGCCATGCCCCAAGCGAAAATTGACTCCAAAAAAGTTACTTGTGAGCGTTTGGTGGACTAGTGCTGGTGTCGTTCTCTACAGTTTTCTTAAATCTGGCCAGACGATTACGGCAGATGTCTATTGTCAGCATCTCCAAACCATGATGGAAAAGCTAGCTGCTAAACAACCGAGGCTGGTTAATCGCTCTAGGCCACTGCTGCTTCATGATAACGCTAGACCACACACTGCACAACAGACGGCTACCAAATTAGAGGAGCTTCAATTGGAATGTCTAAGACATCCACCGTACTATCCGGACCTTGCCCCAACAGATTACCATTTTTTTCTGAATTTGAATAACTTCTTGAAAAGGAAAAAATTCAACTCCGATGGGGCAGTCCAAACCGCCTTCAAAGATTTTATTGATTCCCGTCCGAATGGTTTTTTTAGTAAAGGGATCGATGAACTACCTATGAGATGGCAAAAGTGCATAGATAGCAATGGTACATACTTTGATTAAATAAATATATTATAATAAAAAAAATCGGCTTTTTGTTCCTCCCATACTACACGCCAATTTCATATGTAAGGACCTAATATATAATGTAGCCGATTTAAAAGCTTAATTTATTACAATAATTGGTGGTGATTGTAAAAGCATCTATCATCTATCTAATGCTCGTTTTCAGATGTTTTTTTTTTGATAAGCGTAACGAGTTTACGGTTATAACGTATATTATTGTTGATATCTGTTTAATAATGCACTATGATATTTTATGAAAATTAATGGAATGAACAATGTTTATTTTAATTCTGGCAAAATACCGTATTTCAACGATAAACCTGCAAAAGTAGAACGTGCGAGAAATGATGTATCTCCTGTTAATAAAGTGACAAATTAAATACGAGATTGTTAACTAAGTATTTTGTATTTTGGCATTTGAATAATTTTATCCGAGGATAAGGCTCAAACAACAGACAAGGAAAACCTTTGTGAAATAATAATTTCTTAGATTTTGCAAAAGTCATGTTATATCATAGGAAATAATTAATTTGTAATATAAAATCATCCATAAACTCATTCTCGTCATAACTAATTAACCATTACGCTGCTTCCCCGCAAGGGTAGGCTGAGAGGATAGAATGCCACATTCTTCTATATTAACACACCACTTATGCTTCGGCAACATTCATATATCTTCTCACGCAAGCTCTTCGGTAATTGAGGTTTTAACAGGGCCATCCTCCAATATTTCTTGTATCTGATCATGCCAGGTCTTTCGCGGATGCCCTCTATTCCTGTTGCCTTCAACACTCGCCCCATATATTTTCTTAACCATCCTTTCCTCGAAAATCATTAAATAATTTAAACCTATAAAAATTAATCCTATAATAATTAAAGAATTTAATTACAATTTTTTTAAATTTTACCCATAATATTTTATTATATTTTCTTTTCGTTATATTGTAAGGTTTGTATTAGATATTTAATATTTATAAAATGCTACATTGCTAGTCTGTTTCTAAAATAATTATAACAAAATTAAACACAAAATAGACAAAAGATTTTTACTCATAGATAAGAATATATAAAAGGATAATAAATAAAAACATGAAAAATAAAAACATATGTGTACATATTGTGTAATAGCCATATAGTTTTTCTACGTACATATTGTGTAATAGCCATATACTTTTTCTATGTACGTATTGTGTAATACCCATATACTTTTTCTCAATAAATGAGAACATATATCAATTTTAAAGAGTTAAGGTTGTTATTACGGTGGTTAGACATATTTAACTATAACTGGTTACGGATATTTTATACGAACCGTATGTTTTTCCGAGAGACGAATCTCGACGTTTCGTTGAATTCTTATTCAACGTCATCAGGAGGACAGCCTGTTACCCGCGGAGGTAAAGGGCGAACGGAGAATCGTCTCTCGGGAAAACATACGGTTCGTATAAAATATTCGCAACCAGTTATAGTTAAATATATATCAATTTTATTTTTTTTAAGTAAGAATATAGGTTATTTATTTTAAAAAGGAGCGAATTTATCCTTTGTTGTAAGAATCTCGTGTGAATATTATTAATATATTAATATTTATTTAGTAGGTACCTACTGACAAAAGTATAGATTTAATCGACGGCCCCTACGTAAATCTACATCTAACAAATATGTATTTTTTTCTTGTTTGTAACAAAACGTAGAAAATACTCTTCTCAACAATACAAAATAAAAATAAATAAAATATACATTTTTCGGAGGGAAAAAACTAATATAAAAGTGGACAAACGCGCTCATTTTGTATGTATAGCCAAATTTCAAACAGCACTCATGTAATTTTTTTTTTGGGACCGTCTAAATACAGGTATGTATATTTTGCATATGCTGAAATGTATATTTAGCATATGCCAGTACATTGAGAAGTCTAATAAACATTATCTGAAATTATGAGTAAATATTTGTATCTACATACCTTTGAAATCTTCAATCGTGGTATTTCAACGTTTTCTCTTGTTTTTGAAAATGTTAGACTTACACATTCCAACGAACTTCTTAATTTTAATGACACCACTATTATTGACTCGTTTAACCAAACAGATTCACTGTAAATTCTTCATGTCTCGTTGGCAATTTGATGTGATTTGATTTTGAGTAAAACAGAGATAGTACTGACAACTCGAAATAGGTATAGGGACACTCTATTTAATATTATATCTTATGTTTCCCGTACATATTTATTAAAAATCTCGATAAATTTTACGAGTATTCTTGCGCGATGTTCACTCGGCACAGGGCGTGCTACAATAATATTCAATCTTTATGTCGGTTGATTACACCATAGTACAATAGTATTGCACAATATTAAGTAAATATATTATGAAGACAAATCTATCGAAAAATACAAGAATCTTCCTAGCTATAGATAGGATTAGGTAGACTGCAGACATTATCTTAAAACAAAATTGTGTACCCTTTTATCTTTTTAATTATACTTTGTAAGTAAATAATAATAAAAACACGCTTATAAAGAATTATTTCTCGATTGATTTTGTAGGTATTTTATACATAAGAAGATACATGAAGAAGAACATATCATGTGTGATTTTTTGGATTGTGTATCTTTCAATCTTTTGTTTTTATATTTTCCTCATTTTTTAAGGTCACGAATTCGCGATAAGACAAAATTTGGATTTTTTCGGTGTAAGTCAATCTAGATTCAAACAATCTCTCTGATTAGGAATGTAGTCGAGATTTTGTCTCCATCTTGCTAATATTTTTTATTTGTCCATGCTTTTTTTATAAATTGCTAGATGTAATCTTTATTCTGGTGTATTGTATATTGTTCATGTTATGTACTATATTTTATTGAACAATGTCCGTTAATTTTAATAAATAAATAAAATAAAATTAATATTTTTAGAAATATGAATACTTATATATTTTGATTAGCAATATAGTCTAACATATTTTATTTTGTTTGCAGCTAGTACAATATAATTGAATACACTGATGCCTAAAACAAAAAAATATAGGAAAAAATAGGACTGAAGTGTAAAATACGATACTTTATCCGATTTTTGTAAGGGCACGTCCACCATTAACATTTTTAAATAAGAACATTCAATTCCAACATAAATCAAGACTTTTGCAAAGGTCTCATGGACTGTCGTTTCATTATATTTCTCTTACATGATTCGCATATGATTCACGTTTTATCCTTAGATAAATTGATTGAAATATCAAAATGTATGGAGAAAATTTCGCAATTTGTAACATTTTATTCGACCACTTCATTTTATTCGATTTTTGAAATCAGGGCACTCAAATATACCTTGGACAAATCGAAAAATTTTCAATCAAGCCAAATAATTGTTATGAAAAACTTAATCCATAAAACTTTTATAAAATATTTCAAAGTATCGAATTAAGTGTATCATTTTATTTATATTTTATAAACTAAGAAGAATATTTTTTTTTATCGATTCTGATTAAAAAGAAATAGGTATTGATTCTTCGATTATATGATTATATACCAAAACAAACCAATTGTGTTACCATCATACATCGTTGAGTTATATTATTAACTTGCTGTAACCCATCAAAATTGACGGTAATTTTACATGCCGGTTCCTAAAAAATAAGTATTTACTCTTATTTATAGCCGACAACTATGAAATAACTATAACGACTTTTATCTAAAAATTTGATTTATATTATATTTCCCCTGCTGGCAGTTAATGGTACTATTCTAAGCCCTGGCGATTGTGCTGGTCGGAACACGAAATGGTTCGCGTCTTTGCTAAGTTATCTATAGTATATTTTTGTCGGACCACGGAGAGGCGGCGGTAGCAACATGCGTTAAGCGGCTGATTCGGGTTTGCTGGCCCGAGGTTCAAGCGCCATCTCCGGCTGTTTAATTTATTTCTTTAAGCCGTGAAGTCGAAAGAAATTACGGACGTAATTACAACGAAATTATAATGTTTGATGACAAAGTATTTTATAAACGAATCAATTGCAATGAGTAGGTTCTGGAAAAAAGATAAAATTGCTAAATAACGTCCAAGTCAATAAATTTAAAATTTTAAAAAATTTCGTTTCAGCAAATTTCATAAAGAAAGAGTTCTCAATTCATTCTTGCTCATAAAGACCACGCCGGAGGGTACGCGAAGAAGATAAAGCCCGTTGGATTTAAACGCTCTCCGGATTATTGGCGTCCTTCAAAATTTGTTCTGTATAAATAAAGCGAGGGTAACACCGAGATTCCGGTGGACATAAATCTAAGATATGGGTGCTGATCCGTACGGCGTTATCGGGAATAATCATCATAGCAATCATCTGACCAGCTTGGGGGTGTCTCATAACTAGTAGCAAAAACTTACCGGTGAATTCCTGCCTTGATAATGAGATGAACGTGTTGTAGGAACCATGACCTAATAGTTATGGAGATGTGCAATATCAAAGTTTGCATTTTTTCAACGTTTCAATATTTTTTGTAAAAAGTTTCAGTTTCATTCACATGTTCGAATGGATTATAGGGTGCCTCGTAGCTAGTAGCAAAAACTTTAAAAGTGGATTACTGTCTTGATAATGAGTTGAAAATGTTCAAGCAACCATGGAAGTGTGCAATATAAAAACTTGCATTTATTAATTTTTTTCGTTTGCTTATTTATAGCCTAAACCTATGAAATAGTAACTTTATCTTAATATTTGAACCATTTTTATATACTTCCTCTGCGGCAGTTAAAGGTACTATTTTAAATCCTGGCAATTGTGCTAGGCAGCTCATACAGGTTGAAAGCCCTGGGCCACCCTATAAAGACATCAATACACATTTCCCATATAAATAACTACGACTCTGTGAGATTTCTGTAATCATTATTAATTAATATCCAGAATCGAGTAATTATGTTCTCATAACATATGTACCTACATATAAAAATATTTTTTCAATGGTAAATAATATAATCTACAATATTCTTGTTCATTGGAATTTGGTAATATTCTTTATGAAAACACATTATTTTTCCATCAATTCTCTGCCGTGGGTCGGTTTTTGTTGTAGCTAACCCACGTCAGAATAACTCACAGTAAATTCAAATATGATGTGGTCCATGACCGCAGTCAATGTCATTTGTCAACAAAAACTCACATCTTCATCGGTACACTAAGGTGAATACTATGTAATGTAATGAAGATATATTAAACTACAATGTTGCCAGTAAATACGATAAATATACAAAAAATTCATTTTATATTCTGTTACACAACTATTATGTAATTTTATACGGGCCCCGTACAAAAATTATGCTTGCCTTATTATTACGAAAAAAATAACCATGTTTTAGAAGTCAACTAAAGTTTTTTTTAAATATTTCTCTTTAGTCACTTCCACAGCACATAAAAAATAATTCATTAAAAAATATATGATCATTTTTTCATGGCTAATCTTTCAATTTATTGTTGAACTAGCAATAACCGATCAAAACGGTTCTTTTACATGCCGGTTCCTAAATAGTAAGTATTTACTTATTTATAGCCGACACCCATGAAATAGTTATAACGACTTTTATCAAAATATTAGAACATTCTTTTTATATTTTTCCTGCAGGCAGTTAATAAATGTACTATTTTAAACCCTGGAGATTGTACTGGGCGGAACATGAAATGGTTCGCGACTTTGTAAGCCTAAATATACATATTTATAGTATTTTTAAGCGGTCCACGGAGAGGCTGCAGTAGCAACATGCGTTGGGTGGTCGGTTCGGGTTTGCTGGCTTGAGATTCAAGCCCATCTCTGGCCGTGTAATTTGTTTTTATAATATAGTAAAGCTAAGTAAAATATAAAGTAGGCAAGTTATGCTGAATTCATCCATTCTCGGTTCAACTTTTAATTTCTTCAGTTCTTTCATACCATGTTAATTACACCGTCGGTATACATAATAGATACTTCACTACGAATTTCGAAAATCTAAATTGACTGACAAATGTTTTTAGAATTTAATCTTCAAAGCATGAAGTGTCTTATCAAAGCTCAAAATATCTGACATTTTAGAAATATATTAAATTAATGTAAGTTTAGTGTTATGTTATATGTTTTGATTCGTCTTTAATTGCTGTTATATTTTACAAAGAAAGGGAGTATAATAAAAACTTGGTTTTTATGGGTTACTTTTTTTAATAAAATTAAATAATTTCAAATTCTTATAATGAGTTTAATCAGATAAACTATTGTCACTTGTATCGTACTCCGAATCCTCGTCTAAATTTATATTAAATTGAAGTCTATGACTTCATCCATTTGAAAATCGTTTGTCGCATACTCAGTTTCAATTCTTCTGTCATGAGCGTTGTGCATATCCAACAAACAAGTTTTTGATTCTTTTTCAAAAATTATTTCGTTACCTGGCCTAGTAAGAAAATCCATGCATCTTATTCTACTCGTTGTACATTCCCCTATTTATATCAAAATGGTCCCATACAGTTTACCAATAGAGCTCAATAGGCTAATGGCCTGATAGCTCGCAGTCCATGGGCAACCCTTTTCCTTTATGGAGGCATTATAACAGCCCTTCTCCAATCCATCCCGGAGTGCGGCTCTCATTTAAACATTGTTTAATGAAAAAATTGAACCACGAGAGAATTAAATTTCTTTACAATTATGTGTCAAGATGTGAAATTTTTATATTGTGGTAATTATTATTATTCTTAATTATTAAGTCTTTACAATAAAAATTTAAAATATTAAAATTGTATTGATTAGTTATTTTTAACGGGATGAAAGCGTGAAGGGTGAATGAAAAGATTGTGCCCCCGAGTCTCATAGCGCTGGACAGAAATTGATGGAAAGCGCCATCTAGGCGACAGATTCCCAGCCCTTTAGGATGAAGGTGAGGAACAAGAAGAAGTAGAAGTAATTATTTATTATAATATAAACTTATATACTAAAGTTATTCAAAAAGTTTTTTTTTTCTGGTGATGTCATAATAATCAATCATGATTTAATTTATGCATGTAATTTGTGAGCAAGTCGTATTTTTTGCCTGCCCATCACCACATAGACTACCAAAGACAATATATTTGTATAGTTAACAAAAATTAATGTAACATTAACACTTATTTGTTGAAATATCAACATGTTAACGTTGTATCCTGATGAAGGGACCGTTGGTCCCGAAACATGTTGGTATTTCAACAAATTAGTGGTAATACAAAGAGTACCTATTCGTGTTAATTATATAAATAATGTTACTACAAAGTCATTTCACAGTAATTAAAGAAGACAATATATCTCATGGTTTGTGTCTTCTGGGGTATTATGCCGTATTTTTACGACCTTTCTGGCCAACGTTTCGGATCCCACTGCAGGGTCCATCATCAAGGCTGATGTATGAACACATGAACACTGAGAACACATGAACGCTTTGATGATGGACTCTGCAATGGGATCCGAAACATCGCCAGAAAGTTCGTAAAAATACGGTATAATACCCCAAAAGACACAAACCAGAAGATTCTGAGTAGCCGTGAAACTTAGAACTTCTTAAGACAATTCATTTTTAAAATTAATAATTTTTTTTTTTAAATACGCGGGTTTGTTATAAAAAAGATTCTGAAGCTGAAGCTAGGTTTTTTGAAAATATTTATTATAAAATAAACATTTTTATGCAAACATATAATTCTACAAAGAAAATTGTGTTTGAGATAAAAAACAGTTTTGAATCCAAAGCTTCTCAAAATAATTATTTTGCTTTCCTGAAAATTGTGAGCGCTTTTGATTCTTAAGCCTTTAATACCTTGAACTTGTGCGTGAAATTCCAAATTAAAAGTCAGTGTACCGAGTGGGTGAATTTTGGGGAAATTGAAAACATTTCTTGAACAGCAACGCCGATGGTTTAGTCAAATTCTAGGGTGAAATCATTAAAAACCAGAAAATCTGTGGTTCTCTGGGACCAGGTAGCTTTTGCTGGCATGGTTTGTGGTTTGGTTTACTGCTCTGACCCTATTGTGAAAGTATTCGGAGTCGTAAAAGGATTTCCCTAACAAAACCTGTTTATTGTTTAACGTTTTCCACCCAACATTTGTGTCTATTTTACGTTTGTAGTGATTATTATTTTAATACTGAAGAGTGTATCTTGTACTAGAAAAGAACACGCCTGGCTTACGTTTATAAATGTTTTCCTTTTCACAAATAATCTGGGTTCTTTGAAAAGTAACAATATTTTTAAGAACAGTATTCCATCCGAGTAGATACTATGTAAAGCTTTACCTATATTATTTGAATTTTCACATATAATTAAATATTTCAAAATGTTTAACATCTTCCATCAAACGTAAATATTTTTACTCTCAGAACAGAAATCTCAGCGAAAAATAATTTTAATCAGACTTGAAACATTACAATTATTGAAATATTCATTGCTCTTATTTAATTATAAAAACAGGGTGTAGCAGATCTGGCTCGTACGTTATTAATTAAGCAACAGTGTCAGTTTTTTCAAGAAACATTATATATATAACACCTGTTAAACATTATATATATAACACCCATAAGTAATCAATTATTTAGTTAGTGGCAACAAAAAAGAATTTAACTGCATTTAATTTTATTTTTAATCGATTTAATATCCATCATTATCTAGGACCTTTTGCCATCTTGTTGGTAGACTTTTAAGAAAAATATGCTTTTAGGTGCTTTTAAAGCGACATTATCAAACCCTACCGGGCGCCCACTTCGATCGCTATCAGACAAGTCAAAATCACCATCGGAAAATTTTCTAAACCAACGTTGGCACTTATTTACTTTAAATACGTCTCCGTACAAATCACAAATTTTCTTTGTTGCAACTGTTGCATTAACACCCGATAGAAAATGAAACAGCATGCAATGACGTAAATGTTCTTCAGTTAGTTGATTGTCCGCCATTTTACAACAGACTAATAATTTTTTTTAAATTAATTTGTCACAAATCACAAGACCACGAATTATAATATTGCGTATAAAACACGTCTTTACATGTTCACTTTACTGAGCTTCACTGAAGCAAACATTCCACACCAAAAATAATTGATTACTTATGGGTGCACCTATTATATATATATATATATATATATATATATATATATATATATATATATATTTATATATATGTATAAATATATAATAGGTTAGGAGCCGTTTGAAGCCTCAATAAACCGGCGAACGTGGATGAGGCGAAAATTGTATGTCAGGACAGAAGAGTGTGGCGCTTTATCCTCTCTCTTCCACCCCCCACGGAGATGGTAATTAAGTTAGTAAAATATGTTTATATATAGATATATATATATAATATATTATATATATATATATATATATATAGAATATTAAAAATTAACATAAAATATTAGAAACCTTTAAAAAACGTACTTAAATGTCTGCAAGATATAAAAGAAATTATTGGATTTATAGTTGGGTATATATGATACAAGTTAATTTAATAAAATTTTAATTTTTCACAAAGATAGATTAGAGATATTGAAAAAAAGCCACACGTCGAAAGAGTTTATCTCACTGACTTCTGATATTAGAACATTATTGCTTAAACATTTTGGTCTCATAATTTAGATATACATATAAGGTTCTGTCGACTTATTGTGCTACACGATGTACATGTGTAGGTACATTATCTATTTAGAAATATTTTTTTTATATTATGATAGTAATAGTCATATTTTCACGGAATGGCAAGCAGAAGAAATAGGACACTATCCGAAACCCTTGTAATATGTCACAACACTATTGTAGGATCTAAAACGGTCTGCAAGTATTTATCTACAACCTTCATAAAACGTTTCCATACGACTGAAATAGCGGAGAAGCGAAGAGTACATTCTCCTAAACACTAGAATAATCTAGAAAAATCGAAAATACTAGCATCTTGGTATAAATACGTAAATACGCCGCAGCGCAAGTAGAGTGTGACGTGTTTTGACAGTTCGTTTGGTGTGAAGTCGGCTGTCCAGGGTGGCCAGTCGTGAGATACTCGAAGCGATAAATAAAGTGAAATAATCAACCGAAGTACGAAATGAAATAAACCAGTGCGACCTCTGTATGTAAGAATTGAATATTCTACGAGCAATAAATAAGTGGTACCCAGCGATGATAAAGGGTTCATAGACGAAGCGATATATTACGAAATAGTGTAGATTAAAAAATAGCGCTAAGCTTAATTCGTGTAAGTGGATTTGGTTCAAAAATTATTAATTAATTATACTTAATAAATGGCTAATTAATTTTTAGTGTTTTCATTTACCTCCCGCAGCCACGACCCGTGACAATATATTAGGTAAAAAAGCTTAATAATAAAAAGAGTTGCAGGTATTTCTCTCGTTAATTAAACAGTGATAAAAATCATACCTAATTAACAGTGCTCGTGCTTGTTGGTCTAGTGGTTAAGACACTTGCCTTGTGATCTAATTGTCGCGGGTACGAGCCTTCAAAGATTTATTCGTATTCCTGTAGCACAACTGCTTAGCTTCGTACGAAAATAGTAAGACCAGCGATATAAGGTATTCTGTATACGCATCTCTATTACAAATAATAAAAAAAAAACTATTAAAATTTTCTATTAGACTTCTTTCTAGAAATTTAATAACATTTTATAAGTGACGGAACAAGTTTCAGTTTCTTTAACAAGTTGACAAGAACGTAAAAAATATTTTTAAGAATTCGCCGCTTTTATTAAATTATCTAAGCAACCTGTTTTAGCAGTCTCGAGGTCAAATAATAATCGTGACTACAGGGAAAATGAATATTAATATAATCTCTTTACTTTTACAATGGACTAGTTTATATTATTTTCTTTGCTTTATCGCTGAGAATTGTGCCTTCCTGATTGTGACCTGTTGTCGACCTCGGCCTCTCTTCAAGAGAGAGTTATTAAAATATGATAAAAAGTATAGGTCTTTTCATATAACCTTGCAATTGAGTTAGTGTGGGTACAGTACGTAATACACGCATTGTTTCGTTGTGTTAAGTTTACAGATATGACCCACTCGTAAACATAACACAACGAAACAATGCGCGTATTACGCACAGTACTCATACTAACTCAATTGTAAGCTTATATGATAAGACCTATAACGTATTTGACTTGGTCGGACCACAGTGTTGGAGATTGCCCCTTTTCTCTCTCACTTTTTACCATTTCAGTTATTATCAGATTTTTAGATAATTGTGATTCAGATTATACTAAAATCAGTGTGACCAATGATCGTGATATGATAACTGATACTACCAACAGAGCGAGACCAGTGCGACCAGCAGTGATACCACTGAATAAAGGGATATCTGGGCAAGTCTACCTACGAGCGAACGTCGAAAGGAAGTAGCGTTAACTAATGCAAATTAAGGAACAGTTTAACAATAAGTGTGTGAAATATTCGGGAGATATTTAGTGACACTAAAATTACGATACAATTTAACTTGTGTTCTTTGGTAACAAATTAAACTAAATTAATTTCCACTATTTTCATTTTCCTCTCACAGCAATGTTGGCAAATTTTGATTGGTCAAGCGGTACAGATTTGCATCGAAAATATATCAGGGGAGGGGAAGGGTTAAAATAATAAGGGGGAAATGTTGCCTATGTTATCCGCCGGTCCTATAGCATAAGTATACAAAATTTGAATCGAATCGGACAAACGGTGTGGATTTTTATACAGAACAGAGAGATAGACAGACAGACAGACATTGAGTTTTATAGGTATAGATAATACGGATACGTTTGCAAACACAGTTTAATCTAATATTTTTTTAACGTTACCATTTTTGGTCAATATATCAAGTAAAAAACTATCCGCTCATTGTTTTACCAAGTTAAATATGTGCCTATATTCGCATAAAAAACACCTCAATAAATAATGGAGTAATGTTTATTTCGGAACCATTTACTCTTATAAAATAGAAATTCTACATTTTTATGTAAAAAAATATTTATGGGTCAAGATATTCTTTTATTTCATATTTATTTGAAAGTGGATGATAATTTTTAAATTATTAAACAATTATTAAATCAATAAAATTTAAAAAAACAATGAAATGAATGCGTTCCTATTTGGAGTAAAAAAATATTCATAATATATTTATTTGCATTTCTACCTACTACGAGAAAGCAAAACTTTGATTAAACTTAATATAGTTTTTAAAATCAATGAAAGTAAAACAGAAAAATAAAGTTAATATTTTAATTGTTAAATTCATATTATTGTTTTTTAATTTTTCTACAAATTAGTTTCCTTCATCTATGAATTATTTAATCTTCTTGCTTTTGAAATATCAAAATTCATGTACCTACGATGTAGATACCAACATACTTCCATACTAGTTGCATCAATTAATAGTATTCCGCTTTTACAATCATTATGAGTGACGCTGCTCTTGCTTAAAATTATTCATTGAAATATTGTTGTATAATTTCGAAGGTACCTTCACGACACACGCCCGGATGCAGATACGTAGCATCGCGAAAATGTGGTATAAAACAAAGATTTTTTTAAGAATTTAATGCAATATAATATTATAATCTAAATCAAAGTAGTATTATATTATAATCGAAATCAAGCAAGTTTTGTAAAGTAACATATCCGTAAAGTATTGATAAAAGTTTATATTTTGAAGATTTATATTCAATAAAATACTTGTATCTCTAAATAAAATACTTGTATCTCCGTATCTCGTCAATTACGTATTGAATTATTTTTATGATTTTGAGATTCCAATAAACTAGTCTAAGAATTACCAAAATCATGTAAACTTGGTTTAAATAACGAAATAATGGATTATATCCTTAGGGGACATCGTTAATCAAACACACCCAAAAAGACGTCCATATCAATTTTCCCATAAAAAATGGCTTCGTGTATAATATATCTTGATTAATAATTTACAACAATAGTAGGTATTTCATCTTTCACTTTATCTGCATCCTATACTTAATAATATAGTAGATTGCCAATAACGGATTGGAAAACTTTTTCGCGGAAAGGGATTTAATCTAAAATATAAAAAAGCAATCGCAAATATCTCCTACCTTTGAGACCTGAATAGCCTTACTGAAGAACAATTGTATTTTTGCTATGAACTATTGTATATATTCTTCTTTCGAACAAATCACAAAATACGATTTTCCAAAAAAAATATCACTACATCCGTAATTTTATCAATTTTCAAACAACACTAAAATGTCTATTTGAAGAACTTTTATACTAAAATTGTTGGTTTATCGACTTGAAATTTGGCAGCTATTCATAAAATAGATGCGACAATACAGTGCAGAAATTTTACCGATATGTATGATTGATATCAACAAACTACCCGACTTTGCGTAATATTTGATTAATTTCACAGTCCCTTATAGGTCACTGTAAAATATTTATTCTTGCAATAAAAATAATGCGAAACAATGCAGTAGATAGATATCAACGGTATTTTATCGAAATCTTTTATCTTGTTTGAAAATCGTAAAATAAGGAAAAAAACCATACGATATTTTTTTTAGTTGTCAGAGAATTGTATAGAAATTTAAAATGATATTGAGTTTTTTGTTATAATTTTTAATTTTTTTTATTTTAAATATTATTTTAAAATTTAAAAAGAAAATGACATCTAATAAAATTATATTGAGTGCTCAAAATAGACGCGTTAAACCAGATGGAATTACATATTCAAATCGCGAACTTAAAATGCGCTATTTGAGACTGTGCTGCTTCAAATAAACAAACTTTTTGTTATTCAGTTTATAAAAATTTACGCACTTTCTTCACCTTTTATATAACTATTTCAATTTCCTTATCTCTTTCCACTCCGGCCATAATTTGAACCACGCCCACGGTTTATTTATTTTCACATTTGTTTTTAATGGATAAGTTATTTAACGGTGGTATAACGATAATAATATAGTTAAACTTCTTCAATAACAGGAAAATAATTTTGTGGTTATATTATTTATACTAACTTAAAAAAATCCTTCTATGTTATTATCATTTTACCAAATCATTTTTAAAAATGGTTGCCTTTTAAATTAATTATTACATTAGTTCTTATTCAAATTACAACTCCCATATATTTATTTGAATTTTTGTTAATGTTCATTCTTTGGATTATAATTTTGAGTATAAGTTGTATTCTGATGAAGGAGCTACAAGCCCCGAAACATTATGATTATTCAATAAATATTGGCTTTCTACAGAGTGCTTCCTTTTTATAAATAATGTCAAAAGATCATTCGTATTTTTTTATATTTGGTATTTATCATTATAAAATTATGATTATTTTAAACAATCTTTGAACTCTAAATCCCAACAGCTAACTATGTGCGATATCATTTTTATAAAACAATTTGACATTTCACGTTGCTTGGAATTTGTATAAACGAAATAATAATTGAGTTAAAAATGCAAAAAGGAATTGAAAACCTATATATAACTATACACATTAACCTTATCAATTTATTTATAGGATAAAGGTAAGTTTATTTGATTCACTATATACTTTGAAGCTTTGAAGAAAATCGGAGTTTTATAAAATTCACGGTCATTTCTATCTTGAAAATAAATTCAGGTTTGATTGAGAATGAAATATATGACCTAGGAATGATTTGTACGAAACACACCGGAATCGCATTTACGCCTTTCCGTACAGTGCAGAAAGGTTTCAATAACGAGGCTTCGAGTATCGTTAGATCCACTCCCTTCCCCGGCGGCGCCCGGCCGCCCCTCGCGCCCCGCCAGCCCCACGCGGGCCGCGGAGCCTCCAGTGTGTGCGAATCTTCCTCGGCGCCGGGACGTCCGTCGATTCGAGTGTCGATTATTTCCAATACGATACTTCTCGCGCAATATCTTGTATTTTTAAACGTTTATTTTGAAAACTTTTCATTATTGTGTTCACTCCTCCCGTGCATGTTTAGTGTCCTGATTTGTGTTTACAACATTTATAGAATGCGATGTACCTACGTCGAGACAATTTGTTAACTGACAGCTGAAAAATTATTTAAATAATGCTATTGTTTTTAAGTGTGCTTTGACAATGACTTAATTTTGCGACTTTTCTGTCAAAATAGAATTATTTAACTTAATGTATACAGGTTTTCCTATGTATATTTATAAAGGTTGTGAAAGACGTCAGCGCCAACGTTAAACAAGGTAATTATTATTTTATTGTTTCTTTAATGTCAAAAAGTTTATTTATTTTGTAATAGTTTACTAGTGAAATATTAAAAATATTTTATCTTTATTTTTTCTGATTATTAATGGAATTGTTATTTAGACTATAGAGAATCATAATGATAGGTTATAAAATATATTTAAATATATTTACGTTGTTACCTCTCCTTGAGATTGTAAGAAAATATTTAATTTTTTCACTACTAGTTTCGAGAAAATCAGAATTTCTCATCCATAGGTGAAGACAAAATAACTATATATTATAATGATATTTTTAGAATATATTTTGACATCCGTCAAACTTCCAGAAATATCAACGTTTTACTGAATACCGTCCTACTAGCGATAATTTTTCTGAATTTGCAAACCACATCATTGAGAGCAATCACCTTTTTCATTCATGTATCTACTGTTAAATTTCTCCATGCCGTCATGCGTAAAGGTAATAAATTGAATAGTTTTTAAAGTTTGGAAATTAAAAAAAATTTGAACTCTGGTATAAATTTACTTCTCTCTACTTCTCCTCTTCTCTAAATATTCCCGTTATAACCACAAAAGCGGCAATTTTTTTCAGTACCTAACCATTATTTATTTTTAACTTAATTATTTCAATTTGAATACAATCATTGTTAAAATTCATTATTTAAAAAGTATTCAGTTTGTCTTCACCTGTCGATAGAAATTCAGATTTTCTCGAAAGTAGTAGTGAAAAAATAAAATATTTTATTCAGAATATTTTAAGTATGTCCAAATTTTTCAGAACAGAACTGGATTTTTCGTCACAGGGATATCATTAATCAATCAATGTATATATAGATGTCTCACAGAGACGAAACTGTATATTTAAGGGAAAGTAGGTATAGAAGTTTTTGGGTGTACATAGGCAGTACGATAGGTCTTAAGCCCTAGGTACACCCAAAAACTTCTATACATACTTTCCCTTAAATATACAGTTTCGTCTCTGTAAGACATCTATATATACATTGATTGATTAAAATATTTTAGTACAAAATCAAGTAATATAACAATGTATAAGTAATTAAATATTTTTAATAATATATAAGTATTTTAGTTTTGGGAGTTAGTAATTATTAGTAAACTTAGTAAGTATGACCTAAAATATTAAATTTTCATGTAAATTTTTCAATAGTATTTTGGGCAGGTACACATTCAGGTACCTATTCATACAGTGTAAGATTTTTTTACTTAATTTTTCAAACAAATTCAAACGCTTACCATGCATATATGCATTATGTCACAACGCAAATATCTTTCAAAATAAATAAAAAAAAATTTTGTTTGCATGAATTTCATTCTAATAATGTTATGTTAATTTTTAAAAATAAGCTAAATGCTTGTCTATGAATAATCAAAAGATATTGTTAATCTCCCGGGGTGAAGCTTGAAAACCTAATCTCACAGTTATGAGGAAACAATAAGTGCATAATTTTATCATTTGAACATCGGTATGTCTTTATTAATTTTTAATATATTAGTAGCTTTTATAAAGAATATTGATGTATTCATCCCTTGGTGAGATATTACGACCTTGAAACTGATTGCTTATTCCTCTACATACTAACTAGCATCGCCTACTAAACTTTCTGCATTTTATATGAAGTCGTGCAGTATATCGGAGGACTCGTTAATAATATTGTTACGATTACAACATATGCCCGTAATTGTTTTCTACCATTATAAAAAAACTATTACATTTTTAATTAGGTTTGGTATTTCAGTTTTCCGTGACTGGAGAAAGAATCATATAAATTGACCCATAAAATCAAAACTAACGCTCTTTCCATACGATTATTATTTTATACAGCTGTAAAATCATTAAATATCTTATTAAAAATATTTTTACTAATCCCTAAGCCTTTTACTGTGGACATGGGGTCTTGTAGGCCTCATTCTTACCTCAATCTAGAAGTTTTTTGATTGTTTTATTTGTCATACTTTAGTTTTTCATTCAGAAGATTATTTTTTGTTTATTAAGATATTGTTAAAATATTATTTTCCTAGACGTGGTGTCATGTTGTCAAAGACATAATAGTTTCTTGATTTTTTGATTTTTTTTTTGTTAAAAATAAGTTATGTTCAATGCATGTTTATTAGATATGTATTCATTCTGTTTCATTTTATTAAAATTATAACATTTACGTAACTCAAATTCCTAAAATTTATTCTGAATTAGCCATGAAGTACAGAGGCTTCTGAGACTTCATGTCCATGTAAGTGTAAAAAAATGATGTCCATAGTTAAAGGTAAACCATATTACGCACCGAAGGTATGTTTATTCTTAGTCAACACTTGTTCCTTTGAAATGTACCGAAGCATCTCCCTGAAGAGGATCTGGGCTCGATAAATGAAGAAGTATTTAAGGAATACTATAGGTAACACGTTCATACAGTCATCTGAGTAAATATTAAAAATAATTTAGAAGATAAGATTTTTTAACACATCCTTTTCAATCATGAATAATTTATAATTAATAATATATTAAAGTTATGTTATATCAAATAAAATAATTAAAAAATATTAACTTATCTAAAGAGCTGCAGCCCTTTTATAATGTAAGAAAATCGTATATTATATTTATTTATTATTATTATATTTTTTAATACTGACAAAAACACACCTTCTCTGAAATTTTTTAATAAGATGTAAAGAGAAAAATAGTTTTAAACCTAAAATTATTTAAAAACTCAATTAACTAATTAATATATACCTACAAATTATATATTAGTTCTTCTTCATTAGAATTTTGATATATAAGTAGGTAAATAATGCAATATCTATGCATTATTTACCTACTTATATATCAAAATTCATATTAAGATAAAAAGTGCGAGATTGTAATTAGTTAATTTTAGTATTATTTTCTGAAATATTATTGTCGACAACGTTACTAGGATTATTAAAAAAATGTTTCGTGCGTAAATCATACATCCCAACCAATTGTGTCAATAACATTCATTACATTTTATTACTTTTGTCAAATAAATATTCTCGTCGAAAAATTGAAAAATATATATATTTTTACATATCATTTGAAATATAAATATTTTACCTAAAATGCGATACCATTTATTATACCTATGTATGAAATATATGTTAGACGCTCCAGTGCATACTAATATCCCCGAATAGTTTTGATTTGTGAAATACACCATACATTTACATCACTTCACAGCCTCTCAGATACGTAAATGTAATCTATTATACGAGGAACACTTTTCTCTGAAATATGCGCGTTTGGCATATTCTGGTGTCAAAAATATTTACGCTTTGAAAATAAAGTCGGTCGTTTTCAAACATGCAGGAGAAATAAACTTCAACGTTTTGTATACTTAAGTTCAAATACAAATAAATATTGATGCATTGTGAATGACAAGGTTAAAGGCATTTATTTTCTACTCCAAATAAATTATCCTGACATATCGCAAGAGTACTTGTTTGTATTATGATTTTAAATAATCGTTCAAATGATTAGTAAGTAGTTGTATGGACAAATGATCGGTGATCGATGCTCACCAGACAGGCAAGTAAAACGCACCCGTTTATTGTTGTGTTACTCTTCTAGAAGTTTTTTGCTTCTAATGAAATTGCCGTTTTCTTATACTAGCTTATAGTTTGAAGTTCGATATCTTATATTTGACTAGGAATTCCAAATTCAAATTGGTGTCATTATTTTTTCAAACTAATTTGTTTCCCGCCGATTTTTTCTCTTTGTTATTGCTGTACCTGCGACCATGGAGAAAATGAAAATTCGTTATCTTTAATTACGAGTTCCATCGTGGTACTAATGTTACGCATTATTAACGATGTGTATGATCGCTACCGTTCTGGAAATTTCGACCTCAACAATAAACCCCATGGACGACCGGAAACTAGAGTCGATAGTCAAATTGAAAGCTAAAGTGCAAGCGGTTTCATCTCAAACCACGTCAGAATTAGCTACAGCCTTCAACGTAAATAACAATATGATATTGATTAATTTGCGTCAAACTGAAAAAATACACAAAGTGAAAAATGAATCCTGAATGACAATTGGAAATTTTCATCGCAATGGTTGGACCAAGGGGATGTTCCCGTATGCTCCAAAGTAGCAAAATCAAATTGAGTCGACTCTATGGTGGACCTGTGCCATCATTATTCTTACAGCTTCTTGAGATCTGGCACAACACTTGTAGAGGTCAAGAATTGAAAACAACTGGAAACTTTCCGTTGCCCACCATACTTACAAGACCTTGCACCTACTGCATAACTTTTTAGGTAAAATCTTCAACTCCGATGAGGTGGTGAAAAACGCTTTTAAAGAATTCATCGAATCCCATTACCAGAATTTCTATAGTAGAGGTGTCAATGAACTTTCATTAAAATGGCAAAAGTGCGTCAACAATTTAATAATTCCCAGTACTTCAATTGATTAAATAAATACTTTTCATAAAAATAAATTGTTTGACTTTTTCCTGCTTTTTGGCTACAAACTAAATCGATAAATTTATGTCAGAGTACAAAATTTGTATTATAAAATAACGTAATTTGTTTAACCAAAATTAAATTTAAGTATTTCTAAAATATCTAGAAAAATAGTACCTACTTTTTCCGAGTTCTTAAAAATTTTAACTCCTCATAAAACATTACCCTTGTAGAATATATCAGAGGAGCTTGTTAAAACTAATGTATTATAATTAAAATAACGTGATCCAAAAAATATAATACTAATACTATCCGCATATCTATTTTGTACATGTCTAATTAGGCACCTTAATAAGTCTTACGGAAACCCTGGAATAATAACTCAATAGTTAATATATATTGAATTGTCTCTGTTCCCAGTAAATTGCACAATGTATATAGTGTTACAATGAAATTAGAACCCCAGTGAAGGTATATGTCTGCTGGAGAAGATAAACAGTTACTACTTCTCATGAATATGACCGCAAGAGAATGAAAACCGAACTGTGAAATTGCAGGTGTTTGAGCGTAAAATCCAGAGATGTAACTTTGGTCCCTCTTACGAGAATGGTATTTTGCATCGTTGGTTCATCCTCTTGGGTAGTCCTACGATGATCTTGCAATTGTCAAGTTTATCAAAGTCCAACAATTTAGATGTGTCGAGCAAATGATTTTGCTAGAGAAGAGTCATCCACATTTTGATATTCCACTCGATATTCCTAAAACTAGAGAGACGGAGCTTCGCGAAATAGTTGGACTCTAATGAGACACCTCGTTTGCTGAATAGCATCTAGACAATGTTGTGAAAGTTATAACTGGTGAGGCTCGGAAGGAGGTGAGGAAAGGAAATTTATTTTATGCGGCCATGACCCACTCCGTCATGTAGTGCCATAATTGGATTGAAGATCTTAAAAAGTAGAGATCTCGTGGATAGAATTATTGAGTAGAAACATAATAATTCTATCATATTTGCTAATAAGTGTTAACCTTCAAAAACTGTCTTTACTTAATCATATTGTTTAGGTAAGCTTGTATAAATAATCAAGTAATTAATATAATTTCACAACACGTTATCCAACAAATATCTGCCGAGGGGAAGGAAAGCACGCGTGGCAATATTGCCTGCTACATTTGTTCATATAAGTGCACAATTCTCTGAGATTTATCAGAGAATTGTGCACTTATATCCATTATCAATATTCACTGCTCAATATATCGAATATGAACATTGCTAGCGTCTTCGTTATTGTCAATGTAAAATAATATGTGTATGATACTTGCACTGTTTGGAGATAAATAACATAATTTTGGTTGAAATAACCAACTACAATAACATAACTATCATCCGATTAAAAAAAAACTTTATTTATGTATTATTATGTATTTAGTTATATTTAATAGGAACCTCTTTCAAAATAATCCGATTTTGAGAAAAAACGTTTCGTTCGGGAAAACTTTATAAATATAGCAATAATATTCATATTTTAAATAACAGAGCCATCATCATCATCTTCAATCGTTGTCATAATAGGGTTGGGGACCCAAATTCTCCTATCTTGCGCAGCTAACAGAATGTTTTGTTGTTGTTTCTCCCAGCTTATAATTTTACCCGGCATATTTAGTACCAATATAGCACTTTCGTTTACCCTTAAGTAACGAGAATTTCCTGCACTTCTTTGGAGGCTTCTTGAATATTTTCTTCAGTACGAGCGGCGTTAGAGAACAGTTACACAACCGCCTTGTTAAAAATACATTCTAAATTAATAATTCTTCATGACGGTATTAATTTTTTTTTTTGGATTTGGATGCCTTTGCTTTTATACCTTATGTATTGTATAAAATAACCCCTCAAGTTTATCGCCTTTCATCGTAAGAGATCATTCCTGTTAATTGGTAAAATAGTTTAAATAACTGGGAATATATACGACAAAATAACGATGTGCAACAATAAATAAATAGGAAAAGCTTGTTATTTTTCTATACGTAAATTGTTGTCGAGGTTGTTGTTGCGGAATTTAAATACTGAATAAGAGGAGGTTCGAGAACCAGAAACTTGTAAGAACGGTATACCATCCCAGATATTCTGAAGAAGAAGAAGAATAAAGTTAAAGCATGAAGGCTGCAGTAGATGGAACATGTAGCGAGAGCAGATAAGTCCTGTTACACGCTCAAAGCCCTCAAACACAAGCTTTCAAGATCCAGACCGAAGAGACATAGGCAGATAATATCAAAACAGCCATACAAGAGGTAAGCAAATGCCCAGCAGACTGGACTGCAAAAGGAAAGTCGAAAAATGGATTGCGCTATGTTGTGACCGCGGTTAAGGCGATCGTCTGGCAAAGTGAGCCAAATTCACAGTTTTTCCTCATATCTTCTCTTGCGTCTTGTATCATATTTTTTCCTTAGAAAGATATCTAAAATTATTTTTTTTAATTATTCATAATTATTCATATTTAAACATATTATAGATATTTAAAATTATTCATTAGGTTCCATGTATTTAAATACGGATATGTTCTTAAATAGACACAAACAAAATTATTCAATCAATTAATAAATTACTAAGCCTTTGATGTTTAACAAACGAAGAAAATTGTTCCAATATGTTTTCCTTCTTTTTCAACATTATTACAAAATAAACAAAAAAAAACTTAAATTTATTAAAATAATTGTTGATTCGTTTGTTACTTACAATTAATGTTTAAAAACACTGTATTTGAAAAATATTTTATTTTAAGTGTTGGGTTTTTACATAGTTGACATAGTTGTTTACTGCAAAAATCAAAAGAAGATATATTATTATTTTAAATTTAAAACAAAAAAAATCTTTGTCGATATTCCCGATTAAGAAAATAAAATCGAGGCGTCCTATTTAAGACACAATATGCAATGCCTTTATTAAAAAGCTGAAATCAAGAATAAAAAAATAAAAAAATTGTATTAATTTTAAAATTACGATACTTATTCTTTCAAATTTATTTAAGTTAATAGGTTTACTTTTTTAAAAACAGTTATTTAAAAAAAATATAAGTAAACAAACTTACAGAATATGCAACAATTTTAAGAAATTTAAGACAATCGTTTACTTTGTAATATTATTGAAAAAAATACATATCACAAGTCCACACAATCAAGTAATTGCCGTATAGTGGAGAAATTTTCTTCATTTTGAAAACATCGTAGATTTGGTAATTTATTAATTGATTAAATAATTTAGTTTATATAATTAATAAAAAAAAACTTAGTTTTCACCACTTTTTTATTGAAAAATAATATGTTTCAGAGTCCATGGCCCCTTCGTCAGGATATAATTGCATCCTAAGAAAATCAAATTCAAAAATCGAAGTAGGTATAGATAATCAAAATTTAAAAAAAAAATTATATGTGGAAAATGAAAAGTAATAAAATACCTACTTAATATGAAAATAAATTTAAAAGATAACTATTTGTCACAATATAATTTATAACAGTTTGATAAATTAGAAATTTTGGAAATAATAATAAGTGTTAATAGTAAATTGAATGTTATAAATAACCAGGTCCTTTTTGAATATTATAATTGAATATTATAATATAAAATATAAAAGAAACATATTTTAAAGACACGCCTCACCATAAAGAATGCAGAATATTGAAATAAACGCATGAAAGATATGGAAATAAAAGTTTTTGATTACACAATTAAAGATTTAATTTTACTTTCTTTCGATTTGTATGTCAGCGGGCAGTCCATTGAAAATAATTTATACATAAGCTCAATGCCTAAGATTAATTATTCGCGGTGTTCGTGTTGAGTTCTGAAATCTTAATGTTTCCGCATATCCTCGACAGAATGGACGTGAAAAGAATATCGGTAAAGCGTAGTTGTTTAGACAGCAAGCCAAACAGCAACAAGCTTCACTTTTAGATTCTTTAATTGAGAGTTTTCGGTATACAAATTGAGATAAATTCGTGGAAATTCATTGAATCCAAATGTAAATGCTGTGTCATTTTGTTCATTTGGTTTGCATCGGTTTTTCCGCAAATACAATTAAGTCTTTTCGTGTTCCGTTGTTCGGATATATGGAGCTGTCACAAAAATACATGTGGGTAGATTTGTTGTAAACATATTTCTTCATTGCGGAATTTATTTATGTCGGCACTCTGTGTTAATTAATGCAGGCGGACACACAGGTATCATACGGGCTGGCTGTTTGTATGTATTATTATTTTGTTTCGGTCAAATTTTACTACCGAAAAGAACAAGTAATATACAAATTAAACGGGAATTTATAAAGAAAGCGAAACACTAATTTTTCAAGGGCCTTAAAGTTGAATCCCACCCTAAAATTTATATAAATAGGTTAAAATTATAGTTGTTCTTTATATTACAGACGTCGTAATTACCATAAAAGTACTTAAGTTGGTACTTAATATAATAGGTTATATTAGTTCTCTCTCATATATAATATTTTATTATATATGAGAGAGATAACTCTCTCAATCAGATTTTTACTCGGTAAGATCACGTTCGTATAGGTGTATAAAAAATGAAAACTTACTATTTAATGAGCAAATAAACGTATTTTCTACCTATAAACCTATTTTTGGCGGTTAGGTATTTTTACAAATACAGTTGACAATAATATTTTTTACGAATAATGTTGTGTCGAAAAAAATAACAGTGTAAATAGGGTGTTTACGAGTACACTGACTTTGACAAAATTGATACCAAAGATATTTGAAAATCACTTTTATCATTTATTATAACCCTTTATTTTATTTTTTTTTAAATGCAATGTATTCGTAAAATTTAATGTTTTTGGGAGGAAGATACAAGAACCATACAATTTGAATACAGTATCAACCAAACCACGCTTAAACAATTAACAACTAAAAGACCTGGGAATAACCTTTGATAACTCCTTCAAATTCAACCATCACATAGACGATATTTCTAGGCGAGCATCCAAAACTCTCGGCATCGTCCTCAGAAAAACGAAAGAATTCCACGATACAGCCGCGTCAATTACTTTCTATAAATCCCTCATCAGAAGCCTACTGCAGTTTCATCAACAATTTGGTCACCCAATCACGAAATACACAGTCGAAAAGATCCCAAACACTATTCCATACAAAGGTCTACAACACCAACATAGGTTATTTCTCTCCTCTACCTAGAATGCTAAACCAGTACAACAAGGTCACTTCATGAAACCCCAACATCGACATATTTCATGACATTTGAGCGTGTAAGACGGACTCTTCGAAAATCAATCTAAAAAAAAAAAATATTGCCACAAAGACGCGGGTAAACATTTATTGACTTGGTTGACCTGGGAGCCTACGTGCCTATTGTCGTGCGGAGATTATGAACTTCGTTCATCTTGTAGTGGCATATTGTACTATACTTACATTGTATAATGTATTAATGTTTTACTGTAAAATCTAACTGTACTAATCACCTTGTCCTAAAAAATTATCCATTAGGGTCATTCTGACCTGAATTAAAAAATTAAAAATTCAAACTAAAAATTAAAAGATTAAAGAACTTGCAAAAAAATTATTTGTCCTAACACTGTTCTGGCATTTATTGGCTGATATGTAAGGAAAACAGACATTCTAGTGTTCTGTATTTGCTGGGTTATTTTAGACATAACTTTGTTTTAATTTTATTAAAAATAAATATATGGTAAAGAATTTAAACTGTATTTATTACATTTATTTTTCTGCACTATCGTAACGTATTGTAAGCTTATTTTCCAAAAAAGCACATACATTAATAAATATACAACAAATTTTTCCGTCGGTGGTATGACAAACAAAATTGAGGACTCATAGAGAGTTAATCAATCTTTCCATTCTGAAGTTTCATTTCTTCCAGAATACTTCTATACAAATAAAAACACTAACAAACGAAATTTGTTTGCACTCGTGTGCCACCACACCATAAATCGATTTCAGTAGACTGGGTATCCCTGACACAATTCGCCGAATCAAATCGACGTCGATTTTCTGAGAGGAGCATCATCGAAAATATATTTTATATATTGACATAATTATTGGACTTGAATGGTGAGATTTCGAGAGTTTACTACGTCTATTTAGAATCAAATAATTGTTATTTGTTAACGTATCTCATTCATATTGGCTGAGCTCAATAATTAGTGCTACAAGCAGGTAAAATAATTATGCCGGGTGATGGTTTGAAATTTCATTAATTGGTTATCAAAAGCCGTAAGCGATAATTTAAAATGCAATTAATTTATTAATGAATTAATTTGTACTATTAAAAGACTGCTTGATTGACCTGCGTATCAAAATATGACTAAAATATTTTAAATTAAATCATTATTAGTTCTAAAGATTTGTGTTTTGTTAAAATAAATATCTGCCACTTTAATTAAATTAGTGTTTTCATAATAGTTGCTTATAATTGCAATTAATTAACAGTTAGCTCCTTTTTGCAGTAAAATAGCAATATTATTTTTTTATGTTAAACGTAGCAAACGTTAAATCATTTTAAATCAACATTAAATGAGCAATTTTTAATAACTTTCCAGGTAAGAGAGCTGCATATATTATATGAATGAAATAAGTAATGAAAAAAAGTAAGTAAAAAATGATTTTTTTCGAAAGGTTATTACTATTAGTTTTACTTTGGACTTTACTGATTACATGGACTACATTATTACTCTTAGTTTTATTTCTAACTTTACTGATCAATAGAAGGGCAATTCAGGGTTGCACAAAAGAATTGAATTGTAGCATATGGAATTTTGTAGCTGTGACACTCGAAAAACCGATTGTCATAAAATTCAAAAAAGTTCTAAGAACTAAAAAACTAATGATATTTATGCATGGTCTTATTTTAATATTCTGGTCAGTCAAGAGTTTTGAGATTTTTTAATAAGGTAATATTTTGATATTCTGGTCAGTCATGAGTTGGCCTATCAGTCTTTAAGGGATGACGTTGATTTTTGAGACTCTGCATACATGTCTCAGATATATAATTAATTTCTAAGCGTGTTCCGTTTCAAAAAAGTTGAATTCATTTATATAAATAAAATAAAAACCACCTTGACTGAGAACCGAACCCTAGATGCTAAATATTACATTGTCAAGGAATCAAGCAAATGAAATCAAGCAATTCAAATCAAGTGAAAAGAGCCGTTTAAAAAAATTTGAACTTTTTATTAATTCTGGCTTTGTACAAAGTTCAGCAGGGAAACCATTTTCGGTATCAAAATTAGACTTTTTTTAAAATTAAAACACACTTTATTATGAGGATTTTTGAACACAGTGCTAAGATTTTTATATATTTTTTAAATCTTATATTTATATTTGAATTGTAATTTTCCATTTTTGAAGAGTTCCGGGTTCATATTCCGGTGGTAATCAATTATTTTATGCATATATAAGTATGTGTCGGTAAAAATTACTTTATTTTAAACTAAATAATTTAGCACGATTCTTTCGAATGGTAAATAGATTCATTAATTAATCAAGACATTCAAAACTAGATAATAATAGAATATGAGGTACAAATATATTTAAATAATATTTTGTATATTTTATAATAGTTTTTTATACTTGAGATGTGACATTATTGGTATTAATTTTTTGTCATCTTCAGTATTTCTCGACGAAATTGAATAAACAGCGGCGCGTACTTAGTGTTGTTGAAATGTTGTGGTATTCTATTAAACTTATTTTTATTGGATAGATATAAGGTTTTATAACAATCACGAAAAAAGAGACATTATTTTTTACGAGATATTTGTCATTGTTGAAGGATTTTCCGCCTAAGGGTTTGTCTGTTTATCTAGTGATCAAATTTTGTTTGAAAAATAAAATCATTTCTTACCTAATTCTTTGTCCTTAGAAAAAAATACAATATTCTATAATGCTTGTTATGGATTTTTCACAAACCAGTGGGATAAGCCCTATATATATTATATATTTTGTTATTGTATAGTTTGATGCTGAGAAAAATATTTTTTTATTATTGAAGTAGAATACAGTATTTCGGTGTATTAGAAATATATGTGGTTGGTTGTCTGATCCAATTTAAAGTTTAATTATATACATTCAAATCCATTAGATATCAGGGGCTTGAAATGTGTAAAAACAAGATGTTTTATGAAATAATTGAAAGAAAGTAAGTATCTTAACATAAATTATCACAATAATAATCATTTTTCAGTTTTTTTCAAAGTATTATTTTCTGTCGTATAAATATATTATTTTTTCGCTTTTTTCCTTCAAAATATGATTAAAGTTCTTATGTTTAGACACATATCATTACTGTTATCATAACTATAATACCTAAAAAATATAATTACAATATTTATATTATCCAAACCAAATTTAATAATTTATTTTAAACATTATTTTGACGAATTACTGTAAGTGATGCAATTTATTGAGCGTTTTATCTTGAGTTTTAGTTCGTATGAATGATTTAAATTTACCGATTTAATGACCATAGTGAGGATAAAAATAACATCGTTGGATAGATGTCCAAAATATTTTGTTAGGCTAGAATAACACACGTTGATAAATGTTATCATATTTTTGTTATTGTTATGTTTCTGTATCGTTTGTTTGTATTGCAATATGAGAAAACAAAATGAACGTTCCACATATGATGACAAACTATTTCAAAAACAAAATATCTATCGGGTTCTCATAATAGGAGTCAATAATACTTCAATCCACACAAACAGCTTGATTTGTTGATATTTGTCGCAGATAACTTGTCACTTATTGTGGATTGAATAATACATGCATAAATCTTAGACTTGACTATGTACTAAATTAACCATTACTTGTCTGTGGGCCACATAGTATTGAACCACGGTTTATCTGCTAAGAGGGTTAATTAATATAAATAAATGTCAGAAACCTTCCTATATCGTTAAACCTAAAGCATTTCGACTTTAAAAGTATTGTTTACCTCTTTTATAAAGACTATAAATAAAAAATTTCAGTTAAAGGGACATTTGTGGCGGAATAACCATACTGTGTTTTTAATTAAAGAGACTTTCCAACTTATTCATTATTTTTGAGCATTTAGGACGTGCCCTACTTTTTAAAAAAAAATTATTTTTATTTTTAACTCTGAATTAGTAACGACAAACAATACTGCACATAAACGACAGTTCATTTTACTTCGGTAACATTACTTTTACACAGACAAAAAAAATATTTTTCTACTTATCCAAAAACCGGGATTTAATCCAATTTTAACCCTAAACAGAGCATAAGGGTCAATGTGCAGCTTTGGCTCTAGGTGCTTCGAATAATGCCGGATGTGTATGAGAGGGACGGAAACGCACGAAAATTACCTAATAATATGAGGTTACTTGTTTTTAAATTAAAAATTACACGTGGATTGAAATAAATAATATGTTGATGGCGGTATATATAGAATATTTTTGACGGCTGCGTATGTGCTGTGGTGGCAATGTTGATTGCGTTCCGCGCTGGCATTTGCGCGGTCGAGGTTCGAGCCCTACTTTCAGCCATATGATTTCTAATTAAGTTTTTTTTAGCGGTGAATTCGAACAAATTCACGGACGTTAAAGGAAGTTACGGACAGACAGGTAGACAACGAAGTTGTAATGTTTGATTTTTTCTTAAGCATACCGATGGAATACATGTTTGATTTAAGGTTTTCGCAATCATTAGTGTATTGTGCAAAGAAGTTTCTCGTCCGGAGTGCAAAGAAGTTTCTCCTCTGGAGTTTGGAGGCAGTGATGAAACACAGACCAGGGTATCTATTATTTATTTATGTTTCCTGGATTAGATCGCATATTTTATGCATGAAAATACGTGTTCTCATACAGAAGACGCACATGTTCCACGTATGTATATATACAAAACGTCTTTTTTCAACGAAGAAGGTAACATTTATAAACCTCTACATTAAATTATAAAATGATTATCATTAAATAAGTGAAAAACATTAAATTTGTTACCTCTACGTGAGTTTAATTTCATAAAAAATTATCAGCAATATACGCTTCCGCCATTGTTAATAATTTTCTTTGAAACTTATTTTTACCTGAACTTATTTATTTATCGCTTCAAGAATTTCACATTCAAGTACTTATTTTTTATCTAGATCATTCCAGTATGGACTCGTTTAGAAACTCATCCTGGTTTCTAGCAAACTGACGATTTTTGTAACACATGTATGTATTTTCAATACAAATCTTTACCTATGCGTAGGTACCAATAGTATTTGTAATAAATATTTTTATATTCGATGTTCAAATCAGTCAATCACATTGACACGCTTGTTTAGTCTAGCAATAAAATACTCGGCTAGTGATCATATTGTCGGAAGTTCGAGACGGGTAAATCCTATTTTTATAACATAAATGCACCTTCTATGAAAACAGTCATAACACTGATATGAAACGCATTCATTATGCATATTTCAATATTAAGAAAAAATATTTTTTTAGATAAACTCATCTTTCAATATTAGATAAACGCATATTTAAATATTAAGGAAATGTATTTTTTTAGATAACCTTATTGTATAAAATATAGAAAAGCCTCCTTTTTGATTAAAAAAAACTGCTTTTTTAATACAGATATACTCGTACAGCAAAATTGATCGATGTTTTTGTAGTATTTCAGATAGGTGAAAATACACGTTAAAAATCAAATCTATATATGAAGTGGGCAATCCAGTACCGAGATTAGTGGAGGTCGGGCATGTGTTTATGTCTGTAAACACCAACACAACGAAGCAATGTGCGCCTAACATACGACTTACACATCCTTATTTGATTATCTTTCATAAAATAAAAGACTTACAATAGACATTCAAATCATTTGTGGATGTTATACGCCTCTGTGTTGTCGTCATCTCTCCATCACGCACTTATGACACAGTCTACATCGTTATCCTTTTTTCTCGTTCTAATACAGGTGATTCAGTGTCTAATTACTTCAGTTCAATAGTCCAAATGCTTAGATTTATATTAGTATTTCCCTTTATTTCTCAAACAGTAAAAAATTCAATTATAAAGGTATTTACCATGTAAAATGTCTATTTATATACAAATCCAATTCCGCTAGAAAATGATGACAGTGAAATGATATGAATAAATTCTTCTATGGTGCCATCTCAATAAGATTGATCAGCAAGTAATGTTATATTTGGCAGCTCTAAAGTTGTTTTTTTATTAAACTAATCTAACCACATATTGAATAAACGCTGATATTTTACCACTACTGACAAAGTCACAAATTATATAATGGATTTTTTTTCTTGCTCACCCACCATTTAGGTACATGGCGACATTTTAAAACTTCTCAATTTATTTTTATAGTATACCAAAGTGATATGATAAGAGCAGGGACGTGCAGTGAGAAAAAAAAGCATGACATTTTCCTAAGCATTTATTTTGAATAGACTCCGAAATAAGAGGTATATTTCGTAATATTCCTCACATCACAATAATTAACATAATAAATATTCAGATTTTAATATTTCATTATATTCTGCTTTTCCAAATATACGTTTAAATAAAAGTCACGCTTCTTGTTCTCACTGTACGCCCACAAATAATAAATACTCGCAACTGCACACGTTCGTAAAAGAATTGGCACAATTTTTTTTTATATCGACATGTGACCCGAGAATTTATTATTATATGTAATTCTTTATTTTCTACTTACATAATATGCCCTGTGCATTAAAGTGTAAATAGTTAACATGATGAACGTTGTCCATCAACGTTCATCATGTTAACTATTGCGGGAACAACTTAACAAATGTGTCAAGTTTTTCAGTCATGAAATTCTCTGCAACGTGAGATCTCGTACTTCTCTTGATGTCTCATCACATGAACAAGATATAATTTTTTTTGGATTTTTATCGTTTTAATTACTTATTTTTCTTTATTCATCCGAATCGTAACATTTTCATTCGTACTCTGACATCAAACTTATTTTGATTTCTCGTATAGATCCACGTCTTCACACCTCGTGAATCATTTCAAGTCGCCTTATCTATAATTATATACGAATGATGCAGACGTTTCAATCTTTTGTGAGTTTCACCAGTAAAAATAATTTAGATAGGGCTTATCTCGTTGCAAACGGTGGATTAATGAAGTTACACAGATATCGGTGTTAATAACGATTGTTTCCCAACCGCCCTGGCCATTAGCCGTTACCCGTATCTTCGGCAGCTTATCAATTCCAATCCAATTTTAACCCTAAACAGGACATTGGGGTCATTGTGCGGCTTTCCTAAGACGAATAATGCCGGATTTATATAAAAGGGACGGAAACGCATGAAAATTATCTAATAATGTGAGGTTACTCACTTTTAAATATAACAATTATAAGTGGATTCAAATAGGTATATAATATGTTATTGGCGGTAAATAATAGAAAGTACATTATTAATACGAAGCAATAATTTTTGTAACCTTTATTGTGCTTATTTTTAAGGCTTCAATACAATTGCTTTGATAACTATAAAACTATAATATGTAAGCATAGATGTAAATATATATATATATATTTTTTTTTTGATGAAACAATTTTTTATCGAATACCTGCCATTATGAACAAATTGTAATATACGATGGCGCAGATGGATAATAGTAAACAGCGCGCCTTTACCCTGGCTTCGATAGAGCTCAGTCTTAAGCTGGTTTTATATCTTGATACGGTGAATTGCATAACGTTTTTTTTTGGAACTGTTAAAATGATGCGGGGTAACGATCGGTCGTTCAACTCCTGAGGGTTAAGTTACGTGAAAGTCTTTTCAAAGTCATTCCAAATTACTTTAATTAAGCTGCTAAATGCGTCTAAGGTTTAGTGAGCCCTCATTGGGTGGGGTCCCCGCCCCAGCTCTCTAAAACAAATTAAATTATTTACTCGCATAAAATGGATAACAGTCGCGTTTCTTCGGTCTGGTAGTAATATGCTCGTCTAGTGAGCAAATGATCGGTGGACCTTGCATTGGATGTGTCCCGAGAGACCACCAAGTTAGTCATGCTTCATTGGAGCCTCATCTCACAGTGTTTGGATACCATTACTCTGTATTTTGATTTAAATTACATGCTGAAGTTACAGAGGTATTTTGAATGTTAAAGGAGCATTTCTGTCTGCGGTAACCTACGATGAGATAACAAAGCAAAGTAAGAACGATATGGTAAAAAATATCAGGTGCAACTTTTATTATTAGTTATATTTTAGGCGCGCTGGAGATGAAATTAAAATTATGCAAAGAAATTAGCGGGCATCATGCGAGGGAAGTTTTCACACCATGAATTTATTAAGTATAAATCTTTCTTTAACCTAATTACCGCCATCTGGTAAACTCCTCCCGAAGGTTTTTACTCTCGTTATCTGCAGAGTTCTATAGATGTCGGCGCTGCGTTTAATGACGTCCATCTCTTTACTGACGTAGTACAGGGATCTATTAATCTGCGGATATATCTTTAGTTATCAGTTCTCGCAGGTGGTTTGTTTCTCACTTCCTCACGTTCGGATAGTTCTACATTTGGCGGTTATTGTGAGAAGTAACGCGCTTTTTATTTTATAAGACAAATAAGTATAACTTCTAATGCGCCTATAAAAGTACATGATGCTATAATTATGATAAAAATTATAATTATAATGTTTATTTGATTTTATACCTTGTCGAGTCTTTGGAATGAAGATGATGATGATGATTTTAATTTATGATTAAGATTGCTAATAAGTTGTCATTATAGCTGTTCTCGTCATTTTTAATTCTCTGTGTTCATTGTGCTCTATCTAACTTTTGTTATTTTATTTTATTTATTATTATTTAAGCTTACATAATAGTTTACATATATGATACACATTATTTAATTTTGATTTTTTTTTTTCAATTGTTTTTACAGTCCCATACATATATGATACACATTATTTTTTACTGTCCCTTATATATGAAACCGGAGAATGTCACAAGTGTGATAGATAACTGTTTTTTTTTTAAAATATATAATACAAACATAAAAATGTTTATAGATATATTTGAGATATAAAGATGAGAATGTTAAGTTAATATTACAAATATATTTAAAAATAAGCATGTTAATGTTAATATCACAAATCTCATCACTCAATTGTTCAATGACTTTACGCACTTTTTGAACTTTGCATAATGTTGTTTAGTTCTAATATTCGCTGGTAGATTATTGAAATATTTAATTCTAGGAATCTGTAGTAGTTGTTGCATGGCTATTTTACTGCATTTAGGTATATTTAGGGTTTCAATCATTTTCTCTCTTTTGCTGCGTCTATTTTGATCTTGAACTATTTTTGATTGAGAGTTTCTTTGTGTATTTGTAGTATTGAGTTGGTCTTATATATGCTGTCTAAATTTGGGACCCTGAACTTTTTAAACAGTAATTCCGTAGTATATCTTCTATTCTAATTATACCATATTGAAGTATGAATTGGACGAAAGCCTGATACCTATATTTGTTCCTTCTTTGATGTACCTATTTATTTGTTCCTACCATTTTGATTGTTGATCTAAAATGACGCCTAGGTATTTTGTAGGTTTTGTCATTTTTAGATTGTCACAGACTACGAAGTCACAGTTTTGTGTTGTGCATTTGGAATTATGTATTTTCAAGATAATATTAGAGACTTGTGCTGGACTGAATGTAAATGGAATATACATAGTTTTATCGGCATTAAGTGATAGAAGGTTAAAATCTAAGCATTTTTATACTATTTAGGTCCTCATTTGCTTTTTTTATTATATTATCTCATGTATCATACATATTTTAAATATCTTTGAACATAATCATGTCATTTTACAAAATTTTACTAAAAATAACATTCGAGACGATATGAAAGTACTATTCACGTAATTTTAATCAAACTTAGCGTTAAGATACTTTGCACTAAAATTTCAAAAGATAAATGAAGAGATAACTATTTTTCGTATTATTTAAGAACTTTTGAATTCAAGTAGGAATCTAATTATAACACAGCAAATCTCAAACACTCTTTCAAGCAAAGACTCTTGAAATGCTCGTTACCATGATTTCGGACTAGTTTAGGAATATGGAAGCATGGGCAAGGACTTTAAAAGCAAAGTGTACTCTGCATGACCCTAATAGGGTACCTCAACAATAGTTCTCAAGTGCAAAAATAAAAAATAACACATTTTCGTCTTCTGCAGAGTGTGTCTAGAGTGTGTTCAATAAAATGCTAACATAACATATTATTTTTATTCTATAATATCATCAAAATTTTAATATTCCTTTAAAAAAAACAGTTCTTATTTTTGGAAGAAAATCAGCGTGTTTTATTTTAAAATGAGCTATCTCGTGCTGAGAAATGTTAATATTTTTTTAATTTTTCGCAACAACGGTAGCGTTTCAATATTATTACTATTCTAAAAATATTTGAAAAAATCCTGTGTAATTAAAATGTAATTAGTCTAAGCCACTGAACGAACAAAGCTGTTTTAATCTCCAAAACGATATATAATTGATATTCAAAGTTCAATTCGGTGAATCTAAAATACAAATATTTTTTTTTTTAATTTGATTTTTTTTAAATCCCCAATAAGAAAAATTTCGAATGTCCATCCGTGACGGTAACTAGAATCCAATAGCTGAAATTATTCCGTTTTCATTATAAAATAAAATAAAAACATTACTGTGTTTCAAAATTAGTATGATTTCATATAGTACCTACACATAAAAGTTAACATTTTGGATTGATTCTCAATACCTAAACTTTTTGTTTCGACAAATTATTAATAAAAATAACTAATAATTAATTGCTTAATGTAATGTTGAAATTCAAAAATAAAAAGTTCGTCATTTCTAATGGCCTATAGCTAGTTATTAAATAAAATACTCTGAAATAGATTTTTTAATATTTCTTATTAATGAAAATAAAACTTATTAGCGCATCCCTTATTATATGGCATGTGTCATTGGTAATAACCATTAATCAAAATATATATTCTCTTTTACTTAAGAAATGGTTTAGTTTTACTTTAGAGATGATTTGGTTTCACTTAAAATATGGTTTGGTTTCACTTTAGAGATGGTTTAGTTTCGAATTGCGAAACCAAGTAAAATATTTGTGTCATAACTAAAATGCCTTTATTGTTTTATTTAAATGAAACCAGCATTATTATTCTTTCACAGGTCGAGTAAATTATGTCGAGAATAGGAGCAAAACTCAAGACAAAAAATTACAATTAAAAAAAAGTTTTTTTCTGTTGTTGAAGAATTAATCAATTTTAATTAACTAAAAACTTTATTTAAATCACGTAGATTTTTGTCTGCCAGTTTCAATATCACCGTATCTTCGGTATTTAAATAAAAAGTAAAATAATGAAAATAAAATTTCAGATGAAGTGACTAAAAGTTTATCAAAAATATTAGTTTAGACTAAGTTAATTTAAGTTAAGTAATAGTTAAGGTAAAACTTACAATAAACTACAAAGATAAAGCTGACCGACTAAATCATACCAGTATATATATAAACTCAATTATAATTACTCTTCGGCATTTTATAAATAAAGAAAGTAACGGTTCGTAATTTAAATGTAATAATAAAATAAAATTTAAGATGTCTCAAAAATAATCTTTAAGACACAGGTCAAAATTTTAAAAAATAAAACGGAATTGAGATTCTTAACATAATAGACTACATGTTTCGGAAAAACCTTTCCATCTTCAGGGTGTTTTATATATGTTAAAATATCAAAATGAATGATGCATTTTGTTTTGGTTTTCTTAATTATTTAAAAAATTATTTTAAATATTATTGCTGAAGTTCTTGATTACATAAAATTATTGAAAAAAATTTTAGAATTGGACTTGTAGTTATTAAAACAATTTATTAATCGAGACGAGTGAAACAACTCAAAGTATCTCTTTATTCCTGCCACTAGAAACCAGAAAAGCAAAATAAATCCGCATTTTACTATATTTATCTATCTTTTTTATCTATGAATCTTTTTTACAATGAACAGTTTAACCCTCAGCATACCGTGGTAGAAAATACCCATACTTTTATAATTGGCTATTTATGAAGCACTGTAAACTTAAATAAATAAACTTTATGACGATGATTCCTCTTCCTCTTATATCATGTTCATGCTCATGTAAACTTGCTTACATGTTTTTATTTAACTATGCAGATATGTGTGCAGTGAGTATTTTTAATTTTTTTTTTTAAAAAAACCTTAAGGTTGTAAAAAATTATCTATCTGAGTCGTCGTATTGGGTTCAATCACCGTTTTAGCAATATGATTTTTTTTTTCATTTTTTTTAAATAGAGATGCGAACACGGAATACGTGTCACATCAATATTCTTACTATTTTAAAACTTAACTAAACGCTTGTGATATGAAAATAGGACTAACTTGTTGGTCTGGTGCGTTCTGAGCGTCCGGAGCGAACCGGAGAGATCCGAACCCGTGACTTTTGGATCACGGGGCGAGACTTCTAACTACAAGACCAACAAGCTACTCTTTTTACTGTTATTGTTTACATTTTATATTATTATTTTATTATTATAGTTACATTTTAAAATAAGAGTTTAACATTATTTCGTTGGTACTGCTACTATTACTACCGAATGACTAGGGAAGCGTTAAGTTAGCTTAAGTTTAATAAATTATGATTGCGTTATTCCTTTGTAAAGGAAGAAAAAATCCGAAATAGCTTCACAATTCACCCAGAATATATTTTGTTATGTTTATACAATTATGGTTCCGCAAAAAGAGAACTAACGATGACGCGGAGCAGGCGTGCGTCAACTTGCGCTTGATTTGAGTTCTATTCGTGCGCGAAATGGGTGTAAATAAAGGCGTGCCTTTCTAAGATAGCCCAAAGTTCATGTTTTCATTAGACTAACATCTTTGATGTATATATAAATGTATTTCAGTTAAGGCTGTGAGCGAAATTCATTATATTATATTATTCATTATATTACTATTTCTTTTATTTATTTCAGAGAGGCAATTGAAATAAATAAAAGAAATAGTAATATAATGAACAACAGAGACGATAGCATTCGACTTCCGACCGCATGGAGTAACATTCTTAATAATAATAATCAAATTTCTAATACAAATAATATTAATAATAATAAACCAGAAATTACGATGAAAACACCGAAGCAATTAGAAAATCCAACCTTTTCAACATTGTATAATGACGATAATAAAGTATATATACGGATTACAAGAAGCCGAGCAAAACTCATTAACGGCGTCTCTGGAGAAACCCACTCCTCCACGAACACCTGACGCAGAATTTTTCAAACTTTCACTTGACGGTGAGCTCCGGACCCAAACGATTGTACGCTTTTTGGAGAAGCAGCTCATCGACAAGGCGCCCTGAAGATGAACAGTGAGATCTGTTCGAAACGTCGGCAGACGACTGGTCCTAACGACCAGAATTTGACGCGGGTTACCCCCAAAGTAGTTAGAACTAACATATATATATATATATTATATATATATATATATATATATATAAACAAACAAAGAAATGTAACGAACCATTTATTAACAATATTTTTTTTAATTTTTGCAAATGCATATATGGTGTCCTTTTCTCGGTAAGACCTAAGAGATTGGATGTAAGTTTCTAATGAATGATTTAATGGATTACCAAGTATTTTTCTTTAAATTCCGTTTATAGTATTCCACATAAATGCTTCGAAAAGTAAGAATATATTTTATTCTTAATAATACAAAATATCTTTATGTACCTATTAATCTACTATTTTATAATATTTAAGCATATTCCATTTCCATTCAAGATTTATTAAACACCACTGTTGATAAAAAAATTAAATTCATCATTAATCTCTAAAACTTTTTATACTCAAAAATGCATTAAACTTTTGAAAAAGGTGAATATTGCTCAGAACAAGATCTGGACCGTGTGTGCTATGACTATAAACCTCCTCCTCAAAACTGATCGGGGTTTTATCGGGCAATTTGGTTTTGCTCTTGTAATGTTAAGCTTACATATTTATAATTTTAATAATATTTTTATATGTATGTTATAGGAAAACACTTACTGGATTTTGTCTCCAGAGATTTCTGGAAGAATTTCAAGTATATAACAAAAAGTATATTGCTTATTACTTCACTTTAAAATATAGAGGTATCATTGCTAGCTGCGAAAAACTATGTATAAAGTGTTCATGAGAAAAAACTTCAGATGTCTCTAACATAATCCATTCAAATAAATTAAAGATTCCCAAATTTGAATATATATACAACATTCAAAATTTGATAATGTGTAGGTATTTTTACGATTGAATTGGTGACCGTTGCATTATATAGAGTAATCACTTAAGCCAGCTTATACAGAATATAGTCCCTTGGCCATCGTATAAAAAGACTTCCACGCACCTTTTTCATATTTATAACTTCATCTTTGTGAGATTTCTGTGATTTATCTTAATAAGTAATTCAAGTTCAGTGATTTCAATATTGTTTCAATAAACCAATTTATTTTTCTCTCCAAATCCTAAAATATTCCGGCAATTCCAAAATTCTTAAAAATCAAATTGTCTATCAGTCGACATACACTTAATTTAAAACTATGAAGATTTAAACTCGGTTTTATTTGGCACACGATAAAGTTTTAAGGATGACGTGAGACTTCAAGTTTTATACTAAAAACACTACGTTTTATACTACGTGCTTCGGTGCTAGAGTTTGATTTCCCGAAGGTTGAGTTTGGTTTCCAGGGTGGTTTCAAGTAGAAGCAATTACATGTTTTCAAGTGCACATATTATTTTTTAATCGAAAAAATTATCACAATCATTTTCAGACATTCATACGTGGTATTAGATGATTTCACCATAAATATTCTTATTGTGCTTCAAAATAAGCTAACGATGAAAAAATGACCCATGTATTCGGCTTTTAGAAACTTATGTCTCGTAGTAATATATCTTTATTCTAATATTACTTTGTAGCCAAATAACATAACTATGTATAATTCAGTGAGTTGTATTAAAAAAAATATTCGCCAATTAGTTTTATTAAGTTAGACAGAAGGTTGGGATACTGGTTGAAACAATTGCCTTTGATCCAATTATAGCGGGTTCGAGACTCATTCTAGACCAGCAAGTTAGTCCTATTTTTCACTGCTTCTTTATGTTTGAAAAAGTAATAAGATTGATGTGGCACGTATTTCATAGATGTATTATAATTATTATTATTTAAATTGATAAGGTAATCTCAAATTAAATCTCACAATAGAAATGTTATCATGTCATAAGTTGATAATGATTAGTTTACAATAAGCATTTCTTATAAATAATAATAATATTAAATATAAAAAGAAAATATGAAAATTAAAAAAAAACGCGCTTATATATTTAAATGTGGTACTTCTAAAAAGTAAATAAAAACATTTCTCGTCTCACTCTCCAAATAAAAGATGGGGACATACGATATTCAAAGAAATTACAGAATTCTGTTGTCAATGGAGGAAAAGCGCCCATGCTATTATTTGGGCGGTAAAGGAAAAACTTTCGAAAACTTATTTTTGCTTTTTATTACAAACGTACTAATAAAAATTCATGTTATATAATTTTCTCCTTTTAATCTTAATATTGTCCAGCGTACAAAATTACTTCGGTGAAAAACCAGAACCATCTTTTGGTGGGCTCATTAACTCATTTCCCATATAAAATTATGATGGATTATTTGATAAATATGTTCATCTGATTCATGTTTTGTCATTAAGAATACGTTGGTGTGTAAAATTTCCGCTCAATTGGACATTAGAAAGTGGGTGAAATATAATATTATAAGATTCCATCCAGACAAATACTCAAATAGGCAAAGCTAATTAATATTAGCGTGGTAAAAAGGGTATTGAACGGGCGTGGTAAATAAATCCAACAATGTATTATTGTAAATATATTTTTAGTTTTAGTTTCCGCAAACCCTAATATAGGTAAAAGGTCCACGTTCTTTGCACACGGGTTAATCCTCCCTGATTTATAGGCATTGTCTTAACAGGCTTATTCGCAAGTCCCTCATTATTCCTGACAGCCTTAAGACTCTGCGGAGAAAGGATTCCCAGGACGATCACAAATTGGAACAAGCCAATCCGAGCCCGCGACTACGCTTGCTTATTATTGGATAACATGAGATGTTAACTCAATAAGTAACAGCGCATGATACATCGCACGTCAAACGTGATCAGACAAGATTTGCTGCTTTTAAATTTCCGACGATAATTTTCAAATCAGATCTCTGTCCTTCGTATATGCACGGTTTTTGATAATTCAGCAGAAAAAAAATGTTGCAAAAATTGCAGCTTTTACGAAAGTTTTTCAAAAAATAAATTTAATAAAAGCATGCTAAACGTAGATGTTAACTTGATTGATTGACATATAAATTAGATTTTTTATATAATATCAGTTTACAATATAACTTTTTGATTGTATGGTTTTGAAATGTTCCCGAAAATATCGCATTCAACTTATTGCCATCTAAAAAAAATTCACTTTGTACCGATTAATGAAGTAGTTTTCTCTCAAAATAGCTGCCAAAAATTTAAAAAGCAAAAGAAACACTCTTAAATGAAATACGTGTTTATTTTAATTTAAACTAAATTGAACTTTGTTTGAACTTAAGTTTCAAGAGGAGCATTCCCTTTCATCAGCAGGTATAATTTATAACTAACATAAATACATTAATGATGTAATTTTATTTCAGTAGAGTAACGGTCGCGGAGCTGTAGGGATGATTTTTTTTGTGGTCTTCAAGGGGAAGATGCTGAGCAGCGGAGACATTTGTAGGAATGTATTTTGTTTATGATTTTTCCAAATTGTTAATTATCAATCCTTAATGAGGAACTGAGTGGAATAGTTTTAATCTGTGATTATCAAAAGAACGCTTGGTTTACATTATATGCTTGGCGAAAGTTGTTGCGTCTTAACCAACGGCGATATTCCTTTATTCTTATATCATGCTGTTCGGCCTATGTATTTACTATAACAATCTCCGCAAGTTATTTCGTATATCCCACTCTTTTCCAATAAAGTCCTTTTTTTTAAATTAAAAATGATTTTACCGATGTTATTATTAGTATAAAACGCGGGTTTAATGTGTTGTATAATCGAGTTGCACCACAAAGTTACTGACATATCAATTAATAATATTAAAATACGTGTTAATTAAATTAGTGTCATCGTTTATTTTTATATTGCGCGCTAATGTCGGCGCGAAGTTATCGGCGTGCAATTGTCGAGACACTATATTGTGGGGTATAAATACAAGGGCAGCAATATACAAAAAAATAAATGTATTCATCGAAGATTACTAATTTATAATGCACGGAATTCGAGATTTTATAGGAAACATGATTTTGGAAGGGAAAGATACATTAAATCTAGATTTCAGTACATTTTAAATAAGTAATCCTCGGTGAAATCATTCAAATCGTTTTTTTTAAATTTATTGTAAATATCCAACTAGCAATAGCTAGTTTTTTTCTTATACCCTAACTATGGTGTTTCATTATTTTTTATTTTCCAGCAAGTTATGTTCCACTTTTATGAATATGTACTAGTGCCCCTGATCTCAATAATAATAATTTCGTTGTCTGATTGTCTGTCCGTCAATATTTCCATTAATTTATTTTGCATACTTTAAGCATCCTTGAGGTGAGTATTTGCAAAAACGGTGCTATATAAATTATCCGAATATTATTATTATTATTTAGGATAGAACCGATCAAACATGTAAAAGTACGTTATTTTTGATGGGTTATAGCTAGTATCTATATAAATACATATAATGTAAACAACACACAACAATACTATTTGAAGCAGTTTACTAACAACTTTGTTCCTTATTAATAAATAAACGATCACTACTCTTGTTCTTTTCAACTTTGAAGTTTGCAAGTTCTGACTTAATCTTGTTCTTTTATCTATTGTTAACTTTTTGCAGCGGGTCATTCAAAAACTTTTTTGTGATATTAATTCTCGTTTATTTTCAGGTGATATAGACGATATATTAAACTTTAACACCCCTTATCTGTTTTGGATTTCAAAAATGTTTTGTTTGTTTAACACTTTATTATTGGTAAGTAAAAATGTAATAATGTATTTTATATGTCTTGAAAACAGTTAATATACAAAATGGAAGCACAGTATGAGAATTTCTTGGTAAACAGTCTGGTTCCGCTGCGGGTTCCGATACGTTTGAGTTAAAAACTATATATGAGCTTTTAAATTTTCAAACAATTATGAAAACATCAATGTAAAAACTCTAAAAAGGAGAATGTCTTACTAAATAAGTCGCATTTTATTAAAAAAAGGTGTCTTCTTGAAATGACTAGTTTGATGGTCTGGAACGAATTTAAAAAAATAAATAAAAGCAATGTCTATTATAAAAATGTGTTTTGCTTGGATTTAATTTCGCAAGAACAAATACTTTAATTTTTGTATAAATGTGTCTTTAATTAATAAATGCAAAGGGAGACTTTCTTCCGCTGTGACCCAATACGGTTACCTAAATATAGGGTTTGTTCATATTTACTGTAAAATTTTAGACTCTGCGAATGGAAGGAGTAAAAATATGGTAATCGAACTGTTAATTATCTAAAATATATTATGTATTATTGAATTGCAACCTTTCTCATGAATGGTCTCAAAATGGATGAGAATTCAATTATGTTCTTATTAAATCAGAATTTAGGAAATCTGAAAAGTCATTGTTATTTTCAGGAGGCGTAAAAACGGCACAAATATACCCTCATCGACCATCGAAATACTTTTTCATGAATCTTTTCACCGTTCGAAAGATGAAATGATTTCATCAAAAATGAAACGCCAAACAAATAAAACGATCAATCAATCACCCTTGTATGAGTAACAGCTCCAATACTTGTCACAGTTAAAGTGTTTTCATGTTTCAGTAATAATAACACAAGATTCATTGCTGGAAATTCAATAGCGTCGATACGGAAATTGTAATTGAATTTTCTGTCACAATATCCTAATAAACTTTATCAAAAATCTCTTCATGTAATAAAGTTCATTAGGCCTACGATGTATATACATTTATAAAAACAACAAAATTTTCTGAGAAGCATTGTCAGAAAATATAAAACGAAAATTTTGTGCAAAGCAGCAAAAACTGTGGAACAATGCGCTCTGCCTTCGTGAAATTTTCACATTAATAATAAATAATAAAATAGGTCAACGTGACTATATTCAGCTTATAGCGTCATTTACTTCACCAGCTAAAGTGCTTCCAACATTATATTTAACAATATTTTTATACAAAGGTATGTTCTAAGAACACAGTTATTGGATTTTATCCCCGGAGGGATGATTAATTAATTAAGATAAATTAAAGAACTCTCACAGAGATGAATCTTTGAATATGAGAAACGTGTGGGGAAGTTCTTTTTATACGATGGAATCGGTGAACGTCAAATTTTGTAGAGTGATTATTTAAGCCAGCTAAAACAGGTTTTAAGCTCTTGGCCATCGTATGAAAAGAACTCCAAGCACGCTTTTTATATTCATAGCCTGACTTTGTGAGATTTTCATAATTAATCTTAATTTTTTATTTAGTCTTACACCGTATGTGAAATACGAATGCTTAGATGGTCGGCAGGAGTAACGCTAAAATATAGGATCAAAATTCACGCATTAACAGTAAGCTGGAAGAATGACGGCTGAGATGGTATGGGCGCACAGGATGGAGACCAATAGACAACGTAAAGCAGGTAATATCTATGGATTTTCAAAGACAGTCATGCAGACTCAATGCTCAAAAATTTGCACAGAAACAGCATAGATGAAAGCGACACCCAGAACCGAAAACCTCGAAAAACTCGAAAGACTCGCTGACCTGTGTCAGTGAGTCTAGAAGGTTCCGGAAAAATCCGCTCTAGAAAGTTCTGGAAAGAAAACGTTTTAGAAAATTCCCGAAAGTTCGGTAAGATTCCAAACTAAGTGGCGGAGCGTAACGGTGAGTCAAGAACGTTCCAGAATGTTCGGTAAAGCTCTAGAAATTTCTGGTAGGGGAGTATTCTAGAGGTTCTATAAGGTTCCAAATTGATCGGCGGACTTTATCGGTGAGCCTAAAAGATTTCAAAAGATTAAGAGAAGATTTAAGAATGCTCTAGAAAGTTTTGGATGGAGAAAGTTTCATAAAGTTCTTTAAGGTTCTAAACTGAGTGGCAGAGTGTGTCAATGAGTCTAGAAGGTTACAAAGTGTTCGATGAAGTTATATAAAGTTCTGGAAGGAGAAAATTATAGAAGATTCCCGAGTGTTCTATAAGGTTCCAAACTGAGAGGTGAGTCTAGAAGGTTCCAGAATGTTCGATAAAGCTCTAGAAAGTTCTGGAAGCGGAGTGTGTCCGTGACTCTTTAAGGTTCCAGAACAGTCGCTAAAGTTCTACAATTTTCTGGATGAAGAACGTTCTAGAAGATTTCCAAAAGTTCTCTAACGTTTCAAACAGTATGGCGGAGTGTGTCGGTGAGTCAAAAAGGTTCCAGATAAAGCTCTAGAAAATTATGGAAGGAGAACGTTCAAGAAGATTCCCGAAAGTTTAAGGTTCCAAAAAAAGTAGCGGAGTATGTCGGCGACTCTAAAAGATTCCAAAACTTTCGATAAAGTTCTAGAATGTTCTGGATGGAGAACGTTCTAAAAGATTCATAAAATTCTATTAGGTTCCAAACTAAGTGGCGGAGTGTGTCGGTGATTTCTTATTAAGCGAATTGTATCTTCTATTTTAATCAAAATATATTATAGATGTCGCAAAGAGACAAAATTACATTTTTTAAGGGAAAGTAGGAATGAAAGTCAAAAATATATACATACCTCATTAGTGACATCTGTATTTAATTGAGGAAATCAAGAGGCTTTGGACGCCGGTGGCGCTAAATGATAAATTACATCACACATGTAAAATGGGTTTAATGATTAAAATTACAATGAAGGCAATGACGGCAGACTCACCGCTCACCCAGGACCGTTTTATAAGCAAAAGTTCCTATATCGGTCCTACTCATTCGCCACCAGGTTGGCATTTTTTAATGCTAAAGGCAACCGTGAAACCCAGCATTGCGAAGCAGAGTTGGGCCGCACGGCTGCCATCCAAAATTTCGCCCTCATTGTCCCATCAGTTCACTTCTTTATTATTAAAAAAAAACACATGAACCACCAAAATATTTAAATACAGTAAGCATTAACACGATGTATAAGCATATACAAAATACAAAATACAAAGTATATAATAACACGTTATAAAAATACAAAGGATACACAGGAGCAAACAGGCCGGGACATTTGAGGGTTTAGGAAAAGAAAACATTATTTTGGGTTAAACAGACAGCACAAAAATAAGTACGTACAAGTGCGTTTAAATTAAATTATTAAACATAATATTATACTATTTAAACTTTCACTCATATTGGCTGGAGACTTTAATTTCAATAATAAAAAAATTGAAGAACAAGCATCCTTTTTATCACATAACTACATTTGATTTTAGTATTAATAAAGATCCAGCGCAGCTTACAACAATATATTGTATCTCATTATATAACCATAAGCCAATAATTACCTTGCTACAATATGATGTTATGGTGGTAATGGCAGTTTAGAGTAATTGTTAATCTTGTGGTTGAACTCTCGCCTCGTGAACCAAAGGTCGCGGGTTCGAATCTCACTCCAGACCATCAAGTTAGAATGCCGTCTGATTCCTAATACTTAATTTTGTGCTCCCGAGTGGATCTAGATCAGTTTTTGAGTGATATTTTGGAGGAAATATTTTTTCCAAGGCACACTACAATAATATATTATTTTCTACGTAAGTCCGGCAGTTACGATGATGAGACTTCGTGAAAAGGACTGGCTATACAAGACTGTCAAATGTCAAACGATATCGCCACAGCCATCAATTTAGGCCATTTTATGACGAAAAATATTAGTTTTAAAGTGGCATTAAATAATATTGATGTGACATGTATCCATGTTTTAACGATAATTTGTAAAGTTTTCTAGTAATGCCCGTAAAAGGTTATATATTTTTGAGAGGGTTAGTAATTTGTTTGAAATGTAAATTACTATAAGTGTTTTTATATCCCATGTTTCTAATAATGGAGCATATCATATAATATAATGATATATATTGCACGGAAGCGAACCTTAATGGTGGTGTGGGCTAAGAATCCGTATTTATATAGGTATTTATATATATTTATCTCTGTACAAACTACATTAGGATACTTACATACTTTATTTCTCATTTATTATTACCTCTCTAAACGGAGCGCTTTAAAAAGAAATATCAAAGACGAAGGTTGATTTGACATGGTCTCTAAAAGTTATATGCCACTGCATCTTAAGAAAAATGTGTTTTACAGTGTGAAATGAAAATAAATATTTTCACAAGATCTAAAATCAAAATCAAAGGTTCCAAATAGACTGAAAATTTTGAAATGATCTAGAAAAATCGACATCGCTTTTCAAGTTAGTCGTGTTTTGAAAACTAGCGAAATCCATAGAACCAGGTAAAAATATAGCGAATATGAATCTGTGAATAAACAAAGAAGTGAAGCATAGACATTACCAGAAAACGTGGACCTTATTAGTGAACCCTAATTAGTAAAGCTTCTGTTTAAAGACTTTGCTTACGAATTAACATTACATTATTTACAAGCGTTTCATTCAAATCCCATCATAGAAAATCCATGGCAATATGCTTGGATTGAAAAGTGTACTAGAAGAGACATGAAAACAGGCACGCGTGTGGTCACATGTTACTACTACGGGGATCATGTATCGTGTCTAAGTATATCAGCCCTAACTTTAATGTCTGAACAGGCAAACCAATCAGCTATCAAACAACGAATATAGAAATCAAGCACGCAGGTCCGCGTGCGTGATCCTTGATTTATTATGTAGTTACTTTATCTAACTTCCAAACTTTATATATTATGTACGATTATTCAACTTTTTTCATATTTTTTTCTGTTGAAAAAGGCCAGAAAATTGACTCTTAATCGAGTAGTAAAACTTAAAAGGTCATATTAATGTGTTTATAAAATAAAGAACTAAAGTTTATATAAGTAAAAGGATTTGATTTGAATTTTAATAAATCGCGAGAGTTGGGTAGAAGTAGGTACAATGCGAACTTCCGAAGTCAACACAGATAACTTAACACAGGATGCTGATGGTCGGCGGGCGGAAACGATTTACTCTATGTGCTCGTCTCTGTAACTGCATTTCATCAGTACCCAACTTTGCGCCATCGTCAACAGTCTTTTGTCCATAGTCACCACTAATATATAAAACATATGGTTTTCAACCATTTTCATAAATTAATAATATAATAGTAAAATGTGTATTCAAGTTTATTTATTTACTGGAAATTAACATGGCAAATAAAAATCAGATTACAAATACAGAGACCACCGTACAAAAGCGCGACTCATGTTACACGCAAAATTATTTCGATATCCGCATCCTCGGCAATTGTAAGCAAGTAATTTAATACAACACTAATTAATAGGATAAGTAGTACAAAAATTAAGAAGGAATATTTATCCAAACTCGCGATATTTTTCGATCTCCTGAAGTAAATATCGTACTTATAGTTTATGAAAGATAAATATCGTAAAAAACGATTGTATACAGAGTACCTTATAGCAAAAACTTTGGAGGGAACATCTTTGTTCAATTTTGAACAGAAGGTATTTTTCATGATTGATACTTTGGCTGAAATGTTAACGGATACGGAAATAAACGGCTTAATAAACATGTAACATGTAAAATTTAATAGAAATAATCGATATTTTAATGGTTTTATGGATACTGCAATATAGGAAACAAAACGTTTAAATTTTGTATTTTTTAAAACGATATATTTAACAACTTGTGGAAAAATATAAATGTCTTAATAGCACCACTTCTTCTTCAAACTGTATAAATCAAATTGTTAATGAAATATTTGTTCTTTATTTGGAAAATATACGAGATTAAGTGTACCAAAGATAACTCTATTGCATGAAAACTAAAATAGTGTTTCGGGGTTATAATTTTTTTGATGTTATAACAATATATTTGTTCATATTTTTTAAGTAAATGCTTCAAGAGTAAATGGGTCTATCATAATAAAAAATGATTAAAAGTCTGTTTAGCTAAGAGTTTTGCAAAATGATTTAATAAGTTTACGTTAAATTTAGCAAAATCGAGAGCTAATACGAAAATCGTGTACTGGGGCCTCTTAAGAGTACATGAAGCTATTTTTATATGGGAAACGTATGTGGAAGATACTTTTATATAAGACAGAAATATTCTGTGTATAGTTTTCTGGGATATTCTGCCGTGTGTGTGTGACCTCTCTGGCCAACGTTTCGGATCCCATTGCAGGGTCCATCATCAGGGCTGATGATGGACCCTGCAATGGGATCCGAAACGTTGGCCAGAGAGGTCACACACACACGGCAGAATATCCCAGAAAACTATACACAGAAGATTCTGAACGGCCGTGAAAACCTAAGGACATTTTTTCAAGACAGAAATAGTATACAATCCATAATAAGCAATAATGTGTATTTTGATACAAACATAGTGAACAATTGAAATATTTATTGTATTTTTTTGTATGAATAACCCCATGTAGGTATATTTTATTACGTTAGTTTTCTTATTTTGCATTTTGTGAAGTATAGGTCTTATATATAGACTAGTTAAATGAATAAAATAATTCATTATTTAAAAAACACAGATGACGATGATGGTAAATGTATTCCAAATATTTATTTTCTATCCAGGAAATTCCGTATCTTCACAACCATAACGGTTTTGACATTACCTAGTGGATACAAATATCGTATAAGCCTCCTTAATAAATGACCTTGTGTTCACGATATCCATCCCATTTTTAAAATAAACCGTATCTAAGAAGGCTTTCAAAGCTATAGAATTACAAAGCAGCAATGCGTACTAGCTTATGGTGTTCGCCCCACTCTGACAGTTGTGTAAAGCCTAAAACCAAGGCTTAATTCAATTTCTTCTTTAGTCGTTGTTTGTATACTGTTTTATCTCGCATTTCCAGCTGTAATAACACAACCTTGCGAGCAAGGGTTAAACCGAGCACAATACAAGCCACTTCTAAATTGTTCTAATGTGCACAATTGTACGGAAACACTGTCGCAATAACCATAAAACTCCACATTATACTATAATTGTACATTATGGCGTAATTTTATTAAACATAATATTCGTTCATTCTGGCCAATTTTTACCAAAGCTTAAATTGAACAGTGCATAAAAGAAAAAATATATTTGCTTTTTTCTCAGATTAATGTTACGTATCCACGAAATAAGAGAAGATTACTTGGATTATTGTGTACTTAAAAATGTCCATAAAACTTAAGGGTGAATGCTGTATGGATGGAAAGATATATTTTTTTAAATGAATGAACGATGAAAAATACTTAAGGGGTTATAACTATCCCCGGAGTCAGAATTTTAGGTAAAAATTGATATTTTTTCTCAAGGATGTGATTAATTATTTAATTTTTTTACTGACACTTTTTTAAGATGTAAGCGGTGCACGAGTGTTCTTGTGAAATGTGTGTTAGATATAGAAAAAAGGTCATGTACTTATTTAGAAATGAAATATCTATAATAAGGAGAAAGAATATATATTATATATAATAATATCTATAAAATTACTTACTTAAAGTTGATGTGCGTATGTGTGTGTGTGTGTGTGTGTGTGTGTGTGTGTGTGTGTGTGTATGTTTGTGTGCGTGGATGTGCATTGTACGTTGGTTTAAAGCCTATGAAATCATTATTTTAAGTTTTTGCTTAAGAATATTATGACGTGACTAATCCGTATGTTCTATTTTGTCTCACTCGCTATATTCAAACCAGCCGCCCGGTAATTTTTAGTCTTTGACGCATAAAGTAAGTTCCATCTATGGAGATGTACGAATTGTCGATTCGCTTCTCGACCGGCTGCGGGTTGGCGTTTCCGTCATTTGAGAGCTACAACTGACAGCCAAAATGTAAGACATACTCTCGTCTGGGCCCCGATTAGGGGAAATATTCAATCATTTTCTGATACCATAGAAGTATTATAACGCCATTAGCTGTGGATTGTTTGTAATTTGTAGTTCTTTTGTTAAAATAGGGCCCGCGCTAGCCGCGCTTCCAGCGTGTCCCGTCTTTCCAAATGTGTCGAGAACATGGCAGGCGTTTAGCTTGCCACAATTTTATATAAAAAATACCATCGGAGGAGTTTCCGAGGTTTATTATACGGAAGAGATCTATTGTGTCTAGAAACTGACCACATATGGCGCTTTGGAGCTCAGATAACCTATAAAAAAATCACAGGATTTTCAAATAACATCAAGTAACATTTTCCAGTTTTTTATAAAGAATAATTATAGAATCGGCGATGGAACTTTCCTTTTAATTTTACGGTGATACTGGAGCAATCCTATAGGATGTTTTCTTGACCTTATTGTTGAAATTGTCAGTTTTATTGTGTTTTTAGAGTAATTTTTGCTTAGCAATGTACTGGTAAATTATTGTCAACAGACATTTCGATTTTTTACTTACAATATACCTCTTCCACAAAGCAATGTGTATCATGTCTAGAATTATAGCTATTTAAAGAACAATTTTGATTTTTATTTATCGAACAAATCTCATTCTCATAATTTCACCTTTTAGCTAGCCGGTGAATGCAGTACGTGTAAGTCCGAGGAGTATTTCTTAATAAACGAAATAGCTCATCGGAAATGATACGTCGTAATATATGTGGTGGCCCGAGACACATACACACATACACTCGTGTAATGAGTTACCACAGATGCTGACATTGAGTACAGCAGGCCGTTACCCTCGATAGAGAGGTGGAGCGCTTTTCACTGAAAGTGCTGAGCACAATCGCACAGTAGGACAATATAACAGGAGCGACGACCGCAAACAAGAGAAATGCTACGAACAACTATCGCAATCCCAAACAGCGGACTCTGCAGATCGAAGCCACAACACGCAAGACACTGCGATCCCTTTGTCCACGACCAACTATATAAACGGTAATCTCCAGAGCAAATTATCTCACTTCCCCAGTGAACGGCTCGTATAGCGGAAGCCCTTGCCGTCATACCTTCGAACGTAATGCTTTCCGTGTAACCTTTGTACCTACTGTATTCTTTATAACTTGTGCTTTGCAATTTAATAAATTCTGTAAAACCATCGTGACTTTACATCGTCAACACAGCTTCAACTCATCCTAAACCGGAGGGCTCATCCACCTCCACATATATAAAAAATATATTGTACCGAGACTAAAAATAATCACGCACTCCTGTCAAGTGACACTTGCTTGAATTTGTCACAATACTATCGAAGACTCCAGAACGGCCTAGCGTAGTAAGTAGGTAAGTCTCGAGAAACACGTATAAAAGCCTGGAAGCCACGGAAAAGTTCTCCTAAACACTGAGAACGAATAGAAGGTTCACTACCTGTATTGGCCATATATATTTAAATACGGGCCAAGCCGCGCGCAAGTTGTTGTTGTTTTAGCACGCTTGACAGCGAAACAAAGCGAAGACAGCCGCAGGCTGCTGGGGCCAGGGTGGCGAACCGAGCGATAATTCGACAGCGAAAAATCTAGTTCTTACGTAGCGAGATAAATCGAAGTGAATAATATGTGCGGAAACTGAATGGAATGTTCTAGTGAATAGTGAATAAAGTGTTGAAGCGATAATAAAGCGTGTATTTACGAGTGATAAATTTCGAAACAGTTTAATTTAAAGAATATTGTTAAATTTAATCATGTTAAGTGTTTTTGTACGTTTGATTAATTAGTTAAATATTAATTAATAAGTCCGTTATTAAATTCCAGCCTATTCATTAATTTCTCCCACAGCCATGACACGTGACAGTATGAAAAATTATTTTCTTCTTCATTTGCTTCCGCAGTCTGCATATTTGTAGTTATCTTAATTTCTTTGTCAATGTCAAATACATTGAGATTTTAATCTCAATGTGTTTCCAAGAAATGCATGTAATATTAATATTCAATATTTAAACTACGCTGCACACTTGTGCTATGAAAACAAAACTATTTTTCTGGTCTCCTATTATTCGAACTTTATTTCGAACTCAACTTCACTCAGCGAGTGTTTTAACCACTAAATCTATTTTTATTTTCTACAACTAAACTAAATTTTAATTTCATATATAAAAAACAAAAAATACTTATCAGTTTACTTGATATTTTTATATAATTTATGCCATCGCCCGATTCACAAAAAAAATCAATTTATTATTCAGTATTTTTTAACAATGTCGTACCGTACCTTTGCAAATTTAATTGCATAATGATATCAATAAGAAAAAAATAAAGCGTTTTATCATTATTAACCTTGGAACGTCAAGCTTAGAAATAAAAGTTGTTCGTAGAAAAAAGAAATCCCGCCATGGCAAATCTGATACGCATAAAATAAGATTCGCATTCACGCTACACGCGATGCAGACATAATTGGTAATAGGCATGGTGACAGTATTAAAGAATTAAAGAATAAGCGATTTTAGAGAAGAAAATTTTTCGAAAGGATTCTAAAAAATGATCCAGTTTTAATATATCTACACACTGGGATTAATAAAATTTTCAATAAAATGAAAGTATAAAATTGTGCGATCCGCCATTTTAACTGAAACACCAGTCAGAGCAAATGAAGTCATGCCTCAATACCCATCACCGTGTCTTTAAACCGTTGCCATAGACACAATGCAATGTTTACTGAGGCTTGACGTCACGTAGACGAAATGACAGCTGCGGGCGTGTTAGCGCGAAATAAAAAATATGTACCTAGATGAAAATGCAATAATTTGCTTAAAAACTTAGTTTATTACTGAAATAATGTTTTTACGGTAATAGTAGTCCTGTACCTACAATATAGAATGTTATTTAAAAATCTGTAATCTTGCCTATTATTTCAATGTTGCTACGTTAAAAAAAAAAGTGTTATTTTAACCATATTGTCACGAGATATTAGAATCGGAAAGAATTAGACGTAATCTATGATTTTACAGCTCTCCACACTTTTTACACTAAAATAAGAAGTTACTAGAAGGTTCTGGAATATTGGAATCATCCAGGCGAACAAGGATCAGGTATAAGGAGCATCGCGATAAGGAGCATCGCGATAAGCAATTTACTGTGTTTAACCGGGGCGATTTTTGTTACGGAGCGACAACAGTGTGACCATCGCGTTGTATATCCAAGCGATAGTAAATAAAGGAAATACCTTCCGGCAGCTGGGTTTTTCTACGCTCGAATATTCATTCAATTCAAGAAATTGATTGCAATATAATCAGTTGTGACTAGTTAGTTGGTGCGAATCAGAACCAGTGTAATAATATGTGTGTAAAATATCCTTGAAACATTTATTGACAGTTAATTTAAGAACGGTTCTCCGATTAAACTCGTGTGCAGTGACTTTTTGCAAGACAAATAAAAGTCTAACTAAGTTTTAGTTTTTCATTTGCGTTTCAGAGATGTTTCGTGACAATATATATAGGTACATAATGAAAATAAGTAAGATAAATCACTCACTAAAAGCAAAAATAACCATCAAAAATGTTAGCTATACCATTCCAGCTAGTAATATCCTGGAAAAAAATGGAATTTCATTAAATTTCAAACAGTGTCCTTTTTTACTCTGGATTCTGGGGTTTCTACAGGGGTATTTAAGCACTCAAAATTACACGCACAAATTAATATACTATCTGATTTATCTGGTTAATAGTATCTGATTTACTTTTGTGTTTGCCGCGTAAAACATTCGTTCCGGGATGAGCATTCAATCTAGTCTCTTAGCAACTTTGACATATATATTGGAAGGTTATCTCACTATAGAGAAGGAATCTGGTTTCTGGCGCATTTAAGAGGATTACTAAGAGTCGCATCAGAAGTCAGATATACAATACCTCCCTCACCGGCTAGTCAACGAGGCATGAGATGCAGGGTTAGGTTATCGTGTAATCAATCAGAATGTTACGCGTAGTGACTCAATAAGCTAGAATATCACACATACCAATTAAGGTTAATGAGATTACTAGGCTGGATCTTGAATTTACATGGGGAACTGAAAACAAATTTAATTTTTGACACAGTTTATTATGAATAACACATCGAACAATTAAAATTCTTAAGGTCCTGACTATATCTATATCTACCTGCTTATAAAATAATTTGAAGCTCGGCCGCTAACTACTTCTATACTAAACTTACATGTATGATATTCAGTAGCAACATTTAGAAAAACCTATTACAAATGACATTTCCAGATTTTTCATTTCCACATCGAAGCGAGAAAGCGAACGCCACATGAATCGAATTTTCTGTATTTTTATCTTAATTTTTTGCGTCGATTTAAATCGACGCAAAAAGGAAAAGTGAGGCGGAAGTGAGAAGGAAGGCAAATGTGGTCCAGGAGAGTGCCGGATAACCGGCACTCTCCTGGACCACATTCACGGAGATGCCAGCTGTTCGCGCAGTGAGATCCCCATCTGCTTCCCAGTTTTGTGTCTCGTTCTCTGCGTTCAGCCTCCGTCTCAGCTACATCCTCGCGTTATTATTTAGTTTTAATATTTGGTTTTTAGTTTATTTTCACTGGTCTCTTGATTTTAAGGTTCGTAAAACGAAACATCAGTTCTAGAATTTTTTACACCGTAATTTTACACAGCAGTATTTAATCGCGGGAGAATTTAAATCTAAAATTTAGATTATTTAGGGTATTTAAGTCTGGCAGAAAATCATTAAAATGCCACAGATGTACAGCATCGTAGTGGTACAGCATCAAAGTTATGCAGGGGTTCTGCAAAAAATATACAACAGTATTAGATAAAATACCTTTAGGTCTGCGGAATCCAAGCTCGAGGGTCACTGATGGAATATTACCAGGTCGGCAATTCATCCTGAACTACTGTAAATAGGTGGTTAGATGGTCTTGATAACAAACAGAGCTTTTGTTCCCGCGCGCGAGTTTAAATAGCCTTCATAGGCCTAGTGATGGGACACACATTTGGTGATGGGCAGTACTGAAATTAATCGCGAACCCTATTATCATTTTTTTTTCTTTAAGTGCGTAATTATTTCATCACGATATATATATACATATATATATGTGTTAACTTTGAGATTCTCACGGGTTGAATATACAAGAGGTAAATTTTATCGGTTATCCCGCGTCAGGTGGTCAGTTTAATACAAACATTAAAAACTCATTAGCGCCAATTGTCAATTACACATACCATTAACACAAATATTAAAAACCCATTAGCGCTGAACAAATTACCAAACCCCCCAAAAACAGACAGAATTCTTAGAAGCAATGCAAACGAAGGACTACCACATTTTTCGAATTAAATTTACTTGGCTCTGAGCTGTCGGCCTTAAACAACGTGTTTTCAGGAACGTGTAAGAGCGACACTTCAGTGACAAGTCCCCCCAAGTCACACCTGAAGATGAACAGTGTGATCTATTTGAAACGTCGGGAGTACAAGATCCTTCTCAGGACCAACTAACGGCTATATACGAGTATTATACTTAAATACGAGACCGCCTTGTATATTATTCTGTATCGATAGTCGAGAGAAAAACTTGATTAGTAGTAGCAATTTTTCTTTTTCGAATCTGTGTATATTTTATGTTAATGAGTAAACTCTGTTCTTATCGAATATTTGTAAATATTTATTGCAAATTTATGCGAAACAGTTATTAATATGTTTAAACATGAAGAATTCAAGAAAAATTAAACTGCTTAAACACGAATGAAACACATTAAGGCATTTCGTATAATTAATCCGTCGTATAATTTATATACAATTGTAATTTTCAGGTTTTTTTATGCGGCCTTATTAATGTTTTGGATTTAAATATTAAAATTTATTTGTAGCAGATTAAGATAAAATTTAATAAATTAACGTTGTTTTTAGATAAAAACAATAATGGTCGTTAGCTCCAGAGTGGTTCCACGATTCGATTTTTTTTGGGGTTTTCAGTTAAAATAATTGTTGATGTATTATTTTAAGAATAAGTAATAATTTTACTGAACATCACAATACATTTAAAGTGAAAAAGAGTAAGATTTTTAAAATATCAGTAATTGCACATAAAAAGAAGAAAATTCAACGTGCTGGGAGCCTGCTTCCTTAAATAACTGTCATAACTTCATAATAAATGTATAGTAAATATATAATATTTATTCTTACATCGTGTAAAGTGATTACTCAATTTATACCACATTGTGGCATCAAAAAGTATATTAAAATTAAAATATTTTTATTAAACTTACTATTGCTATAATAATAATAATAATTATTAATAATTTTAATATTTTTCTTTGCGGCGTACATTAATTAATATTTTTCATTAAAGAATTATTTTTAAATTTTCAAAATGGCGGAGTTGTGTGTCTCCGTGACGCGACTAGTTTTGAAGATAATCATATTATCTTCAGGGTTTGATTGCAATTAAAAATTTAACTATTTTCTTGCTAAATGATGGAATATCTAAAATATAGCACATCAAAAAAAAAAGGATTTTTTCGTGCAAATGACATCAATTTGAAAATAATTTTCAAAATAAAAATTAATAATAAGCAAACGGCGTACCTTTTGAAAATTTTTAGATATTTTTATGATGTGTGCAAAATTTTCAACAAAATCGGGTTATTGGTTTTTAAGACATCATCTCAGAGATTCAGAAAAAGGCAGGTTCGAGGAAAACGCAATAAAATAATGCAATTCGTTTAAGATTTCACCAAATACACAAGCTTAAAATTGCTATAGCTCTGGAAATTTTTGAAAATTTAGAATGAGTGATTTTTGAAAATAATTTGAGTGAATGATGACTCAAATTATTTTCAGAACTTCAAGCGATAAGACAAAACAAAAATTAAAATGATTTTTCGAGAATATCCTCGTGAAGTATCCCTTATATTAGCTAGTATTGATCGTTAGCTCTCTAAACGACCAAAAAGAATTCTTATTTATTTGACCATATAAAAAGTTTCAGTGGGACATCTATAACTTTTCTAAATTACAGTTAGTTTCTAGAGTTTACATATTAAAATTAATCAATAATGAGTGTTTTGATAGCAAACTATCGGGATTGCGGTAATAAATGATTCCTTGTCTTGATTTTGACATCAATTTTATTAATTTCCATGGAATAATTCTTGGAATACTGAAATCACTGGAATTAGGGACCACGTGTCAGTCAAGTTGCACGTTAGTGTCGAGAATATTCATGAATGCTTAATTTCTGGTTCATTGACAGCGTGATGTCTAGCAGCGCAGGATATTAAAAAAAGCTTTCTCTCGCTAAATAATTATTCATGTATGAATTATATATTTGGAGTCGGCTATTTTGGTATACGAATAGTTTTGACTATCACAAAGTGAAAAATTATCACATTGTTTCGATTTATAAAAAAAATATTCAAATTCCTTTTGTGTGTTTTTTTATTATTTTGATTTAACAGAAATTTTTATTGATTTTCTGGAAAAATTCTTCTTTTCTTGGAATTTTGCTTGAATTTTTAATAAAATGCAAGATTCAGTAATGATTTTATGTTATTTTTTTCAGAATTTTTGAGACATCCTGTGGGAAATTTTGATTCATCCAAATGAATCAAGAGTTCAAGAAACATAAGGTAATATTTTTAACTATTACTTTACAAATCAACTGAAATTTGAAGGAATATTCAATATTGACTAATTATTTATGTTTTTTTACGTCTACAGGCTGATCTAAACAAAAATGATTATAAATTCCTGATCAAGAAATATAATGCTTGTTTGCCACTAAGATATACGAAACATATATTTTTATTTAAATTAAATATTGAAAAAAATACTACAAAACATTGGCAAAATACGAACGCTGCATTTATATTAGTTATAACAACAACGATGAGAGGAACTGCTAAGTGATAAAATAACATAACATGTATGTAGTACAAAGCTTAGTGCAGTGTAAATTAAAATAATCATTTTGGCCACAAAGTAACTGCCATATCGTCGCTGCATATATAATAAAGCCAATGTGCCGTTTAGTACATTCTGAGATGAACGAGTCAATTTTTCATATAAATAATGGAGACATACTAAAAAAACATTGCCGTTCATCTAGAAAGTCTGCCTAGTAATTATTTAAAATATTTTTTATAAATCAGGTCGGTGCAATTATTATTTAAAACAGTTTCAGTCGTTTATCTAAAAATATACTGAAACGGCACATAGTATTAATTATATATACAACGACGATATATCAATAAAAATTATATGTTTTTTTCTAATTCATTTATATTTTGTCAAGGACATCCTGTAAATAAAATAAAGTTCAAATCAAATTTGAATATAGATTTTATGGATATGATTAAACATATTTGTGTATAAATTCAGTATTCGGAGTTATCATTATTTATTTGAAATGTGATACTATTGAAAAACAACATGCGTAAGTGCTTCATGAATATTTTAAAATAAATTTTCCTCGAAATTTTGTATTCTGTCAGACGCAGCGCGGTGATTTTTTCAGGAATATATGCTCGAACACCGTTTGATGGTTAATGTTCTTTTTTAAGTATCTCTTTGTAGACAAAATCCAGTAATTGTGTTCTCAGAACATACTTATTGTTAAGAATAATAATATATTGTATGTGACGTGATGTATTAAAATGAATACTTTGACCTAAAATCGCCTTTATTCGCAACCATTTTATATAAGAATTATAGATAGCACTCAAAAATCACTCGAGAATTCACTTAATAAATTGACCGTTTCTGTCGCTCACAAATGTCGTTTTCTGTGAAACCGAAATCTTCCTTTTTGCTCGGGTGCGACGCTGTATATTTCCACGAACGCCTAACACCCGCATTTCGGTGCCTTTACGAACAATTGGGGACTCTCCAAACCCACCTATATCGATTGAAAACATTCCAGAATATTCAATTGAATGTGTTTATGCCATATAAAATACTTGCATTTTGAAAAAATCAAAAAGCTACATTTATATTTCTGACATAAACGTCTATATATTTTTATTTTGTGAATATTTTTCGTAAAGTCGTTATTCAGTTTAATTAATTATTATTTTTATATTATATTTCTATAGGTTATTTTAATATTCTTAGAAATTAAAATCATGTATAAAAATATATGGGGATATAAAAGCAAAGGCAATAATATAAAAAAAAATAAACGCTGTCCGTTTATTTTTTGATTATGTACTGAACTTAAGACGAGGAAACAGCTATAAATTTATATGAAATGTGATTTTGGAAGGGATAGATACACAAAATTTAGATTTCAGTGCTTTTTAAATTAGTAATCCTCGGTGACTGCATTCAAAACATTTTTTAATTTTGTTTTGATATTGATGCCTTTACTTTTATTCCACACATATAGAAAGAAAATGCTGTGTGTTAAAATACTTTTATAAAAAAATTGCAATTAGAAAAAGTTTATAGAACATTAAATATTATAAATAACGAAATCCCCTTTGCGAATAGATACCTTTTGAATTTGTTTTCATATAAGTTCTTAATTAGCTATATTCAACTAACATATTTTTATTTTTTTGTTTTTGATAATGTCAATACTTCGAACTTTAATTTTTAGTATGTTGATAATTCAATATATAGTGAAGTTATATGAAGTTTTTTCTTTTTACTTTCGTAATTAATGTAACCGGAAAGTTTTTTTCCAGTTTCCGAAGAAAATAAATTAATATGTCAATCTACACATCCAAATACTATCGCTAAATCTTCATCAGGAGATAAAAAAACTTAAACTAAACTTAAACCAAATTAAGAATCTATTTGATTAAACTCCTAATTGCCGTTAAACGACATTTTTAAATAAAAAAAAATATATATATAAATTAACGGACCAGTAAAAAATGATTTTATAAAACCAACTTCGTATAAATATAGTTTAACTCTCTTCAATAGTACATTTTGCACGAATACAGTTCTTGAATCACCTGAATGTACGATGTATACTTTTGCAGCAGACGATCTAATTAAATTTCCGTCTCACCGCAAACGGTAATGTTCCTTGATAATGATACTTAACGGGTGTCATTTTAGGCTCTCCCTTTTCATACTGACGTATGCTTGAATATGGAGAACACGTAGAGCTCAGTGTAGAGTCGGGTTAAGTAAGCAGCATTCAAAAAAATTACAAAAAGTGGGAGAAATCATTTAACATTTCTACTACGAAAATAGTATTGCAGAATTTTCCATAATTTTCAAGAAGAGAGCGTGGTTCTTCTTTTGAAACAAATACAAAATCAAGAGAAAAATATTAAAATCACTTTGACCAAATACCGAGAACTAATATTCTTGACGACGATGAAGAGGTTAGTGATTTATGATTGTATTTACCTGGAATCTCTTATCTCAAGAATGAAGGGTATGGAGCGAGGTCTGAAGGAGAATTAGTATGGTCATTTATGCTATGTCTAAGTTGACTGAAATTTGGAAGAACCACTTCATCGCAAAGAAAATAATAGTTCGTTAAAGTCCTGGTGCGTGTGTGATAGCTGTGGAGACAAAACTTGAACTTTGAGATATGTATTGACTTAGTAATAGACTACAAGACGATCGAATACTTCTATTGTTCAAGAACTTCGTTTAAAAAAAAGCTTTTCGCAGCATGTAGGGAAATAAATATATCATAGTAGAAATGAGATCACTTTAACATATGTGTGCAAATCCATTTTTGATAATATCAATAATGAATAGATTAAAAGAGATGTAAAGTTTATCTAAGTAAGAAACGTCAAGTGCATAAAATTAAAAATAGGCCACTCTGGTAGCTTGGGCACGTTGAGCGAATGAATAAGAAAAGAATGGTAAGAAAGATAGATAATGCAAGTGTTGACCAGAAAGAGAGGACGGGCGCGAAAGGTGTGATTTGACCAGATTAACCAGATAACAGAGAAGGATAGTAGAACATGAGAAATTGATCACTGGGATTCTACAAAGACGGAGGAAAAGATAAGATCTCTAATAAGATGGACAGACTAAGTCCGATGGACAACCGGAGCTTCGCTACTCGTTGCTCCGAGCAAGGTCAAGGGTCGCAAAGAGCGGAGGGAAGCAGTTTGTACGGTAGAAACAAAAAAAAAAGATCACGATGCTCAGTTATGAGCTCACAGGCATAGAATAACAAGAAATCAGGTGATAACTCACTTGTTAATGTAATGTATCTGTGTTACATCTGTTCGATTAACGAGAGTGACAGACGGCATAGAAGAAAGAGATAGCGAGTGTTATAAAGCGCGAGGCGCCACTTTTCGGGCTCTTCTTACCATGTTGTAGTAGGAAAATGCAATGGACAAGAGCTTCATAAAATTGATACATTTATACATTTAACATATATATTTTTTCCACCACTTCTGAACAATGTAGATAATCCACTTAACCACATTGCTTATTTTGATAATTAATTTTAATAAGATTTCTTCACTACAAGTATAATAAGATAAAATCGTATAAGGAAAATTGTTTCGTTAAAATCCTCTAAATATTTTTTTTTTAAATTGAAAAATTGAATTTGAATAAAGAATTAAAAAGAAAAATTGTGAAAAGTGAAATTGTAGTTGTGCGATGGAAAGATAATGCTGTAGTTATTAGTTAGTGGCTTCAAATTCTGATGGTATAAACTAATATAAAAAAAAGTTATGTAGGAATCATTACCCTTTATTACACCAGGGAAAAAAATTAATAATGAAATTTGTGTTTCATTTGTATTACTAACTATAGCCAAAATATATTTAAAAGTATTTTTTACATTTTTATTGTTTAGTTATAAGTTATTTTATGTATATGATTTATCTCCACAAGTTTATAATATGTTTAGTAGTAAAGCATAAAACACTAGTTTTTAAAAGAGAAGAAAAATCTGCATAAAACTGTTTCTGTAATTGATTCATACTTTTATTATTTAACCCCTATTTCGCTGACGTTGCGAAATTGCAACCTCGTATTTTCCAAACTGAAAAATTTTCATATATGTTACGATAAAATTTTCTTAATTTTGTTGTTTTACAACACATTTTTTAATTTCACGAAAATTAAACCACGAGGATTGGTAGCGGCGTTTAGTGGGTTAAAGATTCTAAGTATTTTATCTGCAATTCTTTAAAAAAAAATACAGAAATCTTCCAAAAAGCATACGCGCAGAACAGCATGGGGTTTATAAATAGCAAATCGACCCTAACAAATCTTCAAGTATACCAAAATTGTATGAAGCTTTGGCAGACAAAAATCAAATATAGCTATTTGATCTAAGGTTTGATTTTAAGTGATTTATCTCCACAAGTTTATAATATGTTTAGTAGTAAAGCATAAAACACTAGTTTTTAAAAGAGAAGAAAAATCTGCATAAAACTGTTTCTGTAATTGATTCATACTTTTATTATTTAACCCCTATTTCGCTGACGTTGCGAAATTGCAACCTCGTATTTTCCAAACTGAAAAATTTTCATATATGTTACGATAAAATTTTCTTAATTTTGTTGTTTTACAACACATTTTTTAATTTCACGAAAATTAAACCACGAGGATTGGTAGCGGCGTTTAGTGGGTTAAAGATTCTAAGTATTTTATCTGCAATTCTTTAAAAAAAAATACAGAAATCTTCCAAAAAGCATACGCGCAGAACAGCATGGGGTTTATAAATAGCAAATCGACCCTAACAAATCTTCAAGTATACCAAAATTGTATGAAGCTTTGGCAGACAAAAATCAAATATAGCTATTTGATCTAAGGTTTGATTTTAATAATATTTAAGATATTTCTTGGGCATTCATTATGTAAGAATTTGTAAAAATATTTTAAGTGTTCTTCCATTTAAATAATGTTTATTTAGTACTTATTTCAATACAAATTCGCTACTGATTTTCGAAACGTCTGTGTCAGTTGTATGCATTGTTTAAACTTTTTACATACTTTTTTTTGTTCATATTGTGATTGCTTTATTTTGTTTTTCTTTACATACCTGTCCATTATTATTTTTCGTAATTGTATATTGTACTCGACATATATTACTTTTTTTTTGTAAACCCCTGAAGGACGTTAATAAATAATAAAATATAAATATATCAAATCTTCTAAATGAAACATTTCGATAATTTTGTAAAGGTAAATATTTAAGTTTAGTATAATATTAAGTGCTTTGTTTTTAATTCTTTATATTATTTAACGCGTCTGTATACTGCGCTGAAACCAGATAATTATACCATGTACACTGCGCTGGGACCAGATAATGAAACCATGTAACATATGAGGGAGAACAATGGCTAATTGATTAAATATTTTTTTTAGTTTTTTATGTCAAAAAGGTCAGTTCTCTTCATGGTTCAAGTTTTTTCGATTTTTCTGTTTTTTTTTCGATTTCGTCCACCAAAGTTTTAATCCCTTAATATTTAATACAATCACTTTGATTTATATCGTTACCTTTATAAACAATGTAAGGATAAAGGTGGTTTATTTTTTCCTTGAGGATCATATAATTTTTTTATCATAAAAGATTTTAAGTGTTTATACTGAGAGAATTTTTATTCAGCCACGACACAAATACGTAATCTAAGAAATGTTTTGTACAACATAAATTGCCTTTTTTATACAGTAAATAATCTTGAATTAATTTATTTCAATCGTGTAAATGTGTCGTAAGAAGTTTTAAAAAAACCTTTATCCTCCAAGAACATAAACGAAATGACTACCGCAGATTCGCAGTAACATTGTTCAGTTTTGCTCATATCAAAACACGAGATGTAATTATATCCCAAGAGGGAGATATTTTGAAATTTACTTGTTCCATTAGTGTAATGAGTCCTCCGTATGACGCCGAAGCAGCGGAGCCTGTGTTCGCGAATTCCTTTCATTTTACCCACACTTAAGGTAGCTTTACGCGTATAAGAAGTTACAGGGAAATTCCTAAGGGCTCTAACTATATTAATAAACTTAAATAATTTATCACACGGTGTTTTTCTGTACTGTTAAATTTATATGCGTGAATTTTCACCATACATTTTTGTTGTTTTCTTGAAATCAACTTCTATTGGCAAGATTATGTTTTTTGAATATTCTCCCGTGAGAATTAAACTTGATAATCAAATATCATAGAAAAATATTTATTTTAATCAAGATGTATCAAAAATGTCTCATAGAGTCGAAGTACTTTTTAAAATTATTTTTTATTTAAAATCCAGCATTGTGTTCTTGAAAAATTTTAACATACTCAAAATATTCTGAAAATATGTATTTTAATTTCATTTATTTGGTTTCATCACATTGTATATAATGGTGTTAATTACTTACATATCATAACATGAGAATATTTACACCTTTAATAGGGAATTTAGTTTCATTAAAATATTGAACATTGCTACCAAAACTCCCAGAAAAAATGCAGTAAGTACTCGCATCTACCTAATATAACACCAGCCTAAGTGAAAAAATAATTATTTTATTATCTGGTCATAGTTTTTTTGAGATACAATGCCCTGTATATATAAACTTTACTGTTCCCATTACTAGGTCCATCATCATGGCTGATATGAAACACTAGAAAGGTCGTACAGATGATTCTGAATGGCCATGAAAACCTGAGAACATTATTATTATTTGTGTGTTAATTATAAGTATTTTGTATTTATATGTTTTAATCAAAATTATTGGTAGATTTTGTGGTGTATCGTAAATTATTCATCCATTTATTTTTCGCATTGCTTTTTTGCCCAGTTTTGCAATAAAATATATTATATTTATTATTTTTGTATACTGTTTTTATATAAATGACAATATAATTCAATAAACTATCTAATTACTGTTATTTTATAATATAACAATTGTTGAATTAACAGTATTTTCATTTTTCCGCGGTAAATAAAAAATAGAAGTTAACATAAAAAAACACAAAGGTATTTATGTAATTTATAAACAAAAGCATTATTTATTTAAAAATACCGATTCAGATTGAGGAAAGACAATGAGTTTTTATGTGTATTAATGTAAGAAATTTATATTACGTAGAAAAATCCACACTTTTCTTCCACAGATCCGGGTCGGTTCCTGTAGCGGACAACATGACAAACTTTTCATTAAATTGCTCACTGTTTTTCATTATTCTTTTTCACATGTTTTCAATTCATTTTAAGCACAATAAAATCACAGTCCTTTCCTGAGTCTGTCCGAGACATCGGGATATTTTCAGTTCGGTTTTAATATAACGCGACTGAAAGATTTCCGCTTTCTAAAATAAAATTTAATTTAATGTGACCAAAAAGGATATATTTCCAGCAGTAACTTTATTTGAACGGTTTTATTTAAAATTGTAATATAAAGAAAGAGTTATATTTTAATAAATAATATTGTAAAATACCATTTTTACTCATTGGCTGCAACCACAATAATATGCCTCAGTTTAATGATTGAGTGCCTATTATGTAGGTTGTAGTTTCCATAAAAATGAAACAATTAAATTTCTGATTGCAGATAAGCATCATCCTCACAAGAATTAGTTCTGTTTTTTCCTTGGTCTATTTGAAAATTGCGCACTTATTAAATATTATATAGACTAGCCGTAAACTCGTGAAAAATCGCGAGACACAATGATTGCAGGAAATTAATGCAGAAAATTTGTGAATAGAAAACAATGTTTTTTTTTAAATTGACATCATTCGCTTAAACCTAAACCTAATTTCGGTTTAAGCTACAAACAAATTTCATCGATTTAATACCTAAAGTTTATTTACAGCGGCATCTCTTTAATGACGACATTTTTGGTTAACGTTCGTTGCTGATTCATAATCATTCAGTGTTGTTATTGTAATTTCAGCATGTTACAGACGGACGTACGATATTAAGAGAATTGATGTTGATTAATTTAATGGGATGGAAGCGTGGATCCTTACCGAGGAATTGATAAGAGGACATCTACAAGATAAAATCTGCAGAATAATACTCAAATATGTTGGATGGTCAGAGTTACTAATGTAAATGTTACGGTTCGGTTTAATTACTTCTATAAGAAATATAAGTAATTAAAAAAATAAAAATACGAAAACTTTAATATTTCGGACATGAGACATGCATAAATGTGCCTGCGAGATTTTGCACTGGATAATTTTTATGTCTTGGAAAGAGTTTTTTTTTACTTTTTAATCATATAGTTAACAGGCGTTAGAACGTTTAGGCAAAACATGCTATCCATAAACTTAATTCGAAATACTTTACCAAGCTGGGTGCCGGGATCGTTGTGATGGTGATTGCAGATTTATTATAAAGAATAACACATGAATTAATGAAATGACTATGGTATTATCCGTTAGATTGATAGCACTCATGCTGAAGCATTCTAGATTTTTGAGAAATTTTTAAGTGGATTATTAATTTGTACGATTTTTTTAAATGTAATTTAATGTTTAAATTAAATTCATCAATCTTATTCAAGATTTTTAGAGATCAAACCATATTGATAACAAGCATTGAAAGCGCTTAACTTACGTATTATTACTCAACAGTGGGTTAAAACTTGTTTGTAGTGTTTAAAATAAATTGTTCAGTAACAAGTTGTTAGAAACAAAATAAACTGTACATAGTCGAGGATTTTCCAACACAGCGGATTTTTTATAATAAACTATAAATTCGGGAACTTATATATTGTGCAGCAAGGGACGCGTGTTGTCAGTTATAGTTTGACATTTGGTCATAGATAAAGCAAAACCAGCAAATCCGAATGAACAAAGACAGCCAGCGAATAAAGTCTAGTGCACGTACTTGCGTAGTGAAATAAAATGTTCCAGAGATAAGTGAAATATTCGCGAGTGACTAGTGCGAATAACGGAATAGTGCTCCAGTTTGGTTTATGTCCAGTCACCTTCGAGTTAAATAAATGTTTAATTGATCATTAGTGTTTCATTTCATCTTCTACCGCTGCGATCCATGGCAATATTATTATTTACGAAATAGCTTAAAATAATTTCATTTTATTATTAAAAAACAGTTGTTAGGCATATTTAATTTTATTTCAACCGCAACCCTATCGATGTAGAAAATTTAGGCCAATTTCCGAAAAAAAATCTTCAAAATACAAGTGAATTGAACATATAAATATTGTAAGGAAACTATTCCCGAGATCGTCAGACCATAAATGCCAAACAAATTGTTGGAGTTGTGATACAGTTTGAAATGTTTATATGTCCGTAAGAGAGTAATTTTTCCGGCCTTCCGGTATTTTTGAAATATTTATTTTACTTTAAAAGTTTTCCCATTTCACAAAAATAATAGGCAATGAAAAGTTCTACAAATATTAATCCTTTCTTTCCATTGTGCTTAGTTTTACGCATGGCTGCCCTAAATTTACTTGAATATTATTCTATGTTCAATAGAAAGTGTCCGACGCCGCTCCATTAAGGAATGATTTCTGCCATGTACCATGCATCATGTATCAAAAAAACTTGAACTATTAACGTTATAAGCACTTCACAAGTTCCAATTTCATTCACAGAGATTATTCGCCATTAACGTTGTTGATCGCTTGTTTTACGATCATGACATTGTTCTATAATTTTATCGGGATATTTATTGATAAAATTTTTGTTCATGATTCATAAAATATCTGCTCTGCAATGATCTCAAATGGTTGTAATCAAAACTATAAAAAATAATTTAAAAATTAAGTACCTACATAGAAAACAAATCCCCACACTAAATTTAAGTAACCCTTCACTTAGTTTTTCTGCGAAATGTATCTGTATTGTGGTTTTGTAAATTAACGTTTCAAAGTCATTTTTCTGTGTTTCTTTGAGGACGTTTAAAAAAAAAAATATTTATGATTTTTGGGATGCTGTCTATGTAATGATCATTCATTTGGTCTGAAAATTGTTTTTTTTATAATTTATATGGGATAGCACTGAATACTGCCTGATTTATTATAAATGTGACGGATTATAATTTATCAGAATATCTTAGCACATATGTCAAAAAAGCAGAAGAATGAAATGTGTAAATCGCCGCACGTTGACAATAGATGGAGAAGCCAGTATCATCCACTGGCTTCTCCATCTATTGTCCACATATTATGGGTTGCTTGACGAGTTTTCTGAGATATTCTGCCGTGTTTCTACGATCGTTCTGACTGACGTTTCAGGCATGAATGTGTCGTCAATAACACATCACATCAACACAATGCAAAATGTATTTATACATTATGTTAGCCAACACGTTCTAGTAAATACAGTAATACCAACATTCCTTGCATCACATAGCGTGGCATGGTGGTTACCACTTCTGATTAGAAATCAGAATCTCTCTGGGTTGACGAACTAGAATCCTACTTTTTTAGAGTTTAGAGTATATTTTGAAAATGGTGTTTTAAAAATTATATATTTATTTTCAAGCACTTGCGTAATCAAATATTTACGTGAGAGAAATGGTGGTATAAACTATGTAAACCTAAGCCATAAACCGGTTTTTATATTTTTCTCAAATCCTGCCGCTAATAGCCTAGCTGTGAGATAATTTTATTGCGAGATTCTAAAACGATAAGGATTTTATAGTTGAAGAGTATCGAATAATTTTTTAGAAAGAAATGGGATGTGAGAAATTATACCAGAAGCTTCAAGAAAATCGAATTTTTATACATAAATACGCATCGCTCTGAACTCAGCCTTATGTTTGACAGCTGACGAAATCATAGAATTGAGGAAATAGATATATCGATTATGCGATTAACGGATGCCAATAATTAAACGATAAACTACACGGTGCAAATAAAGAGTATACCTCCGTGTTTGTGGAATATTTTAGTATGTGCAGCGATTATTGCGAATTGTGAAATAGTGTTATTATTAAGTTTATGTCTAGTAACTTAATGATTTAAATACAAGTTTAATTGGTTTATAATGTTTTATTTCGTTTACTACTACTACCGCGAATCGATAACACTATACTCTTAACAAGAGATTTATTTAAGAAATAGCTGTAAACTTGAAAAATCACGGGACATAATAATAATAATTAATAACGACCCTTGCATGTCCACGCCGCGCGCTGTTTGACGTTTCATACTCGGGAGCCCAGGCCTCATTAGCGGCAAGTCATCATTGTGGTTGTTTTAATTTCAGACTAATTCCACCAATTTACGGACAGACTGACGTTCCAAATTAGGATATTTGAAACTGTACAATAATTAAAATGATATATCTTTTTCTTCTTCACCAGCCTTCGTCTCTCCGCTGCTGGATATAGGCCTCTTCCTTCCCTTTCCATCCTTTCTTGCTGTTTGCTAATTGTAGCCATTTCTTTCTCCTCACAGCGGTTATATCATCGGCCTATCTCTTTTGAGGTCTTCCGATGCCTCTTTTATTCTCCCAAGGTCTCCATTTCAGAGCTCTGGGAGGCCATCTTGCAGCATTCTGCCTTGCAACATGTCCTGCCCATTGCCATTTTAGCTTCGCTACACGATCCATGATATCCACTACTCTAGTTCTGTGCCTAATCTCTTAGGCTTACTCCAAGCATGGATCTCTCCATGGATCGTTATATATATAAATGATATATAATTAGTTCAAAATAAATAAAAAATTGTTTATTATATTTCAATATATTTAAAATAATATATACATACCTTTATATGTATTTGAGTATTTATAAAAAAAAAAAAAATTCATTAGGTAATTAAAAAGAATTATGGAATTAAAAATATTATTTTGGTAACTTTTTTATCATTCTCCAGTTTACAAATCCTCGGAGAGACGTTAAATAAATCCTATAAACCTTTAAAAGAAAAGTATCTTAACACCACCTTCTTTGAAATAAAACCCTTACGGTAAAAAAAGCCTTACACAAAATTCAATTTTATAAGCCGAAGTGTTTCAAAGAAGTCTTATTACTTTTTCTATTCTGTAGTTTTATTTGAAGTTTTAGAAGAAAAGTAGTTGGTATTATTTTTTAATGTTACCAGAATTATAAATATTTTATAATATGCAATGTTGGTTTAACAAGAACGATGTCTACAAAAAGTAATTATAGAAAAGTTATTATTTTACTTCATTATGATGTATAAAAAATCTTGTTTTTGAATTAAAATATTGTTGAAACAAAATTAATTTAACTTCTCATGAAATTTTCTAAAACAATGCAACGAATTTTATTATTCTGTATTCAGTAAACTAGTATATATATATTGACTTAACTTTATTTTATAAATAAATTTAGTTTCGTTTTAGGGTTATCATCAATCATATTAATGAGTCATGAGAGATTACAGAAAGTATTTATTTAAAATCCCTCAAATGACAAAAACAGTGCTGATAAATTACTCTATTTAATACAATAAGACGGATCAATCTTGGTTTATAAAATAATGTTTCTAAATGTATTGGTTTATTATTTCAAACGAAATTCTATTATTACTCTCAAAACTTAACACAACTTTTTGAAAATGTTAATACTTAGGTATTATCGTGTTAATTTGTTTATATTTCAACAATTTTTTATTGATTAAATGTAAAATGTTTGCCTCAGAACAGGGGAATAAAATATTTCATTTTTTATTGTTTTTAGCGAAATTTAAAATAAATAAAATTTTAATAATATTAATGAAATTTAAAATTAATTAAATTTAATGATTATTATTATTATAGAAATTTAAAATAAATTAAATTTTGAAAAATATTATCAAGTTCTGCGTGTTAACTATTTTTAAGTGTTACAGCTGTTTCGGCTTGCAAGGCCATTATCAAACACTAATAGTAATAATAATATTAATTAAATTTAATTCATATTAAATTTCATTAATAAATTTCATCATTTATATTTTATTTATTTTAAATTTAGCTAAAAATAAATATAGAGTACTACAAATTAAATACAAAAACCATAAATAAAAAAATAAAAAAACTAAAAAAACTTTTATTGTTATTTCATTTTACAATAATTTATAAGAATATACATAATTATGAAATAATTTACCCAATATAAATTAAAGGTTTTCTTTTATTATGTAGGATCTTTGTCGTAGTGAAGAATTTCAAAGAATATGAAAGATATTCATACATTCTTATGTTTGTAATTATAAATGCGTTTATTAACTTCCCGAAAATCTTCACTTTATTTTCAATCCAAGCCAAAGGTTTGTTTTTTATTTATAAAACTACTTTTTCTACTTCTTGTAGAAAAAAATAGATAATTTATTACATCACGATTCAAGATGACTTTTTTATCATTTAAAGAATAATATTTCTACAAAATAGTTTGATCGATTCATTTTATTCACCCAGTTTAATTTAATCTCTGACCAATTCTTTTTTTTAATTGAACCTCCCTTCGACCGGTCCAGCTCCTTGGATCTAAGGCATCCTTTAGAAGAGACGAGCTCTTTTGAAAGTCTCCGCTGAAAGGAAACTTTCTAACTTAATTTGACCACTGTGAGACTCTCCGACTAAGGTTTTCGCTTCCGTGGGTCAATTCTGCAATTAGGAGTTTTCAACACGGCATTAGAAATAATTATCAAACCATTCATTGAAACAGCCAGATAAATCAATTCAAAATAAATGAAAACAAGATACAATAATAATTGTAGGCCATAGAAAAACAATTTTTTTAAATATCGAAAGGTTTTCAATATCATCTTAAGCCATTTTCTATCCATTTCTGGATAATGGTCTCTCTTCTAACTTTCATTGTCATTGAAAAATAGTTACGAGAATGATGATTTCAATAATAGTCCAGCGTTGTCCACAGATTATCATGGCGGTATTCTATTATTTATTAACTGTTCTTCTCTGTTTTCTTACCCAAACTTTGATTTTCTGTTCTCTTTGTGTGATTCTCGACATACATCCTTCTATGTTCCTTTAGTTTTTTCACCTCTTTTTTTCTTTTCGTTTAAGACACCGCGGAAGATGACTTTTGAAAAATCGAATATAACACACTAAAAATTATTTTATCTTTCATTCTAAACATTCATTTCGTTTTGTTCGTTTTTATGTTTTCTTGTGAGATGTAAAACATGTAGAGCTGTCTTATTAATAAAATCAGTACTCCGAGAGCGATTAACTACACTTTAGCCACAAGACACCCTCATTGTTGTCATACCGCCTTATATGCATGCATGCTTAGTGTCGGTACAACTTCGGTCACGTATGCAAAATTCGATTTCGATCTCGTCATTTGCCATCCGTCTATTATACCGCGAACATTTTCTGCTCCGTCAGCAGCTTGCACCAAGGAGTAACATCGAGCGGTGATGTGATTTCTGTCGTTGGAGGATGTGCAAGAGGCTGAAATTTATTGTAAAAATATCGCAATACGTGTCACGCAATTTTTAGTTTCTGTTCGTTTTTTCCTCTGCCTGCCTTTAATCATGGCTGGCCTTCTCATACATCTTTGGTTCTCTTCATGTTCTTCAATGTCAGTCTCTTCTATCCGCTTTCATTTAGCCATAACTGTTGAAGTTAATAAAATTATCGTACCGACAAACTTTCAGACAAACAAATTCAGAAATTATCTAAACATTATTGTCAAGGTTCACGGGCATTAAAATACTTAATTTTTATTACAAATACAAACATATTGCAATTATATTTCTAGTCTAGAGGCACAAATTTCGGGCGTTTTTTAAAGCTTTGTAAAAAAGAAACGAATAATATTTTTGTCATACATTTTTATGATTCGTTTATTTATATTTTAAAAATACATCAAAAATAAAAATAAAATAAAAAATTCAAAACTCAAAAAGTTATCGGCTGGTAAAGTGGGGGGTTCAAAAAAAAGGGATGTCCTGGCGGACATGGTTCCAACCCTTGTGGTCATCTGAAACAAAAAATTCTAACGGATTCTTAATTAGTAAAGATGTCGCTATCGCCCCTACCTCGGAGAAATAAAATAAAAAAATGGCGGCCGTTTGAAAAAAAAAAAACATTTTTTCGCGTTTTTTTTAACGGTTAAAATTTTTTTTTAATAGTAAAAATAAAAATTTCGACTTAAATCTGGTAGGGGCTATAGAGGGATGTATAGAAAAGGTTCACACAAAAATTTAAGATATCGGTTTAGTAGAACTTGAGATATCATGTCCGCCAGCTTGAAAAATGAAGTTTCTGGAAAAACGCATTCAAAGTTTTGAGTGAAGTTTCAGTAGAGTATACTTGCATATTTTTTATCGGCGATTCCTGTTTCATACAATGGATCTTTCTCCACTTCAAAATTTTCTGAAATTCTTTCTTGTAGACGAGCAGCATTTGAAGCAACCGAAGCTCGGATTTCAGAGCGTTCGATCTGAACTTCGTCCCGTTTCCCAGCGAATGCATGGGCTTCTGGACCAATTGTGATTCCCATAACGTTTAGTATTTTTAGAATGGGTATAAAACCTTTATTGAAAATACTAACAGTGAGAAAAATAGCAATTTCGATGGTCCGCGTTCCTGCATTATGTGTTTCGGAGCAAAAGTCCATATTAAAGAATTCAACGATTTTTATGTTTTGACGTTTAACGAAAATGTTATATTTTGCTTACATGTAGAACACAAAATTAATAATGAAAGTGATGTAAAAATAGATAAAAATTCTAAAATGCAATAGCCGTAATTTTTTTCTATTATAACTTCTACGTCACCCGATCTTTTCAATTTTGCTGCGGATGCACTAGTGAAACTTATTTCTTCTTCTACAGCATGTTGATTACCTCTAAATTGTCTTTTTGTCTTTCTATATGCACGCTTAGCACCATTTGAACTTTTTTATCCATTTTACATTATAATATTCTCTCAAAATATTTGTAAAATATTCGCAGAGAACGCACGTCAACGGTGTTTAAAGATTGACTCGATACTAACCTGAACTAAATAGTAGAAAGAAAAGATTTAAAAAAAATACGTTAATATGACCTTCAGTTAAATATACATTATTTCGGTATAATATATAAGAAAGGTTTTATGAGGTAATCCATCCGCAGGTAGACAGCAACGTCGCCCCCTCTATTGTTCGATTTGTTCCGGTTACTTGCCGCGCCATCGAAATCGCTGTATCTCGGTAAATAATTGGAATTTTGAAAAATTCCTTTGAGAACATAATTCTGAATGTCTAAACTTACGAAATATACAAAAAAAATTTTTTGATTTTTTTAAATTTCTAGACTAGAATACCCCCTTAAATACATATCTAAAGTACAGCAGCATAACTGAATTGCAATAGTCACAATAGAAATGGGCTTGTGATGGTATTATTGGTTGATTTGAAAAAAAAAAACGGTTGACCGCAGGTTGAACAAGGTTACATTTCCATCTTATTTTATTTTACTTCAATTTTACAACACTCAATATAAGTAAATTTGACTTTGTGTTATATTGATAATTACGGCCAGTACATTTAAGCGAATACATTTGTTGAATTACTGTATGGTTTGAATTATTTCATTGCAAGAAAACATTTCAACACTTATTCATTTGAATATAATAATTTTGAAAATAATTTCAAATATTTAAAAAAAATAATGCCACACGGAATACGTGTCACATCTACATTTTTGCTATGTTTATATGGAAAGTAGGACTAAATAGGCTCGATTCTTAACCACAAGACTATCAAGCCCGCTATATGCTCAATGAAATCGGAAAAATCATGTAGAAATTTTTTCAATATTTGACAATCGCCTTTGTCATACGCCATCTATTGAATACATAATGGCTGATTGTCATTCATCTAATAATGCTATTTTCGTTTTATTCGGTCACACTGTGAACTTATATATAATTATTTTTTAAAAATAAATTAAATATATTTTTTAGTCTGCTACATAAAAGTATTTTTTAATCATGTTTTCTGACAAAACTTATTAACAAAACACTTAATATGATAATGATCATTCTCAATCTTCATCATAACTTCATGATTATGATCATAAGAAATGTCATTCATCTTGTACAAATATCTGAAACAAATCTTTATTTGAATTGCATTAGCTTTGTACAATATTATTTTGCCACTTTAATCTTCTGCCGTTTTACTGTTTTGTCGGTGAAATATTTTTATCTAAATAAATCTTATCTACTAAATCTACATTTGCGGTCAAATCTACTTACCTATAAGCTCAGTATGTGAAATACTTCTCAATGGAGCAAAAGTCATGAATGTGCGATTTCGCCAATTTAACTTACGTACGAGAAAACGACATTTGACCAATTTCCAAAATTCTAAACATTTTATTTATGGTGTAACCATAAAATTATTTTGCTGTTTTTGGAGAAAATATTATTTTTTACCGTAAACTAACGCAATAACAATATGTAAATAGATTTATAATAGCCAAATGAATCGATTATCATAAAGGTATTTCAAAATGATGGATCCAATTTTAAATCAGTATATTTGACGATGACAATGTATTATACACAAAAGTTACAATTGGCTGAATAAGTTGTATTAATTTTAACTTATCATTTTATAATATAAATAACTTTACTTAAATTTTTACTTTACTTAAATTAAAAACTTTAATTAAATAAAAAAGTTACTTATTAAAGAGTTAAGGTTATTATTACGGTCGTTAGACATATTTAACTGTAATTTCGGATATTTTATACGCACCATATGTATTACCGAGAAGCGAATTTCGACGTTTCGTTGGATACTTATCCAACGTCATCAGGAGGACGACCTTTACCCGCGGAGGTGGAGGTCGGACTAATTAAAGGTGCCGCTTTCTAGGGCGTAAATTGTATGCATTTTGTTGTGGAGTATTCTTTTCTTCTACAATAGAGGCCGCCAGTGTGCAATATGTACTAGTTACGTCGGCGGATTTTACTGCTACTTCTCTCAAGGGTTGAATCAGTGTCGTTAGAACAGGGCGCCAAATACTTGATAGTTTGTAACTGTCATCTCTATTGAAATTGGGATGTTTGTATATTTCAATGGACTTTTGATTTTTGCCTTGTCAAATCTGATGAAGTGACAGAGATTCCCTTTGGATGCATGTTCGCAGATTGCCGATATATTGGAATTATTGTTTTTAATTGCTCCAATGTGTTTCTTCAATCGAGTAGCGATATTGCGTTTGATTTGTCCTATGTAGAAAGCTCCACAATCGCATGGCACTCTGTATACACCTGGAGACTCGAACGGTGTGTTATCTTTTACACTACCTTACATACGTGAGATCGAACTATGGGGGCTGAAATCTGTTTTTACATTTAATTTCAGCAACACCCGGCTGATTTTGTCAGTAAGACCTCTGATGTAAGGTAAGTATGGTTTATTTCTTGGAACATCACATAGCTAGATCGTTTTCTTGATGTCCGTACGTTCGGGGAGTATCCGTTAGCTATGAGTGCATCCGAGGCAATGTTTTCCATGTCGCAAATTCTGTCAGCCCGTGTTGTTAATGCTGTGGGAACCGACCTCAGTTGCGCTGGATGGTGATGCGAGGTTTTGTGTAAGTACCTGTTCGTGTGTGTCGGTTTTGCCGTTACTAATTGCTAATTATGATGAATGCTCTTTGGCATTGGCGGCAGATTAATGCCGAAATGCCATCGAAATGCTTACTTAAATTACGGATTCAATCTTACTGAAATGCAGAAGGGAAGAAGGAAATGAGAAAAAAAAATCTCTTTGTTAACAACTAGCGGTAATCATTTAAAACTCTATTCTCCACTCTTCCAAGGGTATTTGTAGCTGAGAGATTACACGATTTATAATCATGTCTATCATGATTTGAAATCGAATAATGATCATGACGGAATATTGTTTCTCGTCTTCTCTAAGTTTTTTATTTTTTATTTTTTTATTATTTTATTTTAGAAAATATACAGTACAATTTAAAAAAAATATAATATCAAAAAAAATATTCGTCTAGAATGACCAGTGAAGTTTCCTCGAAGCTGGTAAAAAAAAAAAAAAATAAAATCAATGATAAGGAATATGTGATAAATAATAAATATTTCAAAGATTTAAATTATGATAATGCATAAAATGGGAGGGGTGGGAAGAGGGAGGGAATGGTAAAGTTCTAGTATATATTTATAGTATATTTCTGGCGGTCCACGGAGAAGCGTAGCAACATTAGCAAGCGTTAAGCGGCCGGTTCGGGTTTGCTGCCCCGGGGTTCAAGCCTCATCTTGGCCGTTTAATTTGGTGTTTTTAGCCATGAATTTTGATGAAATTACGGACGTTACATGAGGTTACAGACGGACAGACAATGAAAATATTATGTTTGATTATCTCGTTAATAAATTATCTCAAATTTAACACCGAATGTATAAGAGTAAAAGTAACATCAAATGAAATAATAAGACATAGACAAAGTAGAAAATTTAAAAAAATGTTCACTCAAATATCCCGATAGTGTAATTTCATTAATTTCTGACTTTGCTCTGGTGGAACGATATATACTCTGAGAAACGTAAAGGCAAAGCATATGAAATTGAATGAAATAATGAATAAATACTCTGTAAGTCTTAATGACTACCGGAATTAAGAGCGTCTACTAACTAGATTCATATGACATGCCAGGAAGTTTTGCTGACATAATTAACGGCATCAACATAGACATCAAATAATAAAACGATGTGCACGTATACGTATATTAATTTAATATTACGTATATCACAATACACTTACAAAAAAAGGAATTCCATAAAGAACTTTTTTTTATAACAACTTGAGTTGATTTATGTATTAAAACCAACCAGTTTTGATAAATATTATTTCCTTAATCAGAGTGATGTGTAACTCAAAATCAAATAAGAATATTTTATTGACAGAGTAAAACGAAGATAATATATATAATAATAAAAATAATTCAAATATCTGACTTTAATATAAATTTAAAAAAATAGTGTATATGAAACAAAAAATACATAAAATAATATTATATTATAAAAACCACATCAATTTTGCATTAAATATTAAAAACATTTCATCTAGATTTATCAATATAAAAGTATTCTTAATACTAATTTGAAATATAATTTATTATAAAATTTCTTCTTAAACCCTTTTTATAGTGAATATATATTAGAAAATCTCAAAAGTCTCAAAACATACTCATATTACGACAAAAATAAATCAAACACATTACTGACCATTTTATTGAATATTGAAGTAAATGAAACACTTAATTATTTTATGTATAAATTGCTTAACTTTTACCGTTTTTGCCTTTTTTTCTAAAATATCGTCTCTACCGGAGAAGGGTATTGAAACTAGACAATTCATATCACCTATTCTAAATGCATAGAATTTGCGCAATGTGGTAATATATACCTTTCGATAAGCCATGTGAACGTGTAAGACAAAATATACCACTCCAATTAATTGGTACGAATATATTGAGCTATAAATCCTAAGCTTTATTCAGACGTTAATGTATATCTAAAGAAAGAATTGAAAGCTTTTAAAAACAGCCGGATGTCGGCGGTTGTATCCGCTAGACCCTGCGGGCGGTATTTCGTTAGGCTCAACTATATTTTTTTAGGTGCTTTTTTAAATGAATTTTCCATTGTGACTGAAAAGATTATGTATATCGTGGCAGTCAATATTTTTTTTTGTAAAAATATATTTTCAAGAATAAATTTTATTATTCTTATATTTATATCTAATGAAAATAAAATATCGGGTTATGTTCCCGAAAATAATATTGTGAATGAAATTGAGAGAAACCAACGAAATTCGCAAAATTGTGAAATATTTGAAATTTTATTTATAAAAAGTAACCTTTCATTTCGAAGTTCATCCCTAATAGATCTAATAATAATGACTTGTTGATGGTCTGTTTGTTAAAAAATAAAAATAAAATAAAATGATATATAGTTACTTCTAAAAAATGTTTTTGTGATGACGTAAGTAATATTATTTATAAAAATATATGTTTTCACCACTTATTTATTGAAAATATCAACATATTTCACGGTCAAAAATATACAAACAAATTAAAAATCAATAATTGAATTACAGACAAAAAAAAAATTGGAAGTGAATAATTAATTATGTACTAACATGAAAACAAATTTAAATGAAAGATGTGTTAAAAGATCCTGGTTACTCATAGTATTCAATTTACTATTAACACTTTTCGTTTGTAATTGTTTCCAAAATTTCCAATTCATCCAACTGTAATCCTGTATAATTTGTATGTTAGATTTATAAACTATTTAATATCGAAAGAATGATCCCGAACCAAAAGATGATTCGCAAATTAGGATTATTTATTGATACTTAAATACTTCCATAACTTTAACATTCAAATTTCTACACTTTTTCCTATATAAAAATAATTATAATCATCACAAATTAATTTATAATTATAAACACCCCATTTAAAAAAAAAATCATTCCTATCTTTATTGTTTATCTCATTTTTTTTTAATTTTATCAATAGATAAGCGTAACTAAAAATACTAAAAAAATTTTAATGTAATCCAGGATTTTTTTAACTATTGAATTTATAATAGGATTATTTAAAAAAAAGTCGATTTTTCTTAAATGCTTTTCAATATCATATTTAGGGTTAAGAAAATATTTAAAAAACTTATTATATTTTTTATTTAACATATTATGTTTTAATTTTTTATCAAAGTCATATTTAATTCAATATTAAAATTATCAACAGATAATTGAACATTAATCAATCTACTAATCACAGAATGAAATTCTGATCATTTTTTAAATATTAAGTTACACAATTAATGGAGAAGTATGATTGTTTCAGGTAAGAAAATATGTCATAAAAATATTATATAATTATTTAACTTGGATCCCTATTTCAAAATATGTCATACAAATATTGCATCATTATTTCCCTTGGATTCTATTTTGATGGACAGGATAAGATCAACAATTCAAACTACGCAGTGAGTAAGAAGAGTAGCAGGAGTAACATAATTAGACTAAGTGATAAGACTCAAAAAGGTGGCTTGAAAGTCTTGCAAAACAATGGAAGACGTGAATTGGAAGCGCTTGGTCTTTGTGCTCCCATCCCTCCTGCAATAAGGGGACAAAACGATGATAATTATTTTTCCCTATTCTATGTATTCCCATGTACTATTAAACTGATCAAATAGTACATGAGAGCTTTGTAATAAGTTGAAATTCTTAATATCTGCCTTGTAGCCTTGAAAAATACTTACCCGGAAAATAAATTGGTACGATGCATTTCATAGATTGAGGAACTCAGCACGCATACAACATAAGGAAATAGTAACTACTTAATAGCCCATTTAAGTATCAAATATTCACAGCATCGCGTGCGCTTCTCTTTTCTGAGAAGGTTAAAATACGATTGTTCTAACGTTGGGTGCTAACGAATCATTTTTTTTTTTCTCATTTTTGATTTATTCAAACTTGATCTTTTTCGGAAATCATCTAAGTAACGTAAACATTGTAAAATTACTCCTAGTCTATACTATGTCATTTACTAGTCTATATTATATACTGATGACTGATGAGTGGATGATTCCGGAAATTCTAACGTAGTGTGTGAAAATATTCAACCATTGCACGCTTCTAGAGCTCATGTATGACTGTAAATTATTTAATCTCATTAATTAGAGTAATTCTAAAGGACTTTGAAAGGTGTGATTAATATAATAAGAATTTACAGGAACAAAAGCATGTGAATAAAATACGTCAGGAAAATTAAAATGGTTACTAAATGAAATTTCTTATAACTTGGAGAAAGATTTATATATATTATTGAAAATAAACAGTCCAATAATATATAAGAGAAATTAAGTGCCTAAGAGAACCGCCCTTAGCCCCGTTCGATTAACGAAATCATGGACAGGAAAAGTCGAAGATACATGGCCTTTATACACAAGTGAATGAAATATGGATAATGTTAACTCATCCTATAATTTTAATGATAGACTGATTTTAACGAAAATCGATGACTAAATTAAAGATTTAAGATTCATATTATGATTGTTTGAAACTTATGGATGTGTTAAATTTCGATTCTCGACGTTTTGTTGGAGTGAGAAAAGTGTCCTGTCACTGTGGGGTCAAGGTAAAATCGATTATAATTTGCGCGTTCGCATATTTAATGCACTGCGTTTCCTAAAATAGAACTTAGGTTAATTACAAGTGTAATAAAATAAAAACATTATGGTGACAAAATAAATGCTGTTTTGGTACTAGTTGACTAATCAAGGCGCAATCTGTCTAAATAAATTTTTTTCTGTTGGTCCTAGCTAAGTTTGGAGCAAACCACCAGCCTTCTCCTTACTACATTTTGGTAGTTGCTCCTCTAGAATTCGCAAGTTGCGTAAGCAAACCACCTAAATTAAGATACTTCTCGCTCGGTGCCTGTTGAATATTTGTATAATTCATAATCGCTTAATATTTTAATAGATGTATCTACTTTTTTAGAGTTAATTCAAATGAAATTATGTGGGTTTTATATGATTAAATATAATTATTTTTAAATATTGTATACTTTAAACAATAGGTACACAACAGCATAAAGTGTGTGATTTAATTCAGTTTGAAATAAAATATCACAAGAATATTTTATTTAAGAATGAAAAAATGTTAATTGAAAAACTAGACCCCTTTGACGTTGCAGGAATCGTTAAGCATAGTTGAAGTCTGGAAACTGAATGTGAATGTTTGTCCGAAATTCAGGAAACTTCTTAAAGCTCTCCGTGTGAGCGTTACAGTACAACATGTAACGACTTCTAAAGAAAGGCTTTGCATCAACGTAATGATGCGCGTGACTCTTTGCATTCTGAAGTTATATGAAAACTTAAAATATGTTTAATGCATTTCATAAAATATAAAAGACTACTAAAGAATACAAAAAAAGTTGATGAGATAAATTTTTGAAACTCGTCTCAAGTTAATTTAACTTTTTTACAATTTTAGTGTAGAATCAAAAATATGTGGGTTTTTTTAATACATGTAAAAAGAGACAATTGGTTTCGAAATAACGGTTATGTAAAAATTTATATGTGATGCAAATAACTTAACTGGATATTGCATTTAAAAAAGTTTAGAGAGCATATCATTGTGAGAAGTGAAAACATTTTTAATTCATTACCATCTTAATCAGTGTAGTAAATATCGCAAAACTCGAAAACGAGAATCAACTCCTTCTTCTTCCTGAATCTTAGCAAAGCCTTTGATGTAGCCTTTAGCAGAACCTTTGAGTTTCTGGCTTTAGAAACAGGATAAGAAAAAATATAAAAGTCTTCTCAGCTACACTGTAAATATATAATTCAGGGAAAATGTAGATTGAGTATATTTAGTTCGAATCTATATATATATGCATTATGAAAAGGTTTTTTTTTCCAGAACTTCGCGGATTTGTAAAAAATATTTTATTTTTGTGCTATATTTTGGTTACACTGGGATAACCGAAATATAGCACAAAAATAAAATATTTTTTTACAAATCCGCGAAGTTCCCGAAAAATAACCTTTTCATAATGCATATACCTCTTCGCGAAAACTTCTATTTAAACATATATATGTTATAGTAAAGGTTTTCACGGGTGTTAGAAATGTTAGTATTAATTTCTTTGGGGGTTACCCGCGACAAAATCTGGTCCTCAGAAGGATCATTCGTCAACCGACGTTTCGCCTGAATCACAACAGGCATCTTCAGGGTGCCTTGTTTATAAATTTCCATCACGAGGGGCAGTGCGAGCACGTCCGTTCGTATCGGAAGCTTACTACCAAGTGAGGTCTGGTAAGTCCAAATCTAATTTGCGTACTTCGGTCATTATTAGTCTTAATGGTTTTCGGAATTTGGTATTGAATATCGAGTATTCCCGGTCGTTGTTGATCTAAATGGCGTTTGTCTGGCTCCTTGTGATGCGCTTTGTACTCGATGTTACTTCTATTGTGTCGATATTTACCTGTTCAGTGGTTTTATTCAATTGGTTTTTGCGCGTTATTATATTATATTTACTATGAAATGTACTGTTAAATAAAATGTTTTTCCTTGCCGGTGTTACTGTTCATAAGTCTATTGGGTGGGTGCAAAATTATCCTGATAATGAGTCTGCCAAATTTGCGGACAAAATTTGGCAGACTCACTATTGGTTAAATGATAAGGAAGAAAAATTTGTGTGGAAGATTTATAAAATAAAAAAAAATAAAAGGAATAAGTATTAAAGTAGAAGAAAATTACAAAAACCAAACACGAATGTAAAAGATAGGTAGGTACTTTGACTTTTAAGTAAAATGGGTTCTACATTATTATTATTAAAGTGAATTGGAAAAATAGAGGAAGAAAATTTTTAAAGCAAGTAAGCCTACTCTCTCTGGAAGCAGAAACACCAATTGATACAAATTTGTGAAGAAGTATAAAAACGCACGTACTGCATTACGCTGATTTACACTTTTTAGTAGTAGGGCATACGTTTGGCCGAGTTAGTCATGTATTTTTGCTTTCGTTAATCAATGGTTTTTGTCACTTTTAGGACTTCAACTCACGAATTGATGCATATATTCAACTATAATAATAATAATAAATTAATAGATGTACAATATTCATATTCAACAGGCTAGAAAGTCTACATGCACACTGTGTACAGCATAAGCGGAACGCGCGTTTCAATTTACTACCGTATTGGAAAGGTTAGACAATACAGATCTCGGAACTCGTCCCAAATAACGAATAAACCAGAGTTCTGTAATATTTGAACCAACTACAAACAATATAGAATATTTTTTGAACTAATAACATAGAGATTTTTCATCTAGGCTACGAAGAATAAGACCGTTAATTTTTTTCTCTATCCTTATAAAAAAAAACATAATTGGCGCAACCAATTGCAAATCGGCACCGTGGTTGGTAAAGGACCACACATAATCCAATAAATGTTGACCTTCAGCGGCTGACTATTATATCTTATTTACACTATTATATCACTAAAAAGTACAAAAGTGATCAAAATACATAAAAATTGGAACGCAGAGTTCAGTGTCCCAATTTTTTAAAATTAAAATAAAAGAGTGCCAAGGAATTAAACTATGCTTTACCCTATACGTCAAATCAATAGTTTTACTATTTTAAAATTAAGCTTAATTGTAACATCAAATTAAAGCCAACTCTCCTTTGTCGAGCGTCATAACAATTAGACCAACAAGATATTTTAAAATACGAGAGTCTGCATACAAAATACAATGCAATGAGTGTGTATTCCGTAATTCCAACTCCGTAATTATATAACAAATTTCGATGATGATCCTAGTAAATCTCATCCATGTACATGCAGCATTATTCGATAGTCCAATAAAATCCATGTGGCGAACAAAAGTATATTTTTTCAATGACTGGGCCTTCCGAGAGTAAAGTATTCAACCAATCAGATATCTGGATTCTTTTATATTAGAGGCTTCGTTTCTTTGTCTGGAACAATGGTCGGACCATGACACAAATACTGCGCTGGCAATAAACCTATATCAACACGTTGTTCCTGGGCAATCGTGTTGAGTACTGGACAAACTGTTCGGCTGGTGACGTAAAAGGGTGAACTTGAAGCAGGGCCGACATCAGCTTGCCGTACATCCGATTCTCTTTCAAATCGTAAAATCAGTTACCAGTTTCGGCACCACTTTGGCAATTATTTCAATTTTTAAATCACTTACATACATAATATACACACTACAAATAATAACTAGATTATACACATTAGACACGGGAAATTTTATGAGTTACAAATGATTTCAAAGAAAATAAAACACCACGAACTTATTAATTACTAAAGACAACTGGTTTCACTTAACTCAAGGTTCATCAGGGCGTAATTAACAACTCAAAAAACAACAAAATCAACAAAAAATACAAATTATTTATTTAAAATTGTAAGAACTGACCGGGAGTTTCGGAAATTATTAATACTGTTATACTTTTTCTTTAAATATTCTGATACGTACAAATATGCAATCGGGACATTTAAATGAGTTGTGTGATTCAATATGAAATAAAAATATTGGTGGCCTTCGTAGATCAGTGACCAAGATACCGACTTCTCACACCGAGGGTTCCGGGTTCGAATCCCGGTGAGTTCATAATTAATATATGTGATTTACTTAAGCCTTGGTGTTTTGTGATGTATTTTGCTTCTATGCCTAAGCCTCTTGGACTGTTGAAGCTTAAAATTAAAAAAAATCAGTTTTAATTCGTTTCTAAACATAGCTGATAGAATATTATATCATTAAAATGTTAATAATATATTAAAAATTCAAAATATTCATAAACTATTTATACTTTATACCACATACTAAGAACAGTAATGGCCTGTTGACGATCTGTTTATTAATATAAAATAAAAATAAAAAAATTATTGGGCATATTATGAAATATGTAGCTTGTTCAAAAGATTTACTCTACGGCGCTAATAAATGTGTGTATACCTACGCTGTTTAATAAACTATATATAAAATAATATTATCATCAATATTTAACTTATTTAAAATGTGGACAACACATAGTTTCTAAGCTTAATTTTAAATGTTGACTTTTTTTTATTTCCTCTGGCATTTCTTCAATGATCTTCATTTCACTTTACATCGTAGATTATAAGATTTGAACATTATCCTGAAATACAGAGTTGTTGTTTAATATATTCCACTTTTAACATGTCTTCGCTCATATTGATTTACATCAATATTTCTAAGACATTCTGCCTTTAGGTTTTCAATGTATATTTTAAATAAATATAAATATCCAAGCATTCCTATTTTAATTATCTGTATAAATTACCTACGAATTTGAGAGAAAAAAAATAGGAAAGAATCATTTATATTCGAGATAAGTGAACTACGCAATAAAATAATATTCGGTCTAAAAAACGTAATGAATCTTGTGGAAAATTTACCGTATAAAAATTTAATACGATGTTACTTTTCAATTTTTCATACTGGAAAAAGATTTCGATTCATTCTCATGCTTTCAGTTGTTTTATTTTGGTGTTATATTTTTGGTATTCTCCTATACTGAATAGATGCATGGACACTAAACCATGAACTAATTCGCAAAGTTGAGGCTTTTGAGGTATGGTTCTAAAGACGTGCATTGAAAGTTTCCTGGGTGGATTGAGTGGTTAAAGTCCTCCGATGTACGCACAAAGACCGAGAACTATTGCGGACTATCAAGTCAAGGAAATTTGAGTATCTCATTATGACATATTATGAGAGGACCAAAATATAGTCTGAATCAACTCATAATGCAGGGTAAAAGAATCTCAGGAAGACGCCGCATCTCATGGCTGCGCAACTTGAGGAACTGGTATAAGTTTAACTATATGGAGTTATTCCGTGCGGCGGTAAATAAAGTTGTAGTTGCCAGAATGATTGCCGACCTCCGACGGAGATGGCACCATAAGAAGAAGAAGTTGTTTTTTCTCGTATACTCGTAACTTGGTATCAAGGTGTACACATATGAATGAATGAATAGTCAGCCATATGCACATGTCCATTGATTGAATATTCAGCCACACGCACACTTCCAATGATTGAGTAGTCAGCCATATGCACACGTCCAATGATTGAATAGTCAGCCATATGCACACGTCCAATGATTTAATAGTCAGCCAGAATAATATGAACATAGATAGTTCATGATGTCAAAGTTCTTGCTCAATTAAAAATAATATGTTTTCTATGTGTTTCTATTTATACATTTCTAAAAATCAACGAGCCCTGTGAATTTTAACTAAAATGTAAGAATTTAGAACAGTTAGTATTTCAGAATGCCTATATAATTCATAGCATGGAAATTCAGATAATTTGGGCTTCCTCGAATAATTAAGGCTGGTTTTTCCAAAGAGTTGGCAGCCCTGTCAGGATCAATGTCGCCCTCTTGTGAAATAAGATTCCTGACGTAAACTCGGTCAGCGAATAATTCATGAGCTCTCATGGAGGCCGCTTAAATATTTATAGTGGCAACCCTGCTGAACGGAGCCCACCAGAAATCCTTGCGCGGGAAATTTCAACAAGGGATTATTACAGAATCTTTCACAATTGAACAATATACCAAATATTTTAGAACCTACCTAACTCGACAAATTTACAAGTAAATTCATTAATTATTTAATATTGCATTTCTAGTATCGTTAATAAATTACAAAATCGTATTGAAATGAACTTGAATAGGATGGGAATGACACATGCTGTGTGTTCCTTATACTTTGAATGGAATGGAATTATGAGTAGGTATCTACTAAAACATTTCCAAATTTACTTGAAACGATAATATGAGGTTCTATATATGGCTTTTAAAAATATGCCAGATTGATAGGGTAGCACGTGACGAGACGAAAATCCGGATATGAATGGAAAATAAATTTTTGAAAATCCAAAAAATCGCAATATTGTAACAAAATGATAAGCAGAAGGAATTGCGCACTGTCCGAATCCCTTGTAACAATGCCACTTTGGAACAACACTACAGAATGTTCTAAAATGGCCTAATGCACTCTAGGATTATCTACAACATTCGGGAGGTGCCTGGAACAGCCTAGAAGCGATGAGAATCTTCTCTTAAACACTAAAAATAAAAAAAATCTTTCAAAAAGAATTCAAGATTTCAAAAGACCAGAGTATCGCGTATTTATATTCGCGATACTCCCTTAACATAATCCCTTAGAAGCACCGCAATGGAGATGAATATTTGTTTTGACATTTCTATCGGTGTGAAATAAGCTGCTGGACGACGGCCGGTGTGTCCTGTCGTGGAATTTGGAGCGACAGATATTAAGCGAAACAATCGAGCGAGTTCTTACCGATCAGTGCTAATAGTACATGCGAGAATTGGATGGAAGGTTCTAGCGAGTGTCAAGTTTTTCCAGCGATAATAAAGTGTTCATAGACGACTACCATGTGCAGGAATTGGATGGAATGTTGAAGCAAGTAATAAATTAGGTATTCTCACCGATAACAAAGTGTTCATAGACCAGTGATAAATTACGAAATACTGTGATTTAAAGAACGGTATATTAATTAAATTCATGTGAAGTGACTTTGTCAATTTAAAAAATAATTATTTACTAATAATTAAATTCCAGTATTTTCATTTGTCTCCCAGAGCCACGACCCGTGAGTATATCCTACATCTCGCCGAATTGCGAGCAGAAATAATCCTGGAAGAAGATGGAAAATCAAGTAAAAGATCGCTAACACGACATTCAATAACCGGACAAGTTCTGGAAGAAGAACAGTATTGTCCTCAATAATAAAGCCAAAATTTTAATGAATAGAAAATGCGCATTAAAATACTAAAAAAATATCCGTTCAGAAGTTACAACAGTTCATTAAAGAAATTCTATTTTATTATTTGATTTAAACAAAACATTTTTTGAGCCTCTCGTTAAATATTTTTGATTGGATATCATGGGCGGCATTAAGGTATTGTATTCGCAATTTTAATTTAAATAACGTTATTTATCTTTCCTCCTGAAAAAATATCCTAAGGCTATATTCAACAAACAAGTTCGACAAATAATAATGAAATAACATTATCATTTTGATCAAAGTACTCCAATTTTCCTGTCCATTTAATATTCTTTACATTTAAGAAGTTTTCTTTGAAATGAAAAAAATGCACGATTATTTTTTTTCTTAAAAAAGCGAATAATGGTTTTGCGTTTACATAATAATTATATTGTTTTAATAATTTCCAGCCCTTTTTAATTTATAAATTAATGGAATAAATAAAATCAATAGTATTATGTTATCAAACGAAAAACTATATATAAAATATACTAAAATCATAATGTCTAAATCCTAAATAAGTCAAAAACAAACATCACCTAAATATTATTAATAAAAATTAATTTCATTACTGATTTTTTTTTCAATTTCAACGATACCTATGCATTACAAAATCATATGTACGTATTTGTTACCTTATGGAGCCTTGCTTCTTACATAAATAGTTAATTATGTATTTTTTGATTCATCGGCGTACTTCTTCCGGTATTACTTTGTAGTCTAGATTTCAGTGGGTAATAAAGAAAATATTATATTTGTAAATTACATAAATCACACAAAATTTTGACGATTTTACAATGTTTTTTTTTACATTCTCTAAAGAACTGTAAATTATTAAACAGCGTCTTAATAAAATATCTTAAAAATTTAATCTCACAAATTGATCTCGTAAATCAATCAATGAGATCAAAAATTAGTAAGGAAAAAAGATTTCTAGTCACGTAAAGTGTAACTTATATGTATTCATGAGTCTCGAAATTATAGATTTGCTTAGTTTAAAAATATTATATACGATTGCAAGTGGTCCAAATAAACATAAATTAATTTTAAAATATGTTTCAACAGAATATTTTTTTAAAAAGAATCATACCCACCTAGGTACTTTAACCAAAGGAACGATAACCATTAAGGTAAAATAGTAATTGACATAAAAAAGATTGCATGAAGCCTTTTTCCAAAAGTGTATAGACAAAGCTAAGGAATACGAATAATTTTGATGATAGTCACAGTTTATAATTATTCGACATTAATTATTTTTAAAAAGTAATTTTTGAAAATAGTTTTATAATACTTTATTTTTTAACACTATTAGAAGCCACGATGCCCAATTACTGTAGAGAAAAAACACATTACAAAAACAGCCAGGAATGAGACAATCATATGTTACGAAACAAAAACTTTTCCAAGCTTCAGACAGTGAAGTCTTATGTGAAAGATCCATTTTTCATTACATCTTTAAAAAGCTATCAACTTTAAAATATGAAAATCTTTAATTTCTAACGTAGAGAAAATGGTATCGCTGTTCCTAAGTATGGAAAAGTTCCTGGTTCGTTTGCCGTTGATAAGCAAACATTATTTAAATTAATAATTTTTTCGTATATCTTTCTGATCGATTCATCTTATTTGTTTCAAAATTATGCAGGTAATACGACGTATGCATTAGGGTTGGTCTCGAATGTACATTTTCAAAATAGTAAACGAATGCTTTGATGTGCAGCGCCTACTCAGCAAAATTAGAAGCAGTAATATTTTACCTAATTTTAATTTCTCCACATGATGTTAGCACCGGGAATGATAAGTCGCTTGGAAAGTGTCAACAGGAAGAACAAGAAGAAGAAGAAGAAGACGAAGAAGAAGGCTGATAGCCAGAATGTGCTTATAGCTGGAATTCCAAGGAAGAATCGTGAGAATGAAAGGAGATTTTTCCCGGCGCCTATAAACCGGTCTGCACTGCGCTCCCGTCTTGAGGAATCCCCACTACGCTCTTGCCACGGCAGAGTTTTTAATATTTAAAAGAAACATTTTATGTTCTATATATCAATTGTTGCGCTGTCCATTTTATCTTGCCTTCGGAGCTTCTCTCCGAGTTGTAAGTTATAAAAGGCTCTTAGGCGATCTTCTATTCTAAAACTTGCGCGATACTTTCCTAAGAGTAGATTCGCATTATGCATAGAATTATTTTGAAAATAAGTTATTTAAGTTATCTGAGGAGTCAATCAAATTGTTTTTTCTTTACAAATAATTATCCAGCGATTTCTTATTAACTTTTTTTTAAATTCTACTTGTATACTTCTAACTACATTTTAAATATACTTACTTGAAACTAATAAAACTAATAAATTACAGATTTTTCTAGCAAGACAAGCACGGTACAATAAAGGTTACACGTGTTAATGTATAGATATAACTAAATAAAATGTTGTAACTGGAGATGATGAAAATGCTATTATACACGTAAACGAGGCTTTATTGAGCGCTGGAAATTGTAAGTTCTCGGTGCTAATACGTATTCCGACTCAATGAACAAATACACAACGGTCTCATTAGAGAGAAGTTAAACTTTGGTCCAAATAAATAGGAGTTATTTCAAAACGTAAGTTGTTACTTGATGAACGAGATAATAACATTAAAAGGTTTGACTTGGGAGAGAATGCAGTTACTCTACAACCCCAGTTACTAATTCATTTGATTCAATTTTAAGAGATGCTGTGAAAACGTTGTTATTTCCTAAGTAAGCGGTGAGACAAAATGTTTAAATTTAATTAAAACGTTAAAGAATGTTTTATTTTATAGACGTTTTTAGGTTATTAACAGATAAGACAGTAATCAGATTATTTTTATTTAAAATAAATTGGTGAGTGCATTACAAAGTTCAATTTTAATTGTAATGTTTTTAGGTTTTTAGGATTTAGAGTCTTTTGGTTTTGATTTTCTGATACATTCTGTGATATTTCTATATTTCTACGATCCCGTTGCAGGGTCCATCATCACAACATCATCCACACACATACCAAGACATTAGCCAGACAAGTTCGTAGAAATACGGAAGATTATCCCACAAAATTCAATCCAGAAAAATGTTCTTTTTTTTTTCTCCAAGGATAAACCGCATATTCTCAGCATGGGAAACAGTAGATGATTGTTTTAGACCGGATATTTCTGAATGGTCTAGTGAAAGGCTGATTATACCATGAATATGCTTAAGAAGACGTGTAGTTATGCTAAATGTATAAGCCAGGCCAATATAGATAAATTAGTTACAATCGGTACATGGTTTGCAAACAAACTAATTAATTAATTTTTTTGACTTGATCGAAATAATCACTATTAAGAGCAATAATTTGGTCACTTTAAGCTGGTAGTGAGTGCTCCAGGGTTAATATATTTCTTATGAAACACTTTTAAAATAAAAAAATTGCAATGCGTGTAAATCTACAAAATCTATTATAAATAAGTACAGATTTTAATTAATAAATTAGTAATTTTCATGCCTTAAACTTGCTACATTTAACATTATAATTTTAATTAATAAACATAAAGTTTGGAGACATAAGTCTATTAAATTCTTATTCATTTGCACATTTTCTCTAAAACGTGAAAAATTTCTCCTTCTAGGTTACAAAGAATTTTTCACAAAAATTTAGTTATTCGGAAAAAATTGAATCATATTGCAGATTATTAATTACATTACGTTTCTAGGCCAGGACCTATGACGTCAGCAATATTTTTTAGTCCCGTGAGACTGCACATGAGAGTGAACTCTAATATTTAACCTATTTATTGATAATTTAAGGATTTAGAAGCATTCATATATATTTAAACCCGCAAAATATTTTATGAAATACATTAAAACGCCACTGTATTGTATTCTGTTATAAATGAAAATACAGACTAACTAACTAACTAACTATCACACCGTTTTTCCGCAAGGGTAGGCAGAGAGAATAGAACGCCTTATTATTAATTCTTGGCTCACCACTTTTGCTTCTGTTACATTCATACATCTTTTCATGTATCGTCCAATATTTGTAGGCACTCCTTTTTTTATTCTGTCTATCACACCACAGCCATGAAAGTACATAAATAATTTAAAAAAAACAATTACCGATACCAGCGTTGTGCAACGATCAGTACTTTAAAATAAGCTTTAGGTTTTTAGAACTAAAATAAAAAAATACTCATTATGCAACACATTACACTTTTTTAAAACAATTATTATATTATTGAAAATTCAATGTATCATGATATTCTGTCAAATAAAGAGCACTCATAAGTATATTTTTATTTATGTCAAATATAAGTCAATTTTTAAATGAAAGTATTTAATTTTAAAACTTATATAAATATTTTGTTATTAGTATTAAACATAAATAATACAAATAAATTAATGTTATTAAATTCTGAAAATGCATATTTATGTGACAATTTTTACAAACACGTTTATATGATGCTGAAACGAGGGTTAGGTTTTGAACTATTACACCATTTCACTTCTGAAAAACTGAAACTGCTATTCAGATTAGTCTTTTTTTTTAAATTTTTAGTGGTGCAATTGGCCATGAGGCCTGAAAAATCGCAAAGATGTATTGTAATTTCATTGGGAATCGAATGGGATCCCCCACTATGAAAAACTAGTAGGCAAGCGGCCGCCACGATTACGGGTGATTCAAAATAACATGAACATCATATTTAAAGGAAAATCATCAACCATAATAATTTCGTTGTCTGTCCATCCGTAATTTCGTGTAACGTTCGTTATTTAGTTCAAATTCACGGCTGCTTTCGAACTGGCCGCTTAATGCATGTTGCTACCGCTGCCTCTCAGTAGATCGTCAAAAATATGTTTTAAATTTAAACTAGGGCCTTGCAAAGAGCGAACCAAAGTTCCTTTTTTTTGACGGGTTACGGCTAGCGGCATCATAAATACGAAAATAATAAATAAATGAACTGTTACTCTCGAAACTTAATTAGTAAAATACAAAAATATTATGAAATACATAATTAAATCATCATCATAATAATATCTACAATGCTATATCACCATCAATGGTATCGATTCACCGAAGTTTACTCACTTACATACATTTTTTAATTCCTGTCAGTATCGTTGTATACTTTTACTCCCTTTCTTTAAACTCGTAGCGTCTGCTTGTCTGCCGAAAAAACTTTGGATCAATTTTTAACCCTTTTCTCGTGATCCAATCGAGCTGAAACTTTCGCAGACTCGTGGCGGGGGTAAAAATGATCTAACAATTTCTTTTTTTTTAAATTTAATTATTGTATAATTTTGGATTTTTCGAAGTATTAACGGATTTTTCAAATTGGAAACCATATAAATAAGAAAGGAGACCGACGTGTGGAGAAGGCGCGAAATCTGTTTCAACTAGTCTGACTCGAGCCATGGGTCCGATCTGACGGTTTCGTCGACGCCGTGCCCCCCTATACCAATTATTACCTTTTCAATATTATAATGTTTAAATGATAATAATACACACTGAATAGATTTTCCACATGAATTTAAAGCAAGAGGAATATGTTGATAGAATTCAAATTGGAAACAATGCAAATGGGAAAGAGAGTATAATAAAAACTTGGTTTTTATGAGTTAGTTTTTAAAATTTTATTTGTAATGACAATAAATCTTGACTCTTTTTCTTGTTGCTTGAGTTTCTTCGGTTGGCCTTCTCGTTTGTCAATGACACTTACATCAGTGTGTGTGTTGACACCGCTGGGGAGACACCATCCCTCAGATGCGGCGCGTGGTGGTGTGAGTAATGCTTGTACCTACTGAAAATGTTTTAAAAGGATACGTGCGCTGTCACCATCTGTAATATAAAATTTTATAAGGATATAAACAAGACGTAGCAAAAAATATGGTGACAACACTCTGGCAAAAAAAGTAAGGTCTGAGGGGTATAGGATAGCTTTATTGAAAAATTTAAAAATATTTAAATAATTAGTACGTATTAATCTTTCATTAATGTTAACTAATATGTACAGATTTATGGTAATTCACATACTGATTACTTAATATATAACTAATATCTTAGATTGCATTGGAATTGTAATATTGTTTTAATAATGTTTTAGTTCTTTTATTATTTAATTTTTAAAATCTGATTTTTTTGAGTATGTAAATCTGATTAAAAGTAAATCCCTTCATAACTCGTATTTATACGGGGTATATATACCGCAGTCAGTAGTCTAAACTAAACCGAGACTTTCGTTTAGCGTAATTACTAGGATCCCATTAAAAATATATGTTATGCATATGTTTGTATCGCTGATAGAATTTTATTTTACAGCACTCCCTTAAACTAATATTTTACCAATAAATATATTTCTAACTAAATAAATTGTGGTCAACTATGAGAACTACTTCTTCATTAGTAGTGACTCAGAACTAGTAACTAAATTATCACAACGTAGGAGTATAACACACATAGGAGTGTGTGAAATTCTGCAGAAATGCTCGTCAGACTTGAGAGAAGAGTGCGACGCAAAATCCCATTAATGATGGCGAAACTTGGAGAATAAGATACAATGAAGAGCTATATACCATATTTAAGGCTTCCAAGCATTCTGTACATATTTGACTGAGTAGGCTGAGATGGGCGGGACATATGCAGAGAATGCCCTCGTCGCGGATGTCCAAGAGGATTCTCGAAGGACATCCGGGCGTCGAAGAAGAAGAGTCGGCAGACCTAGGCTGCGATGGGAAGACGAGGTTAGAAAGGATGCGGACCAAATACTGCGGGTGACAAACTGGAGGACCGCAGCAAGAGACAGGAGATGTTGGAGGCAAGGACTGATGGAGGCCAAGATTCGATATGAGCTGTAGAGCCATTGCAGAAGAAGGTATGTTAAATTTCACCACGATAGTTTGAATATTTATAGCACAGCACTTATTTATCCGAAATCACATAATCATAATGAATAACTTATCAATTTTAGAATTTCAAATAACGCTTAATTAATTAATTATGTTCCTCGGCCATTGGTTTTATTTGAACGACTAATTTGAACTATATATTTTTCTGTGCAATTGTTTTCCATAAATAAAAAAAATGAGAGTGACGTGTGATATCATGAAAACAGCTGGAGCTAAATTGTATGCAAAATTAATAAGACGAAACTGGTGTCCTGTAAAAAAAATACATTTTTGTACATGAAAAATTGACATTCATAATTAAAAATCATGAAAACAGAAAACAGACTATTGTTAGACCCGCGATAATGTATGACTCCGAATGCTAGACTATATAAAACTCCTACTATACTATACTCACCTTCTTTACTCATTACCAGACTATTGATAACCCACAATAATGTATGGCTATGAATGCTGGACTGTGTACAACTCGAAACAGCTGAAATGCGAATGCTTAGTCGGCAGGAATAACACTAAAATATAGGATTAAAAGTTCACGCATTTGTGATGATAGCCTGGGTGCCACGGACATACACAGTAAGCTGCAAGAATGACAGATGTGGTGTGTGGGTGTGGTATGGGCACATAAGACGGAGACCACCAGACCACACAGTGAAGCAGGTAAACCTTATGAAGCATCAACGACAGTCATCCAGAAGAAGAGCAAAGAACTACTGGATGACTTGATGCTCCAAAATACTATAGAGAAACGGCTTGGATAAAAGCGATACGCAAAACCGAAGAAGATTCAGCCTGAAAACGATAAGAACCGATCCCAACAGCCTACCTTGGCATGGCTGCATGTTTTTTATTATTATAATTTTTTTATTAAAAATCATCATTAACAACTCAGTGGTAATGTGGTTATAAATTATAAACGATATATATATTAGAAATTTTAAGACAGGCATAAATATCTTTGCGATATAAGCTATAAAGTTATTTCTACAAAAATTAGACTATCTTTATTTATGAGTACTAGGTCGATTTAAAAATAAAAAACTTATATTAATACATGGACCTGGCATCATCTATTCAAAGCGTTTTTTGTAAATGATTTCGTTGAGAAAATCTAGGCTGACGTTCCAGCGTGGTAACACGTCTAGGTTTTGCCTGAAAAGTTAATGCTAATCTAAATTTCAACTACGAGAGACGTTCTCTTGAGAGTGACACTAGTGCCGCAGAAACTTAAATTAAATATATGCGAGGTGGCGAATGAAATAGGAAAATTCAAAAAATAATAATTTTAAAGTTCACAATAATTTTGAGTTAGTACGTTCAAATTTTTCAAACACACAATTACTGGATTTTTTTCCCCTGAGGAATCATTATAAATTAAAATATATTTTAGATATCTCACAGATACAAAGCTATTTATATGGTAAAGTAGGTAGTAAGTATGAAAGTTGTTGGGTTTTCATAGGCTTACGACCTAATATTTGGCTGGCTTAAGTGATCACTTACATAATGTAACTTTCATTTAAAATTTTCCAGTCAAAGTGAAATATAAAATGGTGATTGTATAAATAATATTTGTATATAACTTCTAAAAATATAGATATGGTAGTCAATCATGGGCGGAATAGATGAACATTACTTTACGTTGTGTAAAGTGATCACTTAAGCTAGCCATCTCATAGGTCGTAAGCCCTATAAATACCCAAAGACTTCCATACTTATTTTCCCATATAAAGATTCGTGTCTGCGAAACATCTAAAATATATTTTGAGTATTGAATCGCGATAAAAATTTGACAGATATCAAATGGCTGATTTAAGCCACATATTACTTCTGTTTTAGAAATATGTACTTAAAATGATCGCCTAGATTCTTGTGATTACGGTAAACTCTTGTGTTGATTATAATATATATTCTTGTATATTGTCCGGTGAGGTTGATGCGTATGCCTATTCACTTTCATCTCTTTAGTGTTCCTGGTTTTCAATGACATCCATTGTCCTCTAGGATTCCCCATAGATAACAATCTAGCAACGTTAAATCAAGACCACTTCTTTGTCACATCCATTGTTCTAGCAAATTCTTTTTAAAGTAGGCGCTCACGTCCCGGTGGTATTGTAGTTATTGAAAGCTATTTTTTTTTATTCCTTTAAAGTGCGTGGTTATTGCAAACTCTCGTTCTAATTTCGTTGTATTTCAAGAATATTCTCAAATATATATCGCAACTTCAAAATGGTTTGGCAATATTTGTTTGTGGGTTTCCTGTGACATGGTGAGTAACGACATCTTCTGAGTACATATTATACATCTTTGCCATAATTCGATTCAAGTATGGTGATGACCAGAATCCAGAGGTTATAACTGTTATAGTGCATGCGCCTTTCTGGCCACCTCCATGGAATAAATATAATAAAACTTACGTACACATGTTTAATTTAAGGTGCGTAAATTATACGCTCGTCAAACGTTAAGCTCTTAGTCTGTTATGCATTAAATTGCAATGGACGTCAGCAATTACGTACGTTAAATATTTTAGTGAAGAGTCTATTTGGCAGCGTTGTATTGTTTCATTTGTACCGTAAAACACAAAATAATGTATGCAGCAGTTTCATTACCATTGACATAAAATTCCCCGACTAAAAAATTAAATCCTCAATAATAATTTTCATTGTATATACCTGGGTCTAGTGTAAGGCTACATTAATATCTGTAAATTGAACATTTTTAATTCCAGTTCTCTATCTAATATACTGTGCACATTTATTCACTTTGACAATATTTGATTGGACAAACTAACCGGAAACGGAAATACCGTAAAGGTAACTAACTATCTACGTCACACGAAACCCCGAGCATATTTACTTTCTGAGTTTGTAGATTGAGTACGTGAAGTTAAATTTTGAAGCTCTGCCGTCGGTTTAGTGAATATCTCTGTGATTTTTATAAGTGGTATAGGTATTTTATAAATATTTTTCGTATAATCAAGCCTTCAAATTTTATTGGCTACTATCAATTGTAGGTCTAAAGATTGCATACTCATGTGAGGATTCTAAAATTAGGTAACTGATTTCGGAATACAAAGTTAGTTTTAAAATGAACTAAAAACTTTGATCCCGTTTGACAAATTTTATTCAAAGATTAATCTAATAATATTATATTTTTTTACTTATTTGATTAGAGTGACAATCGTAGTCAATGGGCATTACATAGGCTTATCATGCCGTAGTTTACGTGTTCGATTTCAATATGTACATGTACATCTTTCTGATGTCATAGTGATGGCGGCGTATATTTGCAAGAAATAAATATTCACAATTAATGTGGCAATATTGAAATACTACGTACATCACAAGACGTAGGGTTGCATCGAAAATACTGATGGTGAAAATAAAGAATTTAAAAATAAATAAAGGAAATTCATTTTCATAGAAAATCGCCAACTAATATTGTGAAGTCTGCAACTAATCGCTCTTTTCAGGATGCCATCCGAAATGCTGTGGAACGGATATAACGGCGCAGGACGGTTACGGCTGCTGTATCATTGCTTCCAGTGATCAAACTGCTTCACATTTCACAAGACCATAACGAAGGAATATATTAAGTCAACTTCTTATTTATAATAACTTTAAGCAAGATTCATTATATGCATATAAAATAATTTTGAGTTTAATATTTTGCGTGAAATATAATATCGCGCTCATAATTCAAATTCCAAGCGAAGATTTCAGTAAAGCGCAGAGAGGAAAGAAGACGTACTTCCTGGCACAAAAACTCAAGAGACTGGTTCCATTAGCACGTTCCGGCAGCACGCAGTCTCTCTTTAGAACCTTTGCATCAAAAATAAAAAACTCCACGATGTTCTACGACCTTCCTAGAAAAGCAGCGAAGAAGATGACTAGGAAGAAAGTTTATATTTTTTTCATGACATCATATACGATCTCTCCGATTTTAATTACTTCCCGAAAGGCGACGCTCAGGGCACAAGCGAAATATAATATTTTACAAAAAGGTACATATAGATTGTAGTGCTTAGAATTGAACATTAAATCTATGCTCAGAAAATCTCCGAGATTTAACTTATTTATTATTATTATTTATTATTTATTTACTTACTTATTATTTATTTATTGTTAGTTCATTGTTTTATTTGAAATGAAACTCATTATTTGCTAGAATTATTTAAACATATTTCCATCGTTTTTATCAACAAATCAATAGTATTTTCTTTTAATACAATATTTTCCCTGCAAATGCAAAAATAAATGTATTTATCATTTGACATAATATTTTAAAATACTTTGTGTTGATATTTTATTTTTGAGAATTTTAAAAGTGACTGTCAGTCAATCACGCCAAAAAATTTTGAAATATTTAACATAACGTAAAATTGATATTTTCTCATGCTTTGCTAAGACTGGGTAACGGCCCTTTGAATTATATATATTTGTGTATCCCTAAGGCCGACGTCAGACAAGCAGCGGTTTCTATGGGACTAGGTGTGCGATAAATATTTAATTAACTTACGTAATTTTACGTAATTTCTACTTAAAAAATACTAAACAGAGTTTACATCTCTTCGCCCGTCGGCACTATAACGTATGAGTGCACAAAAATAATATCACGTGTCGTGTCCGCGGGAGATGAATGAAAACACTAGAAATTAATTAGCGATTTATTAATAAATGGTTCGTTAACCATTCAATTTACAAAATCAGTTAAATCATATATATATCATTATATCACTTGTAAATGAATACTTTATTATCGCTGGGTAATACGTATTTAACATTCACTAGAACATTTCGTTCTCAATTCTCGCTCGTAGTATTTATCGCATTTATTTATTTTGCCAATTAGGTATTTCGCTCAATTACTCACTTTATTCATTGCTTCGCAATCTACGACTGGCCACATTGCAGCTCGCGCGTACTTTAAACTGAATCGACCTGTCAAATACGGCAAATTTCCCCGCCGGTCAAGATCTGCGCTATTTATAACCGAATGCTGGTGTTTTTGAACTTTCTAGTATTTTAGAGAAGGTTCTCGTCGCTTTTCGGTATTTGTAGATGTTTCGTGAAGGTTGTAGATAATTGTAGACCATTCTAGAAATTTATATAATGTTGTTTCAAGTGACATATTGCATCGGTTCGGAGAGTGCGTTAATTCTTTTAAGCATCTCATTACAATAATATTTAATTAATATTTAATAGTAGTTACACAACTCATACTCATACTGGACGTCAAAAGCGCCACATATTTTATTTAAGTTTAGCAGAAAATCAATCAATTTTTCAGTAATAGGTGCATCAGAATATTTTAGTCAATATTTTATGTCAACACAGCCAATAATCCGTTATGAAACATTAATGATAGTTATGTATATTTTTAAAAATATAAATTATCTGAATATGCAGGAATTTCTAACTTTTTAAAATATTTCAATAAATACATGTATAGATTTTCAGAAAAAAATATTTATATGGCTTCTTATAAGGTGAATAATTAATGTGCGAAATATTAAGAAAAAAAGATTTTTTGATGCATTATATTATATATTATATTATATTTGAAGTAAGGTGGAAAAACGTGCTATATGCGGTGTTTCAAAATTTTATACGAGAGCAATTCTGTACCTTTACTCGGCCATGAAATATAGATAAGAGTTTCAATTTAAATGACTCATTTTTCTATCACAATTTACAAGACATAAACATATCTATCCGGAGGTAAAAAAAATATTTTAAATAAATCAACCCTACATATAAAAGCAAAGGCAGCAATATTAAAAAAAATTGAATGCAGCCATCGAGGATTACTAATTTAAAATGCACAAAATTCAAGATTTTATAGGAAACATAGCCTATAAATGTATAAGAAACATGAATATATAAAGAATAGATTCATAAAATCTAGAATTCTGTACAATTTAAATTAATTTTCCTTTGTCATCTGAAAATTACAGTATTTGAATCTAAAAAAGTTAATTATATATTTGTTCACACATACCTACATATCAAAGTATTATAAGTGTAAGATTCTATTCACAACATCAAAATATTCAGCCCTTTTTCAATTAATAAAGTTTTTTAATATTTTTTTTTTCATAAATTGTATTAATCATTTTAAAAAGATTAGATATTATAAATGTTTGAGTTGAACATTTAAAAATTAGTTAAAAAAATAGTTTAATTACATTTTTGATTTTCAGGAATTACTTATACCTTATTAAATCAGCTTGAGACTATCTTAACTTAAAACATACAAGTTTCTTAATGTGGTGAGTTTTCACTCCCCTATACCTAATTATAAATTTTTGATTCCGTTGATGTAAACTTGATGTTTAAACTTAGTTATTCTGACGTTATATTTTTGGAGGGGGATGAGCCCCCTGGTTTTGGATAGAGTTGAACTCAAAGGTCACCACCCCGTTTGTAGAGTCGGAGATCTCTGCTGCGGTTGATGATGTAAATATCGCGATGGTTTGACAGAATTTATTTAATTACAAAACACAAGTTATAAAGAATACAGTAGTGTACAAAAGTTACAAATGAAAGGCGCGAAGTTCAAAGGTATGAGGGCTTCCGCTGTATCCGAGGAGCCCCGCTGGAATAAGATGATTTGTTCTGCGGGCGCGTGCTTATATAGTCATTCAGAACAAAGGAATCGGGAGTGTTATGATTTCCTCTTTACTCGGCCGCGCGTGTGGGTATTTAGCTTAGATCAGCGAGGTGCGTTTCGTCACTCCGATAGTCCATGTCCTCTGCTATACCTCGCCTTTGTACTCGGCCATTGGTCCGGCTTACATTTGCCTTACTCAGCGGTCTTGCCTCAACCTCTGTATCGAGGGCGACGGCCTGCTGTACTCGATGTCAGCATCTGTGGTAACTCATTACACGGGTGTATGTGTGTATGTGTCTCGGGCGGTGTTGAATATTAAAAAGTACTTTAACTTTATAAATAAAAAAATAATATATCACATTTTTTAAATAATGTACGTACGTATTTTTCACTAATTAGAATTAGTAACTAAAGGAAAATTTAAATTTCATAGAATAAACTGGATATCGGTTTTTATTTTAAATTATTTTATTAATCAATTAAAAAAGCCTGGCACTCCTTATTTCATACTAAGAATAAAAATAAACTAACCTATAAAAAACAAGATTTTATCATACTCCCTTTCTCATTGAAACAGGTTTCGCGCCTACTCTACGCGTCTGGCTCGAAAATTAAATAATATATAAATCGTTAAAATTTCGAAAAATCCAAAATTGTACTACAATTATTAAATTTTTTTAAAGTTTAAAATTGTTAGATCATTTTTGTCGTTGCCAAAAGTCTGCCTGCAAAGTTTCAGATCGATTGGATTACGGAAAAAGGGTTAAAAATCGATCAAAAGTTTTTTCGGCAGACAAGCAGACGCTACGAGTTAAAAGAAAGGGAGTAAATATAAAACAGTCCTAATATCTGTTCCTATCGGTGTATCAGCAACATTTGGCATCGAAACAAATGATTTTTCAGAAGTTCTGTGTTGAGTTCGGGCCAAATCGCACTCTATAAAGATACAAATCGCGGAAGATTCAGTCTCACATCGTTTTGAAATTACAATGTAAAAGTGCACAATTTACATCAAATGGTAGTCATAATAAAATAAAATCTAAATTAATTAATTAAGGCTGCTGATGGAAATTTAGTTCCGATGGTAAGAATTTTTAGATGGCAGTTCTTTAACACGCAGAATTATTTTATGAAAAGGTGTATGGAAGAAAGTATTATATAATGCGAAATTTTATGACGTGCATGGGAATGGCAGTGCGAGGTGAGGGTATGGAAACAAAAGCAATCCTAGGAATTTGATGAAATTAGGGAAAAATTAATTTAAAAATAACAAACTGGCACATGCAGGGGATATTTGTAAAACATTGAGAACCTCGCTGTCTTGATAATGAGTCAGAAATGTTTAAGCAACCATGACCTAATAAGAGATATGCGACATTAAAGTTTGCATTTTTGTTATCAATATTTGTGACATATTTTTTTGTAAAATGTTGTTACAGTTACTTATATCAAATATTAAAAATTCATTCCCTTAAATACAAGTCAAATAAAATAATAAAAACCTTCGAATTCCAATTGGAAAACATTTAAATTAGAATTTATGCAGGGTTATTATCAAACTTGTATTGAAACGATAGAATTTTTCGTAATCCATATAAGTGAGAGTAATTATAGTTCAACGTTTTGTAAAAAATATGTCAGATATATTTAAAAAAAATACAAACTTTGACACTGCATATTTTGATATTAGATAGATGAGTTTAAAGCATCCCATATCTTAGTTTTAAAATAGTAATAATATTTATGTGACATCTAAATTTTCCGTGTAACCTTATCTAATTAATTTAAAAAAACACTAAAAAATAAAAATTCCTATTTAAATTAATTTAAAATTAAATCTCCCGTGCTGAGAACCAATTCCCGGTATTCCGAAAAACCAGCGGGAATATATAAACCACTTCAATATATAAAAAATAAACACTAACTAATATATTAAGTTTTTTTTTACAATGAGCTTATTTGAAATAGATAAAACTATTTTTCAAATAAAATACGAATTGATGTTAGGAATTCATATAATTATATTTGTCAATCAATGTATATGTGAAAATTCATTTATATATTTATAAATCCTAAAAATTAGATTTAGGCATATTTAACTGTAAATAGTTACGGATATTTTATACGAACCCTATGTTTTTCCGAGACACGATTCTCGACGTTTCGTTGAAGTCGTGTTCAACATCATCAATGATGTATATAATACATTAAATATCCGTAACCATATTTACAGTTAAATATGTCTAACGACTGTAATAATAACCTTAACTTTTTAAAGATTTAGGTAGATATTTCCATATTATACATTTTTTTTATATTTATGAGCATAGTATAAATATCAACAGTCAATCAACAGTCTTGAGGGAAAATCAAAATGGCAGAGCGCTAGCTTAGTATATGAGAGGTAGCGGGATTGATTATCGGTTCTTATAAAATATGTTTTAGACGAAGCATGTTTTGAAGGCACCTAATATTGATCCCTCTACCGGGAAAGGAATAAATAAAATACCAATTGAAACTAAAAGTATATAAAAATATTACAATACTAAATTTATAAAGCAATTTTCATCAATCAATAATTTTACTGGGTTATCGCTAAATAAACAATATTTCTTGTTAAAAACCACATTGAAAACATTACACAAACAATCCTGAGAAAACAATTTCAACACGGCTACCCTCGGCATTATTGTTATATTATTCCGATACATTATGAATTACTAACTCTTCAGGATAAATAGTTTACAGATACATTAAATGTTATCGAATGGTTATCGAAGTTCATTAAAAAAGATTTTTATTTAAAACTTTCTTTGAAAAAGATTTTAAAAATATATTTTTTTTAAATACACATTGAAGATAAAATACTTTTCTTTCCGTATATAACTTAAAACCTCATAGCTGCGAAGTAAAAAACTTTTTTGGAAAAAATAAAATTATCCTTAAAGTATAATAAATAAAAGGTGAGTAACTATCAAAAAAATATGTCGTGAAACTATATAAAAAACATAGCTACAAGGAATACAAGTTAAAGTAAAATTAAAATCATATTGCAATGTACGGATAGTTTCCAGAATTGGAACGTAATATACAACATTAAAAAATTTGATAAAGTTTGGATGTTTTTAGGATGGAAATCGTGAACGTTGCATTGTGTGAAGTAAGCACTTAAGCCAGCTCACACGGGTTGTAAGTAGTGAGCCATAGTATAAGAGACTTTTTATATAAATAACTTATATATTATACTCATATAAATAACTTCGTCACTGTAAGACGTGTATAATTAATCATTATTAAAAATAATCTCGCAATAAACAAATCCAGTAATTGTGTTGTATTTGTGTGTTATGTTATATGTTTTAATTCGTCTTTAATTATTGTTATATTTTACAAAGAAAGGGAGTATGATAAAAACTTTTTTTTTTTATGGGTTACTTTTTACTGTTTTCATGACGTTGTGTGCTCCTGAGGCTTTCGACTATTCACGTTTCGGTATATCACGATGCCAAAGTATTCTACTAGATTTTAGTATTTAAAAAAATAGGAATAGTGCTTCCCAAGTATGTATAGCCAATGAAGTTAATTAGAATTCCCATAAATTCGGGTGTTGGAAAATTATCCAAGAGCCAACTGCCCGACAGCCGATCGCCCGACAAGCCAACTTATTTTATTTAAGATATATTACGCATTTGCATTCATTTGCGAAAATGTGCAAAACTTCTTTAATTGATAAAATCAATAAACTGATAAATATAAATTTACAATAGAGTTTTTTCTGGTGAGTTAACCCTTACGTTACTGCCCGGGTACCTGGGTACCCATTTTCGATTTCAAGGTCAATAATTTTATTCATAAACACCATTATCCGTTTGAATCTCCATTATATAAATTATTTGAAAGGGAAGGAAATAAAGAGAAGACGAACAGTGCAATGAGAAGTAGTGACCTTCTAATACGCTATTTTATCACTATCTAAATATCAATTTGTGAGATATAAAATAATGTATGTAAGAAAGTCCATCCAGGTTGAGTACCCAGATACCTTCTATAGCAGCTTGTCTCAGAAATTACTGGTAATAACACCCTTAAGTAAAAACTTTTTAAAAAGTTATATCACCCTGAAAATATGATGATTAGGTAGACATTGAGTGCTTATTTACAATGAGGCGATTATTTTTTTTAATGGCGCTTATTAAGGTATATACAATATTATACTTTTATTTAATTGGAAAATAAAATAAAAACGGCAACGTCATGTCAACTTTCCCCAGTGCACGTTTATTTGATAAATATAATAGAAGATCATGAAATTAATTAAAAATAAAATATTTTAAATATATCATATCAGATTTGGAAAAAAAAATTGTGAAATTGAGAGCCGTTTACAAAAAGAAATCTCTAATAAAAACATTTATGCGATTGTTTTAAACGCGTCTTTTTGAATTAAGAAATCCGTATGTTACATTTTAGACTATACATTTCTAAATAAGTAAATGACCTTATTTTCTGTATTAAACAAACACTCACAGGAGACTTTTGCATATCAGTCATGGCGGAGGATCTCCGCGGTCGTAATATGCAAATAAAATAAATTAATCATCTTACAAAAAATTATACGATTTCTACCTAAATTCCAAGCCTCCGGGTTGTCTTTAAGATAATTCATTTCATACCATATCCATTAATTGTTTTAAATATTTTGATGTCTTTTATTGTAACTTTTGTTGAAAAAAGTAGTTTAAAACCCATGTTGTATTTTTAATAATTAAAATAATATTTATAACAATTTTTAGTATAGGTTTATTCTACTAATAGAGTTTTTAATAAATCAGTTTGATGTTTTCAACAGGTCAAAGAATTTGTTTTGAAATCTTTAAAATGAAAAATAAGAATTCTCGGGTTATCAGACCGTCGGACAGTCAGCATATTGGACAAACTACTGTCTGAAAATTGACCCCAACACCAAAGACTACGCTCGTATTACCACGACTCAGGAAAGTGTTAAATTTGTTTTCAAAAATGTGATATTAATGCTTAATAATCTGCTATGATATGCATTGAAATACATTTTTATGGCACACTTATATATGTATACATCACATATATATCTGAATTAGACATAATTCATATCAACTAATCATTTTCACTAATGCCAAACTTTGCCAGTCCCCATAGATGTAAGAACGCTCACAATCTCACTGTTTAATTGAATCTCACAATCTTGATTAATGTTTTAGGATCTTAGGCCCGGATCACAAGAAATTCATTCAAGGGGAGTGTTCCGTCTCCATCGGAGCTTGGTTGGCAAACTGTAGCAACTACTTTGTAATAATGACAATTAGTTCATATAGCAGGTGAATAGAAACATTATTTGCAGAAATATTTAAAAAATATATGAATAAACACAAATTGCAAAAATTCTTTAATCTCGATATTTTTTTTATTTTTCCTTATGTTAAAGTCATTCCTTTTTTATCATAGGCGCTTATGAAAATTTTTCTTTTTTTCGTGTGCTATGATTTATTCTGAGTGAGGTATATAAAGACTCACGTATTTTGTATGTTTTATTTATCCTTTTTGTTTCAAGGCCATGATGCCCAATAAGTGTGGCAAATCACATCACAATAAAACCCAGGTCCTAGATGTAGTCAAGATACCTACATATATTTTTTCTGTCCATACCTTGGCTTCCATTTTCTGTTTTCTTCTGCACATAGATTATATTTTCATTTTTCTTTACTTCCATTTTCACTTGCAAAAAGACTTATAAGAGATCATGTAGGTATGTCGTTGCGGAGAAAATATTATAATTTCACAGAATATATGCATTTTTATTTTGTTTGAAAGTTGTTATAACTTATTTTTATTTATAAATGCTTTTTAGTAACTCTTCCCGAGAGATTTCTCAGATTCGTTGATTAAGTTTCATCTCAAATGCCTACAGAATTTAAATTTGCCTTATTTAATGTGTAGGTATCGACCCAACAGAACAGCGTGGGTATAATAGTTTTGAACAGCTTTATGGAATTCACAGTACAGAATCCACAATACAGAAAATTACCAATCTAAGGCACACACACGTACAGTGGCAGGAAATGCCACATAATCAAATCGGGGCACGAGCAAAGCACGCGCGGCCGGCAGTTCATTGCATCATCAGCATTTCGGACGATTTCTTCACACTTACACAGCCGCACTCCAAGTCTCCTTTGTTCGTAAACTATATAAAAAGAAGCACATGCCCTAGGCGTGCATATCAGCCTGTCACCTACTTCCGGCCGCGGCCGGACGCTATGGCCCTTAGAGTATCTATCATTTTTTTTCTAATCATACTCATGTATATTTTGTACTTGTTTATGGAATAATAAATCATAAAATATTCTATACCTTTGGAGCCGAAAAACAATTGCTCCTAACCATCTCTAAGCCCCCAAAGTTTAATAACTCTGTTAGAGGTAAACTTGCTAGTCATTTCCTCTCAGACACGCACACACCACTACTTGAATTCCTTACCAACTTACTCCTTGGCGGCCCTCGTAGCTTAGTGAGCACAACACTGGCTTCTCATACTGGGTTCTGCGGTCGATTTCCGGTGAGATCACAACTAAAATATGTGATTTAATCAAGCCTGGGTGTTTTTTTGATGTGTTTCGCTTATGTTATTGGGCCTCTTGGTATTGTATTGTAAAAAAAAGACAATACTTACTGCTGTGAAATTTGAGTTTATTGTAATGTTACAAATCTATTAAATCGCTGATGTCAATGTTTATTAATGGTAGCAAAATTGCCTGTAGGTATAATATAAAAAATAAAATAAAAACCATCAAAACGTAACCTTTCACTAAAATAATCAAAATCTCATGCATACACGAGCAATATCAATCAGTTTTCACTAAAAATTATTTTCTATTAAATGTCATATTTTATCAATAATTTTATATTTTCATCCATGTCATTTTAAAAACCTTAATTCTTTAAGTATACGTTATTCAAATAACTACTATAGAAACTATAATACTCGCAGGTTTGTCTATAATTTATTACTCATTTATTGTTTTAAGCATTCATATTAAATGGTCACGTCCCAAATCACTTGTAGGGGTGTCATCAAATATCCATAATTGATACCACGTGTCGAAATTTAACAGCGGTACTTGGATTTCATTATCAATAATTATTTTACCGTTTGCGAGTATATTAAGTGGTCATGTCACTTATCGGGGCGGAATTAAATAAACACAATTAATATCATGTGCTGATATTAACTGCGACTTTACTATGACTTTAATTTCTTAATTATGGTTTATAGTATTAATATAAAATATAGTGATTTTGGTGGAATATTAAGTCCATTTTTATTTCGCTTATAATATATGTTTACCGTAGGTCGCTGGTAGGTATTGGCCAATTACGCCGGACTAATCTACCTCCACTTATTGGATTTACCACCGACCAATAGAGGCATATTCGTGTAAGAGAAATGATTAAATAATAATGCGGGAGAGTAATAAGACCATTCGTACGTAATGTATCACTCTGTTTCTTTATACTGTTATTACATTATAGTAATTTAAAATTCATTTCATAATTTCGGTTAAAATGCTAAAACACAAGAGAGTAACAACAGGGCGGTTGACTAAATTGAAACGGGCAATGGAATGGTTGAGGCAAGTATCGAGAATAACAAAATCTCTCATTGACAGATGAATATATTTATTTAATATAAAACTTAAATAATCTTTATTTTTGATACTTCATCTGTCGATGAGAGATAGTGATACTCTCTAAACTTGAATAGTGAAATATAAATTATAATTTAACTCAAGTAAGAATCACATTGTTTATGTTCTCATCCAATTTGATGTTCAAGTTGAAACGCAATTTTAATGCGATATTTTTAATAAAAATGGTAGGTACTGCCGTTTGAATTACGACAACAAAAAACTTTAAATCCCTTTACTTTATCAGAATGATAAGTTGATTGACAGTCTTGCACTCTGGGTGCGATATTTCTAAAAAAGAATTAAAATGTCCAATGAATTAATTATTTTAAATATTAGGTCTATTTCAGGCTTGAGCTAGAAATGTTGAAGAATTTCTGCAGACTAGACTTATTATAAAATATATTGACTTTCTGTCCTTGTGCGACCTTTTCAAGTCAGCATCCTTAATAATGTTCCTAGCTTTAACGTCATCTATCTCACTTTTCTAATGGTAAATTTATTGCTCACAACAAAAGGAACCCTTATTTTAGCCTCGGGTTTGCTGAATATGCTAGATGCATGATACCCTTTTGCGATGTACGAGGGTTTGAATTAATTTCTCGATGCCTCGAGGGTCTGCAGCCGTTCCGACTAATATATGAGCCGGGTTAGCTAAGGATCAGAGGGAAGCGTTAACTTATAAACTGAACAATGTACAGATGCATACTGGATATCATATTAGTAAGGCTAATGACGTATAAGGTTGTTTCGACGTCAAAATTTCCTATGTGAGACATTTTAATTAATTTGTCAAAAATAAAAAGTGCTATTGATAACCAATATATTCCTTTACCGAAGTTTCAAGCAAATCACACTACTCATTTTCAGGGAGGTTGCTAAAGTGTCGCTCTTATACGTGAAACCACGTCATTTAAGGTGGACAGTTCAGGGCAGAGTAAATTTAATTCGTTTCATTTGATTGCAGCTTACGTCTTTCAGTATAGCTCTCAGAATTCGCCTGTATTTGGAAGTTTTGGAAAATTTTTCGGCTGTAATAGATGTTTATTTTTGCTTATGTTTTTAATGGTGATGGGCATCATACAAATATCAATTAGTTTCAGTTACACCCAACTTTTTTCAAGACAGATCAGTTAACCCATTCCCCCACTCCCTTCCTGATACATTGACTATTGTGTAATGAAATTGACGCATTTTGCTATAGAGATGCACAGGGAAGATAGAGAGCAAATCTCCTCTGTTCTGACACAAAACTCTCACGTCACTCACGTTCATACACATCATCTCGTGTAATTTCTACATCGTGTTCATTTATTACCAAACCTACCCCTCTCTCTCTCTCTCTCTCTCTCTCTCTCTCTCTCTATCTCTATCTCTCTCCCTCTCCCTCTCTCTTCCTCTCTCTCTCTCTCTCTCTCTCTCTCTCTCTCCCTCTCTCTCTCGTTCTCTCTCTCTACAAACTCACACTAGACTGTGTGTGATACCTTTACTTAAATAACTTTTCTTACATTACTTAAATATTCTATCACTTCTGAATTAAAAACGTTAAACGCAAGGCTTACTGAAAGCTCTTAATCTCTTAATCGGATTGCCGTGTCTTTGACTTATTAACATTAAATATTCAACATGATGAAGAAAGCGCACAAAAAGTTTTGACGAGCTCGACACCAAACACGAGTGATTTCCAAATAAAGTTTCTACGAGCAGCAATCAAGAACGATAAAAAATTCATTTAATTTCCTTTGACAGAGTGGGTGAAATGGATAGCGTTCTATTTGCCATGACTGATCCAATAGATAATCATAAATAATGCCTTTCACGACAGTGAATAAAATGGTTTAGGTCTGGGTTTTTTCTGTGTCTATCTAAAGCATCCAATTATTTGCAATACCCAATTAAAAAAAATAGTTTGTTATTGAATTATATATTCATTAAGTAAATAAAATTAATGAAATTTTTTATTGTTTGAAATTGTTATCCCACAATATTTTATTTTTTTTAGCAATCAGACCAAGGCCATTTTTGTCTCCGATAAATCTGCTAGATGTAGGCCTCTTCTAAAGTTATCCAATCTTTTCTTCTTTGGACTTTTTTAATCCATCCACTACCCGCGATACATGATATCATCCGCCCACCTTTTCTGAGGCCAGCCTCTTCCTCTTTTCATTCCCTGTCTGACCTGCCCACTGCCATTTAAATTTGGAAATACCATTTATCACAATTTTCGTCCGGCTTCAATGTTCTCACTGTACGCCCCTAGTAAGCACAGTAAGGATGCAATTGTCACAATTTTTTGTTGTGTTGTCCCTTCATATTTTGTGTCAAAAAGAGAACAAATATTTCAAAATTATTTGCTAAAAATAACACCGTTGTGATGTCCATCATTGCACATACGATTTCTTCCAATTCTCGAAGATGAAAAAAAACGTGAAAGAACGATTTTTTACCAACATTGAGAAGATGAAGACAGGATCGCTGAAGGATTTAAAAATGATACCGAAAAAAGCTGGCGTATACATAATATATCTGATTGGGGATATATGATGAGCTGGAATCACTTTAAAGAGGATAATTAATGATGATGACTAAATTTATAGGAAATAGTAATTTCCCGCGTGTTTTTTTTTGTGTACAAAAAACTACCAAAAAATATGTGGTATCCAACAAGATGAACCTACAATACTCCTATTCAATGATTATAAAAAACTAGAGACAAACAAAGAGTGACAAAAAATATACACTCATGAACAGAAGAAAAATAAGTATTGAAGTGGAGATATTTAATTTGGTGCAGATATCAAAGTAATAACATGTCACACATAAATTTACTTATGTGCTTACTATGAGTAAGACAGTAATTGTGACCGCGATGAACTATTGCTTAATGAACTTCAATCAAAATATCCGGTATTGATGTGCATGTTGTTACAACGTCTTCTCAAAGCATAGCTCCTTTAGCTGGTTTTCTATGAAACTTAATATACTTTAGGGTCGTCCAAGTATAAAGTCCAGCAAAGTTACACGAATGAGTGGAGGAAACTCAAGCTGTGGTATGGAGGTCGCCCGAATTATCACTTGTGCACGTTGCACGCGGTTTCAAGGGTTTCAGACTAATCGTGAATATGTGCAATTTTATTGTTGATAATTTCAATAACATCCTCATTTTACCATAACTTTAAAATGATATTATCTCTCTCCTCTGACGACAATATTAATATTGTTTGAGGATCCTGTCTGTCATGTATTCATGATATCATCTTACATGTTATGAAATCTTCAGAGAAAACGTCAAATTACACACCGTTACCGTATTTCGATTAATGTTTAGAAAAGTCCAGAGATAACAACTGTTTAATTGTGAGTACATTTTTTAGTCATCTCTGTTGATGCAGTTTTTCGTAAATGGTGGCTAACGAGTTGTTAACTATGGATTTTTCAATTTCTTTGGTGTAATTTCTTTTAAATATCTTTTTTTCTCTTAATGATGTCTCTTAAATGTGATTTCATTTAATAAAATCAAATATAATAATTTCGTTATCTGTCCGTCTCTCCGTCCGTCCGTCCGTTCGTCCATCCGTCTGTCTGTTTGCCTGTCTGTCTGTCTGCCTGTCTGTCTGTCTGTCAATCCATAACTAATTTCGTTCGATTTCACGGCTAAAAACAAATTAAACAGCGGGAAATGGGGCTTGAACCCCGGGCCAGCAAACCCGAACCGGCCGCTCTACGCTGCGTTGCTACGGCCGCCTCTGCGTGGACCGCCAAAAATATACTGTAAATATATACTAGGGCTTGGCAAAGACGCGGACCAATGTTCCGTCATTTTTGAGGGGCTAGAGCTAGTTATATAAATAAAGAGTTTATTTTCGTCTGCAATTCGTATGCAATACAATGTGTGTTTGTTTGAAAAAAGATTGAAGAAAGATAAAATAGATCTCAGATTGTATTGCATATAAAACAGCGTTGCATATAAAATGCGGTGGATTTTTCCTGGTACACGCTACCAACGCGTTACTGTTCTCTATAGTTTGAAAGATATTTAAACCCTTCAATTAAATAATCCTACGCTAAGCGAGACTGCCATGGTGATGCTGCCCATTATCACAATGAATGATGCAGATATATAACATAGTATGTACCTAAGCGTTCTGCAGGGATGAAGCGCACGAGGTTTCATTGCTTCTTTATTTTTTTCTCAACCTTGGCGACATCAATCAACCTTACGAGCTTGATTGTTACTCGATTGAATAAATTCAGTTAATATCTGAAAATAGCTATATTTTATCTCTTATTACCCTACTTGATATCCTTTACATAACTATTACATACATAACTCGGGACATACATTCATATATTGAAAACATTTGACAATATTTATAAACGTTTGTATCAACCCCTGTAATAAATCCAATATTTGAAAAATTCTTACTTACTTACTTACTTACTTACCATCACGCCGTTTCCCCGTGGGGGTAGGCAGAGAGGATAGAGCGCTATACTCTTCTGTCCTGACATACAACTTTCGCTTCGTCTACATTCATACATCTTTGCATGCAAGCTCGACGGTTGTTCAGGCTTCTAACAGGACCATCTTCCAGTACCTGGTTAATCTGGTCATGCCACGTCTTCCGCGGTCGCCCTCTCTTTCTGGCGCCGTCTACACTTGCGTCATTGAAATTGAATTGAAAAATTCTATATTTCATAAACATAAAAATGACGTTATTTAAATTGACTAACTTTTTCAGTCAGGTGTTTTGCTATCTTAATTTCACGTCTTTTTATCGGAAGTATTTTTTTCGTTCCCTCTTAAACTATTCCTTGCATCAAACTATAAGTTAAAAGAGCATTTACAATGGATGGATTTATTCTTTAAAATATTTTTACACAGTAATATGTTATGTGAGTTTCACCAAAACGTTATGGCAATCGTGCTAGATTTGAGATTTCCAAGAAACATTTGATAAGTTAAAGGTTTGTTGAGGCAAAAAAGATTTACAAAATTCAAATCGGGATATTTAAGTAGTGAAGCCAATTCACCTCGAAGTGGATGTCCTAAAATTGTGATTAGCTACAGATATTGAGTCAATCCAGGGATTTCGATTAATGTAAAAGTTTTCGAGACTGGTTCTCATATTCCACTGTTAAAAAATCCATTGAAAAAATCAGAAAGCTTAGAAACACTACCTGCCGTAAACCTAAGGTAAATATGGCTACCTCATGATTTAAATTAAAGAAAATCATGCGAGATTAAATAAATATTCAAATGTGAAAAATATAGCTTCGATCTAGCATTATCTGATTATCATTTGATTAGATCTGTGCAGCGTTATTTGGATTGAAGAACATTTAATAACGTTAGAGAAATAAAAATGGCCCTCACAGATTATTGCGCGTCAACGCATACAAGTTTTCATTAACGAAAAATCAAAAACTTGCTAAAACGATGGTAAAAGTTCGTATTTATCGACGGAGAATAAATTAAAGCAGGTATAGTGTTGTTAAAATAAATATTTTTCATTGTTAAATTTTTAGATACTCAAATCATACATTAATAGAAGTACGAGTTGTGGTAGTACACTAACATGTTCTACAAAAGGTGCTGTCGGTTAATTAGCACAAAATTGTCAAAATTTGATAAACTTATTAATACGAATTAATCCGGCAATTATGTGAAACTCAAATTCAGCCTTAATCGCCTGGATGAAAAATTATAGCCGGTTAAAGTTATCATGGCGGGATTATAATGTAACGTTGACGTGGGTTTGAGGTCTGGTGGTTGGCATAATTTCTCCACAATTCATGGACGTGCCCGATCAACCCGCCCTGCCTAGGAATAATTATGGTCTACCCACCCTCGCGAAATTCACGAGCATTATCTTCAAATATATATATTTATTTATTAAATTTTATTATTCCTTACAAAAGTGCATATACATTTACCAGTGCCAGGATGGATTCCAGGTGCTTCTTAAACTTATTAAATTATCATTTACTTTTAAAATATTGTTAACGTCGAACTTTGTTAGAAGCAAGCATAAAGAGCTAAAATAGATATTTGTAATCTGGTATTTACACGTCAAATTAATTTCTCGGCATCGTTACGGGCTTTTACAGATTTATTTTTTATTTAACCAAATTTATAAATAAACTTGTTAGAGAGAAAAATAAATAAATACAGGGGTGGCATGATAAAGTGTACTTTGAAATACATTTTAACCAACTTATTTCACCAGAAATTTAATAGTAATATAAATAATTTAACTACAACAAATCGCGTTGAAAAAAATATTATAATATGTATAATATTAAATAATTGGATTATCTTGAATTTTTCGAAAACTGTAATGCTCTATCATACTAAATCACACATCACTAAAAAAACAAATTATGATTATGTTGAATGTTTAGCTTTGAGTAAAATGTAAATGAATATGCTGAAAGCGTTCGCAACGCGTTATTGGTTAGGTTTACTGTGAATATACAAAATACATGGGAAACGGCAAGTAGAACGTTCTCAATTTGAATGATTTAATATTGTACCGAGCACTCATTCATACTTCTTTTAAAAACAAAATATTGTATGCAAAATATTGCTTTGCATAAACCTCACAGCCTCGAATTAAGGAAGGAATTAAGTATTAATTCCGATTCCATGTTTAGAATGCTTTATTGAAATTGATATTAACGTCAATCTGTGCATCAAATTTATTTTATATTAATATTAGCTGGTTGGCCCGGCTTCGCTCGGAACCGTCATTTGGTAAGCATAGAATTGTGTTGACGTCTCTTTTTTGCTGGTTTCGGAACCTGTGCTTGGATTGCCTGCTGGACCGTCATCGTTTTGCCAAAATATCAACAGATATTTTAACGCACAATCATAACACTCTAGAGAGAAAACTTTCCAAAACTCCGCCATACTGTTTGTAAAGTTAGAGAACTTGCGTGAATCTTCTAGAACTTTCTCCATCCAGAACATTCTAGAACTTTATCGAACAGTCTGGAACCTTAAAGAATCCAGACACACTCCGCCACCAGAATTTTATAGACCTTTGTCAAACGTTCTGGAACCTTCTCGACTCACTTTTTAGTTTAGAGCCTTATAGGATTTTCGGGAATCTTCTAGAACACTCCCCTTCCAGAACTTTCTAGAGCTTTACTGGACATTCTGAAACATTCTTGACTCACCGGCACACTTCGCCACTTTGTTTGGAACCTTATAGAACTTTTGGGAATTTTCTAGAATGTTCTCCTTCCAGAACTTTCTAGAGCGGATTTTTCCGGAACCTTCTAGACTTACCGACACAATCGGCGGGCCCATTCTGGAACAATCGGAAGTATTTTCGGCCTTTCCATAACATAACAATGTGCTAGAATGCACATTTTCGTCACCTACCCCTACCCACGCTCAGCCACCCCCAACAAACTTGCACATTTTCAATGGGACACCAAGGGCTATCCATCACCATAACCACCAGGGGGTGGTAGTATCAAGTTGTGAAGAAAACTTGGCGGATAGGGAAACACGGGTTTCTTTTTATATACATATTGATGATTGATTTAGTGTTTTAATTTATTTCTGTGAATATAATATAATGTTTATTTGCTAAAGCTAAGTAGGAATATAAATGTAATAAAATAAAATTTATAATTATGTCCAACCACATATGTTTAATGCATATAAACATCAAAAATAAATAAAATAGTAATTATATTAATAAAAAAACACCTCGTATAATGCTACTATTTGTTGAATTATTTATGAAGGGTTTTAGGGGCAATGGTCCCTTCATAAAAATTTAAATGTAAGTGTTGACATTAAAAAAATAAATTATTAGAGTTGAATAATCGACTAAAAACTTTTGTAAAAATAAATATAAAATTTGATATAATTTGTAAAAATAAATATAAAATTTGATATAAAAAAAAAATTCTATTTGAAATAAGGATTTGGCTATTCATATTTTTTTCTAACGACGAGATATTCATAGATTAAATAAACTAGTAGTAGAAATATAATAAATAATATGGGTAGAAAACGACAGATTTATTGCTAACCTTGTAACTTAGTTTGATAAATTACCAAATAAATTGCCAAACAATTAAACAAATCTCAGAATCATGACTTAATAGTAGGTGATCATCGGAGCACGATGTTGAATTAAGCTCATCGAAAAGAGCCAAATAATTCTAAAGGAAAAAACAGGAATATTATTTTCACATCCATAATAAGGATTCCTGGATTGTAAGTTAAGCGCACACATTGGCAAACACCAAAGTAATACATTAAATAATATTATACATCAGGTCTCCGAGGGATTGTTTACAAATCGCCGAAGGGAAATAGTTTTGTATTGCCAAAGTTTAGTATTGTTACAATTTAATGAGCTGTTGGGATTAGGTCGCTAATGGGGATACAGTCAGTTCTCAAAACTCCCTCGAGAGCAAACTACATAATTTACTAACATAATTTTAGGGTAAAGGAAGTGAAAGATATTAATTTATCTTCTAAGATGTTTTATCTTTAAACCTAATTCAAATCCTTAATATACATCGAAAATAAATCGTGAAATAAATCAATGTGTTTGTATTTATTAATACTAAAAGAGTTACCGGCCATTTACTAGAGTGAAGCATATGCAAAAGCAAAAGAGAAGTAAAAAACCAAGCATGGAATAGGGATCAATGAAAAAAAAGCGAATAGCGAAATGAGAATAAAAAATTATTGACCTTAATTCAAGGCTTTTCTTAGCTTACTTTTCTTTCCATGTCACCTTTTTCCCAATTATCTGGGATCAGATCTTCTCGAAAAAATGTGCCAGGACACTGGCTTGCTTTGCTTATTGTTTTTTTTTTCATTTATTTCTTTAATTTTAGTAGTCCATTTAAGGAGAGCAAACTTCTTACTCTCTTTCTGTATATTTTTTTTAAATACTATTTTTAAGACATGACTTATTCATTACATGTCTATATCGTTCAATCTTCTTTATGGAGAGTGCATTCCTAAAATTTTGTCTTAGGTATTCTTACCGAACTATGTCCGACATAGTCACTTCTTCAGCTCATCTAGATATGTTGCGTTTCTTGATTCTCATTTATAATTTTTTGGCCTTCTTCACTGCCCAACGTAAAATGTATTCCGAATATCGAAAACAAAATCTTATAAAAAAAACTGTCAACTAGTCAGTTTCTACCGACGCTTCAACCTTTTTTTCGCGGGCCTTATAAGAAAATACAGTTGTTCGTTTTTGTTGCTCCACACGAGAGCTAATGCCGGGGTCTCCTGGGACCCCGCCGGACCTCGAAGAGTTGGATTATGTAATCTACACCCTTTTGTAAAAAAATACAAACATTTCGTTCAATGCGGAGCTCTTTTTTATTCTAACCCTGTCGGGCGTGCGTCGAAATAAATGCAAAGAATTACTAACGAAGGTAGAATTTATCTGACAGATTTTTTTACACATTCAAACGGCTATTTTGTAAGGATTGAAAGGTAAATAGATATTTTCCTGGACCTTATTGGTTTTCTGAAAACGTCCAATCTGATTGAAAAGATACATTTTCAATGGTTCAATTTTAGGTATTATGGAATTACTTCAACGACATACGGCTATAGCAAAAAAGTGCCACGAAAGCTTAATTTGGGCACCCATCCGTCATTGTACGAAATAATTAATTATAATCTATACCTATAAAACTAAATGTCTGTCTGTCTGTTCTTTATATATATTTTTTTTTGGCCGATTTGATTCAAAATTTGCATACTTTTGCTTTGGGACCCGGCGGATAACATAGGCAACATTTTTCTCCTGTTCTCTTACTCCTTTCCCTTCCCTGACCTATTTTCGACGCGAATCTGAACCGTTCGACCTACCGGACAAAAAATTTGGAAACTTATTCTTTAGGACTCGGCAGGTAACATAAACAACATTTTCCCATTACTCTCTAATCCCTTCCCCTTCCCCTGACATATTTTAGATGCAAATCTGTACCGTTTGACCGATCGGACTCAAAATTTGAAAACTTATTCTTTAGAACTTGGCGGGTAACATAAGCAACATTTCTCACTTATTCTCTTACCTCTTCCCCTCCCCCTGACATATTTTCGATGCAAATCTGTGCCGTTTGACCGATCGGACTCAAAATTTGGAAACTTATTCTTTAGGACTCGGCATGTAACATAGACAATATTTTCCCCCTGTTCTCTTACCCCTACCCCTCCCCCTTTTTTGATTTACATTTAAATAAATATAATATTGCAGTACCCTACTTATTAAGCCACCGCCGCTCCTGCCGGCTTTTGGGGTAGATCTATCTTTTCTTCCCACGTTCGAGGCCCGGATGGTGTCTTGACACGGAAGAGTATCTTTTAGATGAGCCTTTTATCAGGAGCGAGAAAGGAAACTTAATTTACTGAAAAATTTTAATATTTTATAAACAGTGCTTATGTTAGCAGAAATACTGTTGCTTGGTTTAGATTGTTTTGTTTTTTTGTAAACTTTTTTGTAATTTGCGAATATTTGTAATTTTCATCTAACAAAAACGATAAAAAAAATGTAACGAGGCTAAAAAAAAATCACGCACTCATGTCAAGTCACAGTTGTTTGAAATGATCACAATATTACCGAAGATTTCAGAACGGCCTAGGATAGTCTACGGCTTACGGGAAACAACTAAAAAAGTCTGTAAAATACGAAGAAGTTCTCGTAAACACTGAAATTGTCTGGAAATTTCGATATCAGCATTAGCGAATATAAATACGGCACACGGGAGTAACGACGAGTTAGTATTGTTTTTGGGCGCGCTTGACAGCGGCATGGAAGCGAAAATAGCCGCGAGTTGCGGAGGTCAGGCTAGCCAGCGAGCGATAATTCGACAGCGATGTTCTGGAAAGTTCTTAGGCAGCGAAATAAACCGAAGCGAAATTAATACATGCGTAAATTGGATGGAATATTCTAGTGAATAGTGAATAAAGTGTTAAAGCGTAAAGTCTCTATTTACGAGTGATAAATTTACGAAATAGTTTAATTTAAAAATAGTTACATTAAATAGTGTTAAGTGACTTTGAACATCTAATTACTTAATTAATCAATAATGAATAAAGCCGGTATAAAATTCCAGCGTTCTTATTAATTCCTCCTGCACCCACGACACGTGACAATATGTGCCTAGTAACATAATTTTTAATGATTTAATTATATCGCGCATTAAGAAACAACTCTGCTTTTTTTTCACAGAGATATAATAATAGTTTAATTATATGGTGGTTAAAATACTCGCCTAGTGATTTGGTCCATGTTTTTAATTCTTGTTGAAGATAAACCTTATTGTTGTTGATAAACCTTAACATGGATTGTTTCACAAATTTTTCACAAATTGTCTCCCATTATGACAGGACTATATCACAACGAGCGAGGCTACGGGGGGGAGGTAATAAAAATGCTAAAACAAATTAAATTTTTATTTATTACGCAAAAGGTCACTGAGCACGACTTAAATCGAAGTAACATTATTAATTGTATAGTCACTAAATGTATGCAGAATATTTCACACACTTAATATTGCGTTGTAAATTCTTACTAACTAACGCTCTTTTTATTGCTTTGATAAATTTCTACTCCGTTCAATATTCGCACGTAGAAAAACTTTTTACCTTGGTGAGAACTTCAATTATTAATTATCGCTGGATTATACGCTGCGTCCCGTTGCTAATATCGCCTTGGCTAACCGTCATGAATGACTGACCCCCATCGCGTGACGTCCTTAAGCCATGTATTCACTAGGGGACAAATTGTCCCTCAGCATGGAGTCTACGTGACGTTGCAACGTCGCGCACTATTTCGCGACGTCGCTCACAACATAGCGTGGCATTTCTACGTGCCGCGGCAACGTTGCCATGCGCACGGTTCCCGAGCGTTCCTCACCGCAACATCGCGCCGCGCGTTAGTACCACGTGGTAAGTTTACAAAGGAATGTGCATGCACTGTAACTGTATACCACTCAACATGACATTAGTGTGGGGAAACGAGATGTTATCCAACTGATCGAGCTCTAATTGAGCTGTATTGCAAGTTTGATGTGAGGGCCAACAGGCCCGATTATTTGTAATAAATTTTAAAAATCGATCGATTCGAGTGAAATTGACGAAAGATCCGTCAGACATTCGAAGATCGCATAGAATATCCATCCTTCTTTCTCTTTGCAGTAAATAATTTCTCACCCACCACCTTTTTATAAATAATAAATAGATACGCAGCACTAATCATCATAACCTCACCGGGCTACATTTCCGCGACAAGTGATATGTGAGTCCGGTGTGTACACCTCAAATGACCACGTCATTGTGCCCGAAACATGAGCGTAGATGTTGATGCGACATGCCGCGCGGAATGCTGCGCTATTTATTCCCTAGTGAATACATGGCTTTATATTTATAGGTAAATTCCTTCGATATTTTTGACAGACTTATTTCAGAGTTTACGAAAGGCTTGTAGATTATTCTAGATAATTTTAAAGTGTTCCATAGTGGGTCTTAGAATTTTAATGTTTAAGAGAATTCGGTCGTATTGTTGTCAGTATATTTTTAATTTTGAAGTTTTCTTCTACGCGCTATTATCGGCGCGTAATTGTCTGCGCGCTCTTGCCGGGATTGTTTTACGTGCATTTAGCCTTGCGCATAGTTGTCTGATTATCGCGTGATTATCGGTGCGCAATTATCTTGCGCGCAGTTATCGGGGTGCCTTCTAAAACATATAAATATGATTTCATAATCAGTTTTCAATTGTGAAATGGACGATATTTGCCAAATAATCATATTAAAAACTTTCATTAAAAAAAATAATCATATATAAAGTGGCGCTATTGTTTCTAATTCTCTCAATATATTCAGCTATCGAACTATCTATTTTAATATTTTTCACGTGTAAAATTGTAAAATCTAATAATTTAAATACTGTTGCTGGATTTTACAAGATACAGATAATGTAAAGTGATAAAGAGTAGCTTGATGGTCTTGTGGTTAGGACTCTCGCCTCAGAAAGGTCACGAGTTGGAACCTCATTCGAGACCAGCAAGTTAGTCCTTTTTTCATAGCACAAGTGTTTAGCTTAGTTTGAAAATAGTAAGAATATTGATGTGAAACGTATTCCGTGTTTGCATCTCTATTTAAAAAAAATTATTCTACCCACATCATACTCTCTTGTTATCTCGACGATGTTGTGAAGCAATAATGTAGTTTAGTTTAGTAGAGTTAGTTAGTAAACATTGATATAGTATAATTTAGTATTGTTAAAAATATAGTTTGTTTTTTACAAGCTCGAAAAAAGTGAAGAACGCACAACTCTAAAAAATATGGATGCTCAGAAGACGCCCCACAAAAAAGGATTTGATAATTGATAATTTAGCATTATATAATTTCATAATTTAAGCGCGTTACAGGTACATAAATTTAATGTTATTCAAGGATAATACTTGGCATGAAATTTCCTGCCTAAATTATTACTTGAAAATTTTGAAACAAGCAACAATCTCCCAGTATCAATAGAATGGAGAAAAAATAATTTAAAAAATTGCATTTTTTTCAATTATTTTTATATATATATTCAATTATTTTTCCATATCCTGGACGACTTTTTTAAAACCTTTTGGTAACGTTAAAGTAACTTATGACAAATATTAAAAAAAATCATTCGCTTATATACAATTCGAATAAAATTATCAAAACCACTTTTGAAAAAAATGCTGGTTCAAATTGTTGTAAGGTCTTTGTAACCATTATATATATTCGGTGAAAGTATTTTGTAACAGGAGTCCATCATTAAATATTTAAAAAATATAAATATTTAAAAAATCTTACTTTGAAGTCGCTTACTACCGTTATGTTTGACATAAAGACGAGGAACATTAGGACATTAGAGGTTCCATTTAAGAAATTAGAAGATTCCAACGAGTAAACTAGAATTTTCATCAATGACAGTTCTCCAACAAATAATCAAAAATATAAAATCATTGTACACACCTTAATAACACGTAATGAATTTGATCAAAATTATATTACAAAAAATATATTTAAAAAGGAAAATAAATAAAAATAAAATAAACAAGAGCAAATATAATTTTCATAACACCATTTTCAACAACTTTAAGTTTAAGTCGACTTGTAAGAGTTACTGTTGGTTAAATATTACTCGAATAATCGCCATCTTAGCCCTTCATTGGTGAGTCATTATTTCAAGGTGTAAAAATATTTTATTGCATGATGCACGCGCATATCGTTGCACCACGATTAAGTTAAGAACGATTAAGTTCCGTGACTTTTAAAGAAAATTGACACCTCTATTGATAGCAACTATTCAATTTGTGTCAACTATATTTACGGGTTGCGGTTATCCGCGCTCAAATAGATTTGTTTCCCAGCCATTTATTATGTAGTGACGTTATATTGCGGAAGGTCGTACGATTCTTCTGAATAAAACTCAATGACCACGTCTCCACGAGAGTTTCTCTGAAAAATTCAGGATTTCCTACGTGATTTCAGATCTCCCCCATTACGTGTGAAACTTGCACGCCGGGAAAACTTTCCCGAGAGGGTTGACAAAATCTACCCCTCGGGAGGGGTTGTCAGTTATAAATCTTGGTAAAATCTCAATCATTGAAATATTTATTGCTTTAATGATTTGACATCAGCAAGTAATATACAATATATTAATACTAGATGTGCCCGCGCGGCTTCGCACGCATAGATTTTTAGAATACTGTTTGGATCGTCATAGAACTTTCGCGAACCTTCTAGAACATTCTCCTTCCAGAAATTTCAAGAAATTCGAATGTACAGGAACCTTCTAGACACAAGGAAACATTCCGCCACTCAGTTTAGAATCTTATAGAATTTTCGGGAATTTTTTCGAACTTTCTCCTTCCAGAACTTTCTAGAGTAGGTTTTTCCGGAACCTTCTAGACTCACCGACACAGTCAGCGCGCCTATTTTGAAATAATCTGAAGTATTTTCGGCTTTCCCATAATAAAACAATGTGGTAGAAAGCACATTTTCGTAATCCACTCCCACCCACGCACAGCCACCCCCACCAAACTTGCATATTTTCGATGTGACACCAAGGGCTATCCACCACCATAACCACAGGTGGGTGATTGTGGCTGGTTGTGGAGAAAACTTGGCGGGTAGGGAAACACGGGTTTCCTTTTATATATATATATTGATTGTCACGGACTGGAAAAAAACATAATTAAAATCACTTTTATGTAATTTACTCTTATTTTCACTTTCGAGAATCTTTTGTCAGTGGAACACATTATATTTTTCTACTGAATATTCGCCAGTCTCTTATCGCGCTGGTTCTCTATCGAAAATTCCACATGTAGGTACTCTTTCAACTTACGTAGCTGGTTGAATGTAATTCGTACTTAAACGCAATTGTTTCGCTTCACTTGTCGCTTTTATCTCTGGCCTCCACCAAAACAAACTAAATGCGTAGAAATGACATCGCTCGTTTATATAGATTTTTGAACATCTAGAAGTTTCGCGAATATAGTCCAGTTTAATTAACGATTTTTGATGTATGCAATTATACTATTAATTCTTTTGAATGAATTTGTGTATGATATACTGGAAAGGTCATGGACGCCGTTATTTTTTTTAAATATTAATAACAATAATAATAATAATAATATTTGGATAATTTATATAACGCAGTTTTTGCGAGTACTCACCTCAAGAGCGCTTTACACAGAAAAATTATCTTACAAAACAACTAACTGCTAAAAAAGAAAAAAACTTATTTACTATTACTTATTCACTAGGTGGCATGCAAGAAATGGAATTAAAATTTAATACTATTATAGTTGGGAGTGTCTATACTATATTGTCGGCTAGAAAGATTAAATATGCAAGGCAGAATATTCCAGAAACTCTTACTTTAAAATCATAGAACAATGTTCTTTTTCACAACAAATTTCAGCGTTGCAGTGAAATTTGTTTTCATTATACATTAAAATATATTAGTTGTATCTAGAGTATTAGTTGCAAAACAGTAGGTACTAAAAGTGTTTTACTCAAAAGTATTTAGGAAACATGACAATATAAAGTTGATACTTAATAAAAATGGAACAATATAATATGGAACATTTAGAGTAGATTAGGTGAATCTAAAAATCTTAAAATCTGTTACGGTTTTTGATAAGGAAATTGAAGTGAAATGAAAACTTCCATATTACGGGCTCTGTGGTTTTCACACATTTTTTAAAATATTTAGATTTTATGTGAATATTTGTATTCAACTCATTTAATTTATTTTAAATAAGAAATCATTATTTTTTAAGTATAAAAACTGCCTTAAAGTGCTTTTAAAAATAAATCCGTTAAAACAAATTCACCACAAATAAATTAAGAACGTTTTTGACCCATTATGTTCAGAGCTAGAACTTTAAAAGGTAAATTGGGTTGCCCATTTTATTACGTATTTATTGATAAATTTCAATAATAGGATAGAAAATCAATTTGAGTCTAGAAAAGCTTTAGTTATTTTTCTCTTTTTGTAAATCAAAAATAAAATATTACATTTTTTAATATCATAGGTAACAGTAAAAACATTCTTTCATTTTTTCTCAATTTTGTATACTTGTTTAAAATATATAAATTCACGTTAATAGTCAAATTAAATCAATTATGTATGAAAACTATGTTTACACTACTACTGTTAAAACTACCCTATGTTTATCAATATTTACATAATTTAGGTACTTTTGAAAATCCTGTACAATAAACACTGCATATCACTTCCATTATAATATATAAGCTTGTAAATTGTAGCATTATAGATGCTTTTCGAAAATAAAATTGCTAAAACTTCTGTAACACTCTGCGCAGATCTTAAAACTGCTTGTCTATGACAAGGAAAACGCAGAATAGGCAGTTCACTTTGTCACCATCACGTGTTATAAAAGACCGAAGATTTTTGTCAGACACTTGTTGAATTATTGGTAACATAATTATCTTTTGCTGCCATTATAAAGTTCTCTGCCTACCCCCGCGGAGAAACAGCATGGTGGTTAGTTAACCAGTTAGCCAGTTCGTAGTAAGCGGCAGCTTTAAGGTTCACATTTGGAACTTGAAAGGGTCGTCACTACAATTGTATCTTAACGACTATCAAAATACATAAAAGTGTTTTAGCAATCCCTCTACATTGTAAAAAATATTTATTTGTGGTATGATTTACGTTTCATCGTAAAAACACAAACTTCAGTTCGCTTTCAAAGACCCATCTTACCTAAATGGTGCAAATTTAATTTTGCATACATTTTTATCCAGACGTACAATTTTGTTATTTTCTTACTTTCTCTAAATTTTTTTTAAAAACTACGAAAGTTTCAACAAATTTTCTAAATACTTTAGTATTCTACTTGAGACTCGAGAAGTTTTAAAGTTTAAAAGGAATATTTTTCATTCGGTAGGTAACAGGTATTGTAGAAATCGTTGTATGAAGTTAATCCATGAAAGGAAACTTTTTACCTCCACAGAACCGTAATATTTAATGTGAGATTGGACAAAACACTTGGCTGGATAAGAAACTCACGTGACGGTTTTTAATACTTAACGAAAAATATATTATGTTATCTCTACTTAAGTTTATTTAATTTTTACTCCTCGATTTTTGAGTGTATCAGAATCTCTCATCGACAGCTGATGTATTAAACTGAGTACATTCACATATAGAAATAAATACATGGATTTATAATTCAAATATTCAATTAATTAGGTATTAACAAAAGGAGTTGGGGAAATAAGTGTAAAGGCGTTATTGTTATATTAATTTCTAAACTTTCAAAATTACTATTTTAATGATCTTTATGCGTAATGAAATATAATGAAGGTCAGATAAAGATAACAGAGTTTTTGTTATTCACCCATTATAATGATATTATGAATAATCTTTACAATACTAACCAAAAAAAAGGCCAAATCCATCAATAATATATATATATATATATATATATATACAGGGTTATTTGTAAAACATTAATAACCTCGCAGGACTATATTCCTGCCTTGATTATGAGTTGAAAATGTTCAAGCTATTATGACCTAATATCAATAGTTAAGGAGATATGCGACATCAAAGTTTACATTTTTTTTTCAATATTTCTGTTTTATTTTTTGTAAAATGTTGGACTATCATTACAGTAACTCATATCGATTACGAAAAATTCATTCGTTACAATACACGTTAAATAAAATGATAAAAACCCTAAATAAATTCCAATTGGAATTCGAAGGTTTTTATTTTTTTATTTGACTTGTGTTAAGGGGAATGAATTTTTAATATTCAACATGAGTTACTTTGATGATAGTCCAACGTTTTACAAAAAAATGATTCAGAAATATTGAAAAAAAAAATGCAAACTTTGATGTCGCATATCTCCTTAACTATTGATATTAGGTCATAATAGCTTGATCATTTTCGACTCATAATCAAGGCAGGAATATAGTCCAGCGAGGTTATTAATGTTTTACATAGCTTGTAATATATATATATATATATCCATATATATATATCTATATATATATATATATTATATATATATATATAACTTATTACGACGTGAAGTTCTGTTGCTCCAACAGAACTCCTCGTCGCCACCAGCTACCAGCTTCGCTCAGTCGGAGAAGAATCGGACTCACCTTACTTCCACAATTTAAACTCAGGGTATTTCCGGTGTCGTGTACACTGCACTTCAGCTGTCTCTCCCCTTAACTTATTTTAAGTTGCAACAGTTCAATGACTAGGGTAATACAACGAAACATTATTTAGATGAAGGGGAATTTATTCAAATGAATTTTAAACAGAATTAATAATGCCACAGAAGGTGACAATTTTTTTATGAAGTGTTTTTGGGAATTTTACACATTGAAACCCTTTTCTTTACAATAAATTGAGGCGAAGATTTAATTTACCACGCCTCGACATCAGCGCTAGCGGCCGCGTCATACATGGAGGGAAAAGACAGTGGAACTAAATCCTTTTATACTACTTGCGGTGACGCAGCGCAGGTGTCGGGGCGTGGTATTCACATTCTGCAAATTAATGAACATCTGGGCAAAATTTCTATATCACATTTAAAACAATGAAGCTACAATAGTCTGGCACAAACACCGCTTCCGCACGTGCTTAGCAATGTTCCTTTTTTCTAAAACCGCTCGACCTGATGCACATGTTCTTGTATTTACGGAGTCAGATAACACGCAGCTCGCTCCAGGCGTGATGTGAAATTGATTAATAGAGAGAATTTGAATACCAGGCAAGTCGTGGTCTTTATTTTGCTGGCCTCGCATCTGAGGAGGATTGCTCCCTTAAGGGTCCAGAGAACAACCCCACCCCGAGGCTTTGGGCGGCCGATGCAGATGATTACCGGAACATCACCTCTGCAGCTGCCCCCCAGGCGTTGCAATGGATTCACCTTTCACTCCATGCTGCGTCACCTGGCCATGGCGCGAAGCGCTCCCGTGGAAAAACCCTCTATTAAGACGAAAGACATTATTAACAACCAATCATGTAATTTCACATGTTATCTTTATGCCACTTCAAATTGCGTCTCTCGGAATGAGCTTACCTATTAACACGAGGGTTCACAGAAAAAGTTCACATCTTGCATGCTGAAGTGTCAGATTCCGAATGCCATTTTGTAATCTCGTCCCCGCCGTTCGCGACCGCTGTGAAACTATCTGCAGTAGACCAAAGACATTATTTTGTTCCATAGAATATTTGTGGTACCTACGCGGTCAGAAATCAATTTTTGGTGCAGATTGTTGGTGCGGGGATCGATAAATTCATTTTTTCAGAGGTTTCGCGAAGAGGTGTGACGAACAAAGGTTGCTACGTCACAATATATTGTGTAATTATATTATATTATATATACTAATATATATAAATATATACTATATAGATATACTAGCTATTCATACCCGGCGTAACACAGGTTAAGGAATACAATAAAAATAAATTTGTGGGGGAAAACAAATATTACATTTTTTCGCAAAGCCTCTAATTAAAATCAATGTTTCCATTTAATCAAGGTGGGGATGGATAGGATGTCTAGAAAAGAAATATGGCATATTTTTTCCGTCGGGAATATGTATGCAAAATTTGGTTCCAGTCGGTGAAACGGTGTAGATTTGTACAGAAAATATATCTGGGGGAGGGGATGGATTGGAGGGGAAGGGAAAAATTCGCCTTTATTACCCGACTGGCTAATTGGCAAATTTTGAGTCCAATCGGTCAAACGGTACAGATTTGCATCTAAAATACATCAGAGGAGGGGAAGAAGTAGAAAAATAGCGGAGAAATGTCACCTATGTTACCCGCCGGGTATAGAAGAATTATAGAAGAATAGGGGGAAAATATCGCCTACGTTACTCACCGGGTCCTGAGGAATAATTTTCCAAATTTTGAGTCCGATCGGTCGAACGGTACAGATTTGCGTCGAAAATATATCAGAGGGAGGGAAATATCACCTGTGTTACCCACCGAGTCCTAATGAATAAGTTTTATAATTTTGAGTCCGATCGGTCAAACGGTACAGATTTGCATCGAAAATATATCAGGGGGAGGGGATGAACTAAAAAAATAGGGAATGAAATGCCGCCTATGTTACCCGCCAGATCCTAAAGCATACGTATGCAAATTTGAATGGATTCGGACAAACAGTGTAGATTTATATAGAGAACAGACAGACAGACAGACATACATTGAGTTTTATAGATATTTTTAAATTATAAAAAGTACGAATAAATCACACTTCATCAAAAATTAATTAAGTTTTACTAAAAATAATATATGTGGTATTTCAATATTTTCTATTAAATGGATTGAGAATTCGAGCCTCATCGATCTAATTCTACGCAAAGGTTTTTAAGTAAGAAACAATTAAAATAATGTCACATGAAGACACGTCAGTATGTACATAAAATTTGGCCTTATTTTCTCTACGGTTATTCGATCTTTGTTAGTAAAGCTTTCTTTCTGCATCAAAAGGTTCGGGTTCGAGTTTCTCTATTGATTATTTAGGTTTATTTTTTTCAATTCAATTAATCTACACGTTTTGCAAAGAATTAAATTACATCGGCTTACAGTTAATGGTAAGGTATGACTAATATTATATAATGAAATAAAAAATGGTTCAGTTCATTTTAATAAGATAGTTTTTATTCTTTAATAGTACTACAATGAAAGTTTTATGTTTCTTTCAAAATTTATGTTTATTTATTTAAGTTGTCACAGGTATAATATATTCTTAAAAAAATAACAACTTTAATAATATAATTGATAACTCACATTGTACTATTATTAAATGACTATCTATATCCTGTAAAAATGAAAAATTATTTAATGTTTGAATTTCATATTTTAATTTATTAGTTATTTGATAAAGGTACCTACATTGATTAGTCAAAAAGAAAAAATGCAAAATCAATTCAAAATGTATTTTTTTTTTACACATATACATAACATTTTAAATGAAATCACCTTTTCTGTTAATCCAAATAATCTATGAATTCTTATTTCTCTACTAATTCTGTGTCAGTTTTTCACAAAATGCCAGTAAAAATTAAAATTTCACCATAAATAAAATTATCGCGAAATCATACTTTTCATTTTTTTTGACGTGTAAACAACCAAATTATAAAATATAATATGAAATAATTTGGTAACTTTTCCGAAATATAGCAACTAGAATTATTGATATTCATATAATGTAACATTGTCCGTCAATAACGTAACAAAATCTATCATAAACGCTACCATGGTTCTACGCTACGCTACGTATGGTGGATGACGCTATTTCCACAGCCGCGCAGATTTTGCGATAATTATATCTATTGCGAAAGAAACATTTTAAATGGTATTTTGCAAAAAAGTGAAGCAAACGAAATCTGAATAAATTTACCGTTGTTGGTTATAAATGAGTCATTACGTAACTTCTCATGATTGCCAGTTAATACATCCGTGTCACCAGTGCTTTCAAAAAGAACATGCTCCATCCCGGTAATTGCAACGCATCGCTTCCATTAGCTTTCATTCTCCAAGTGTCTGGTAAATACAACTCATCTGTTCTAAAAGCCTCCACAGAGCCCGTCGATTTTCCAGTAACCTACACGTTTACCTGTTAGTTTCTAATATATATATTTCATATTTATTAATTTTTTGATACATATTACATTATACATATGCCAAACTGCACAGCAGTTTTACGGCATCGATGAAGTCAAAACATTTTAAATTGATTGCAGGTAAGTTGTGCATCATAAAAATTTAACCGTCATACAAATACTTCAAACTTTAAACTCCTTTACTGCATTAAGTACTTATAAGACGGAGGTTGAAATTAATAATATTGTCATTGGTCGTGGCTTTGGGAGACAAATGAAAATACAGAAAATTAATATTTGATTTATTAATTATTCATTAATTATTTTAATAAAAACACGAACACTTGTCTCGAAATCACTAATTTGGCATTTATTACTTGTCTATGAACACTTTATTGTCGCTGGGAATACTTTATTTACAACTTGCTAGAACATTACATTTGATGATCACAATAAGTAATCGCACTTATTTAAATAGTTGTGTAAGGCGAAAGAAAAAGAGATTATATTGTGCCAAGAATCTTTAATAAATTAGATAAAAAATTCTTTGAGATGATGCAAGAAAAAAAACCTCCATTGGCTTCAAAAAAGTACAAGCTAAAAGAATATATATTAAAGCTATGTACCTAATCTTACATTAATTTATAATTATATATCATGTATCACTTGTAAAAAAACATGCTGTACTCCATAATGACCTACTATCTTCATTATAAAATAAAAATTATTGTCAAATATTGAAGGCAACCATGCCGTAAAACTGCTGTGCAGTTTGGCATATGTTGAATGTAATAAATATCAAAAAAATTAATAAAGATATAAAAAAAAAATCACCATTTAGGTACTTCGCTCGATTATTTCTACTACTGGCCACCCCGACTGATATCGCATCGATAGAAGTGTCAAAATGAACTCATTCTGCTAATGATACTCAATATGCTGTCGATCCCACTTTATATATGCAGTACGTTGGGTTTTCGAACTCTCGAGAAGTTTAATTTATTTTCTAGTGTCTTCGATCTTATTGTCATCGCGATTCATTCAGACATTCATTCATTCGCGATCATACTGCGAGGGATTCTGTATGTAATCTCTTTTACCATCTGGTATCTGGTAACAGTTTCAACAGTCGAGGATAAAAATTAAATTCACTAAAATTTTTTTTTTCAAACTTTAAAACATACGCCAAAAGTTTAATAAATCGTTAAAGCTTATATATCATTCGGAAAAAAAATTCTGCTTTAAAATATATGGTTTTTCAGCTAAGATAAAAAAGATCTTCTGATTTTGGTGATACGGTCCTTATGGTGACTGTGGGAGAGGACAAAATTTGCACCACTGGACTTCTGGACTTCTTAGCCCGCTAAATTCACCATCTTTCAAAGAAAATGTGAAGCAGTAATTGACGTTGATGGCGACTTATGTTTTTGACTGATTTTTGTTTTTGGTTGTTACAATATAATATAAAGAAGCTGCTTAAAATTATGTGACAACCTAATATTATAAATGTGTATGTTATTTTATTATATATAATATTACGAGATATTACAAAAATTTATTACAACAATTTAATAATACGTCTGTGGTTTCCGTTTTCAGGGTTCAGCTATAGAACCTTAAACGATAATAAACGGTTGTAAAATAGAACAAGATAATATTCAAATATTGACTGAGACGACCATAATTACGCTCATTTGAATTCTAAATGGCCGGATGAGGATTCAAAAACGTTTAGATGTCGCTATCTACTTCCGTAGCCGATTTTATAGGTCTTTTGGGAATAATATACCCTGGATATTTTTCTCGCGCCATAATCTCAGCAGTTATCTCGAGACGCTTAAGTCAAAGGAGGTTTATCTCATAAAGCAACAAAGCCCTGAATGGTGCACAGCCGACTAAAGTGACGAGCAAGTGAAGCACCCACTCTGCAACATGACACAGATCTTTGTTCCCGCTTCCCTTAGGTCCATAGCGAGGCAGCTGCTTAATGACCCTGTACACGTTTAAATATTACGTTCTGAAAAATCAAAAAACTTTATTCAAAATATATATATAAAAAAATATTTTCACTTTTATTAAAAAATTCTTATAATAAATTCGCCACCATTTAAGATTACAAAAAAATTGAGAATTGTATAATTTGTAGTCTTTCCCCAGATTGGAAAAGTGAAATGTTCCGGACTCGTAATCCTGGTAGCAACTAAATATTTTTTTGACACAAATATTTTTCTGAATATCTTTTTATTTGAATTACCTTATTTGATTTAAATATTAAGCTATTTACCACATCTTTTAAATTGGATTAATCATATAATGTTCTAAATTTACAACTTGCGTGTTTTCTAAAAAATAAATTTAAAAAAAAATAGAACTAATGGAGGAGAGGAAACCAACAATGCTAATAATGAGTGAAACGCAAGTGACAGAAGATATTAAATATGGAGAAATAAAACATCAAGGATACAAGACTGTCAAGTGTAATTCACACAGTAGAAAAGCAGGATGAATACTCGAGTGAGTTCAAGAAAACAAGAAATAAATATAAGAAGGAACTAAAGATTACATACAATGATAACATCAGAAACAAAATTGAAGAAAATAAACGCGATACACAAAAAATGTGGAAAACAATAAAAGGATTAATTAAAGATGTTCAATTCAATTCAATTCAATTCAATTTAATTTTTATTTATTCCATAATATGTATATTACAAACTTTATATTCAATGCATACATATTATGAAGTTATGTCTAAAAATATACATATACACACATACATACATACATACACATACACATATACATACATACATACATACATACATACACATACACATATATATACATACATACATGTTAATGTAACTGATATAAATAACATAATATTTCCAAGTAACATAAAAGAAAAAAGCATACCTGATAACTTGTTAATTTTTCATTGAAAGTTTAGTAGAAATCAACAAGTCAATACCGAATGTAACAGGGATACCTATAACTGAGAATAATGATAGAGAAGAATTAAATTTTCAAAAAACTATTGGAACAGTAGATCTGTTCCAATAATTGTTCCAAACAAAATAAGATCAAAAAGTAGTAGTGATAAACCATAAATACAGTAAAGGAGTCTCTACCAGAAAAACGTTGTTAAGTATAAAAAAAGTTAGCGGTAGATTTCCATCCACATGGAAAACATCAACGGTAATACCAATTCCAAAAAAAAAAAAACCGAGTGAAAAATTCCGACCAATAAATACTCTGCCCAAATATGAACAAATACTTGAAGTAATAATAAAGGAACAGATTGTAAAATACATTGCAAAACATAGTATACAATGCGAGGAACAATCGGAATTCCGAGAAGCAAACTCATGCGAAACTGCAATAAACGTAGTAATCGAAGAATGGAAAATAGAAATAGAAAATGAGAATTTCACAATAGCCATTTTCTTAGACTTTTGAGGCTTTTTAGACAAAAGATAGACAGATTCGTAGATAAATTACAAAAAATAGGATTTTCGAATAAAGCCAAGAACTGCACAGCAGAATATTTAAAAGACCGAAAACAACAAACTAAAGTAAACGATAAATACTCAGAATGTATAGAAAATAATCTAGGAGTGCCACGAGGATCTGTATTAGGCCCTGTATTGTTTATTATATGTATAAATAGTGTGTGCAAGATATTAAAAAAAATGTAAAGTCAGGTTGTTTGCCGACGATACTTTAATATACATATCTGGTGAAAACTTGGAAGAATTAGTAAGAATGTTAAATGAAGAATTAATTAATATACAGAATTGGCTTGAAATGAATAAATTAAAATTAAATGCCAAAAAACAGAAGGAATGTTAATAGGCAATAAAAGGAATAATGATGAGATAAAGATAGAGATTGATGAAGAAGAAATATTAATAGTGGATACAATAAAATATTTGGGGATAATAATAGACTCTAAATTATCATTTGAAAAACATGCTGAATACATAACAAAGAAAATTGCAAAGAAAGTATCATTCTTAGGAAGAATAAGACCAAAATTAACTAAAGAAGCAGCGATAACAATATATAAATCAATAATTGCTCCTCATTTTCAATATTGCTCCACTATATTGTACCTTTGTAATGAAGCAGATATAAGAAAATTACAAATTCAATAGAATAGAGGGATGAGGATAATTCTACAGAGAAATAGATATTTCAAAATTAAAAATATGCTCTCAAATTTAAATTGGATTAATATAAAACAAGGATTAAAATTAAATACAGTGATATTCATTCACAAAATATTAAATGAAAAAAGGCCAAAATATTTTAAAAATAAGATCACATATAGCACAAAGATACAAGAAACGCAAATAAAATAAATATTTCAAATAGAAAAAAAACACATACACAAAACTGTATTTATTACAAGGGAATAAAGGAGAAGAATAGCCTGCCAGAAGGTGTGAGGAAGCTCTGCAGAATCGATATATTCAAACAAGAATATAAACGGTACATAACAATGGAAAATATATGAAGAAAAATATTATTTAATAAGTGTAATATATAATATATAATATAATGTTTATAATATTAGCTAATGATAAACAACTATGTATCATTAACTAAATAAAGGTATATAAATAAATAAACTTGGTTGTGTCTTGGAGTGGGGCTTGAACTACCAACTACTACATCACTGGACGAGCGTCATGATCACTGCACTAGCAAGCTACATGGGTGTTATTGGTTTTGATGCTTATCTAGTTTATACATTTGCAGAGTTTTAACCGTAAAGGTTTATGTTAACCCAGGGTTTAAAATAAATAAATACGATTTTATTCAGAATATTTTGAGTTTGTTCAAATCTTTCAGAACAGTGCTGGATTTATGTCACAGAGACATTATTAATTCCTGTTACACCCAAATGACTTCTATACCTACTTTCCCATAATTAATACAGTTTCGTCTCTGTGAGATATCTATAATATACACTAATTGATTAATAATGTCTCTGTGACATAAATCCAGCACTGTTCTGAAAGATTTGAACAAACTCAAAATATTCTGAATTGTAAATACTGGTAAAAAAGGAATTTAACAAAAATTGGAAATAATATTTCCTGGCGTATCCTAGTGTAATGCAAGTATTCGGATGAATTTCATTACACACAATAAAGTATATTGCTCCCAAAATTCCGTAAATCAATTGTAGATTTTCTCATTAGCGACATCTGTGGGGATTTAGGGGAATGAAAATGGCTTTGTACAGGCCGCATGGAAAAGGCGCTTACAACTCATATATGAAAGCTTCACGCAATTTGAACATATATACAACTTCCAAAAAAAAATGAATAAGCATGGTATATTCTATCATGGGTGGAAATGGCGAATGTTACAATTGTGTAAAGTCATCACTTAAGCCAACCATAAAAAGACAGGTCATAAGTCCTGTTACACCCAAATGACTTCTATACCTACTTTCCCATAATTAATACGATTTTATTACTACCTACAACGTTTACTTTTATTTTTAGTAACAGAAAATATCAACTATCTTAACATTGTATTGAATAAACCACTAAATGTATAAGCACAGTCAAAATTTCATACTACAACACAAAAATTTTTCGTGAATTTTTAATGTTACCAAAAATACACGTTTCTTTAGTACCACACGCATGGTAATATTAGACGTAGATTATTTCGTGTATGTTTATAAATAATGAATATTTATTAAGCTGTCATTTTTCATTTAGTAACCGATAAATTATCACCTGCACTAGACGCCATCATTATTATTTCTGTCTCGAAGCTTTCCGTTCGCAACGCTTCAAGCTCGGGCTACGGAAGATCTGCGATAAGCCGCGGTCACCTTTTTGGTTGGAATACTAAAATGGTGGTCGATCTCGACCCATCGGCACTCCAAGGTCACTCTTTCGCAAGCTTAGCATTGTTTTATAATAGTGTCACATTCATCTATGCCAGTTTACTGCAGGATTTCGGAGCATTGAATCAACCAGGAGTTCTTTGGTCTTCGAGGTTGAAGAAGCTCCGGAGATTGCCTGTTTTATCGTCTGGTCTGGTAGTCTCTATCGTATATGCCCGTACTATCTCAGCCCGGGATGAAGTAAATTGTCAATAACGTTACCCTGCGTGGTAGTCGATAACATATTAATGAAAGTAATATTTTTAACGGAGCCAAATAATATGTTTGCCGATTGCGTGCGCGATTTGCCAAAAGTGGCTTGTTCGGTGAAACAGCGATAAATCTCTCCAACTTGGGCGTTCTCTGATTGGCCCCTTTCTTGATTATCTCGTTGATAAAATAATCTGTGAATAAAAATAACAATCCGTTCCTGATATTTAAGAAATGTCAACGATAACAAATTGAAACAAAGGTCCCCTAATTAATAAAGCACAAAAGTATTTCACACTGATAAAAATATGGTTCATGGCATACTGAAACTGAGAAATTAGTTTTCATCAGTATTTATGTAATTTACGATCAACGTTGTAGGTATGCACAATATTTTATATTCAACTATACATTAAATTGGCTTAGTGCTAGATATTCCAGAGAATTTGTAAAATAATAATATTTTAGCTTTTCATTACGTGCGGGATTGTAAATAATATATAAGGCAGGTATTAATCTATAAAAATAAAAATAAAATTTGTTCATTTTTTACAATGTTACACCCTATTTGAAATACATTTTACATAGTTATTCTGTCGAATTTTGCACTTATAATATTCCCTACCCTTATTTGGCTAAAACCTCTCATCCCAATGATGTAAATTTTGCATAGTTACTCCACAGTACCCTGCGCAAATTACAGGCATCTTTATTGTACCCTCCGGGAATCTCATTCGAGCCTCCAATATAATTGTGTAATATGTTATACCGAGTGACTCCTGTAACATCCTTTGCATAATTACTTTTAGAACTCTGCGCAAAATACGAAATCCTACCTTCTTTCATATTTTAGCATCGTACTAGAAAGGTTGAAGGGACAAAAATGAATAATTCAAATAATAATGATGTGATAAAAATAAAATAAGATTGAAAGAAGATGAGGAGTTGGTAGAAGGCAAATGTCCTAGCTGCGCAACATCAGAGAGTGGACCGGAGAGGCAGCGCAGGACAGAGAGATTTTCAAGTCGGGGGGACCTGAGACGTAGGTATAAAAGAAGAAGAAAAAGTGAAAAATAAAATTTTTAAACACTGATGCATTTTCTGACCAAATAAATAGCCCAAACCATTTCTAGCAGGCAATAACTTTCGTTTGATCATTCTTGAAAATATTTTTTTCGCACATTATTTATTGGACAATTTCAAGAAATTTTTGAATAATTTATACATTTTTTTACTATATTTTAATGGAACGACGAGGGTCACAAATTCGACCGAAATGTCGAAACTGTCATGCGAATATTTATTTGGGCCCATTCTGAATATTGAACAAATAGTAATGTCGTTTTGGAAAACTGTTTCAAATTATCATACGGTCGAGCGGTTACAATTCCACTGGCGGCTGTATAAGTCCTTTAAAAAGCAAAAAGCTCTGGCTTATATTTAGAAATGGTTTATTTATTTTCATGTTCATTTACATATAAAAAAAACGTTTCGTGTAAATACATCCGTCCCAAGTATTCAATCATGTGTAGTTTATATTTTAAAATATTTTTTTAAATACTGGCAGTTTTATAAAACAAGTCAATGTTGTTTTTTAATAACTTTTTGAATTGGACGATTTAAAAATGTTTTTTTTATGATTTATTTAACTTTATATAATTCACCATGAAACATATAAAACGTGGCATTATCTCTTATGTGAATACTGAAAGAAAACTTCGGGACTTTTTATCTTTTTAAATCATCTGCTTAAATCAAGTCTTATAAAACAGTATGAAAATTAATGAAACGGGCCGCAGTATGAAATCGGCCAATTTAACGGTGCTTCATTTTTCTTTGGGACTACGTGAAAATTGTTCTACCAATACATGCCAATAACATATTAAAAACTATTGAATATAACACTCATCAAGAAATCGATCAAATTATCTTATATAGTAAGTATACCAAAATGTAGGTAATGAAAACCGTAATCAAAAAAACTATCATTGAGGCTGTCATTTGGCCGATATTAATTTCAAAAGTAAATGTTGAAGAGTTATATTATTGATCTTAATTTTTTTGTCAACATCATTTAATGTTTAATTAAAATTGTTCTTCAAAGGTTACTTACTTACATCACGTCGTTTCCCCGCGGAGGTAGGTAGAGAGAATAGAGCGCTATACTTTTGTCCTGACACACAACTAACGCCTCATCCACATCCATACATCTTCGAATACAAGCTTGCGTGTTGTTGAGACTCCCAACAGGCTCATCCTCTTGCCAAATTAACCTGACACTGGAGGATGATCCTGTAGCCATTCGCGGACGTCCTATCTTTCTGGTGCCGTCAATTCTTGCGTCCTATATTTTTCTTATCATTCTTTACTCATGCATTCGCTCGGCATGCCCAAACCCTTTTTTTATTCTTTCAACTATGCTTAGATCAGCTTTGCATTCACTCCTAATATCTTGTGGACTCCTAATCCTAAGTGGACCAGTTAATAGATAGCTTTTGAAATAGTCTTTTAAAATAGCTTGGCGATGAAAAATTACTAAGATTTATTTATCATCGCAGTACAAAAGAAGCGTACAATACCACAGGTAACCAGATTGTATCTTGATTCGTCATTAATTTTAATTAACTTTTTTTAAATATTTATTTATCTGCAATAATTTTATTTAACAAATAAATATTTAAATTGATGCATTAACCTAAAACATTAGTTACGCACCCCCTTAACTCAATGGTTTTTGATGTGAGTACATATACTTAAAAAGATATTCGAAGGTGTTAAAATAGTAAATAAAGAAAATTATTTTTTTCTTTTGTAGATTATGTTTTTTGTCTGTTTTCTTTTAATTATAGTACCTACATGTTTTTTAAAAAATTAATTCTGTCCTATTTGCAAATGTGCATTTTTGCTGATTTAAACACTGAAAAAAAATTTAAGTTCATTTTTATATATGAGGATATCTATTTTTATTCGTTACTAGAGTCCTACATTACATAGAGGCCTTTAATCCAACCCTTTTAGTCAAATGACACGGAAAATAGTTGGCAGGGGATGATTCACAATGCTTAAAAAAGGCAGTCGTCGGTAAGCTCGATGATGTAACGGGGACATTTAAAATAAATAGTTTTTTTTAACTTGCATATCGGTAATTATTTAACGACTTAATAAATGATAACTTATTAATATCAAGATAACGATCAGACGGACATTTTTTTTGAAGTGAAAATTTATGATAGAAATATAATATAACTGAAAAAATTTTAAAATATGTCTTCTATGACTAGTAACGTCAAAGAATTCGTTTCATTGTGTTATTACTCATTACTGTTTCATAACTTCATTATATTTACTTTTTCCATTATATTGCTACTTTTCTTATCTTCTTTTTTTATGTGTTCTTATTATTGTTTATACATAATATGTCAAATTTGTTTCTATGTAAAATATGTTAGGACACAGCTTTATATATTCGATTCTCTTAACTCATGCTCATATTCACATCTGTTTTATTTCGGAAAAATTAATAAAATAAAATAAAAAAGAAGAATAATAGAATCGTGGCCATGGAAAGCAAACGAAATACTTTAAATTAATTAAAGTTTTATAAATCAATTTAAAACATTGAACACGCATTTAATCCGAGTACCGTTCTTTAATTCACATCGATTGTCACTAGATTATTCCATACAGATACGTCTTTAATTTTCTGCACTTGTCTATCGCAAAGCCGTTCCGCTCAAGTTTGCACGTAAGTATTCACTGTATCGCTTGTCTCTGGTAGAAGACGCAGGTCCGCTTGTTTCTGTTGTATTGTGTCGCGTGTCAAACAACTCTGAACTCCAGCATGAAGCTGCTGCGTATTTATAAATATCCGTTGCTTCTGGAACATTCCAGAATAGTCACGTCGATTCCAAATTCTTGTAGAATTTTCAAAAGAATTCGATAATGTGTAGTTACTATTGCTTTAGACTCTCGTGACAGTATTAATTTTTCCTCTTGCATTCAAATCACCATATTACCATTAGTAACATAAAAAAATTGGTAACCGCCGGGATACGAACCCAGACACACGTTTTCAGCTGTACCAGTGATATTTCTAATTAAATAATTGTCGTCATATAGCGTGTAGGTAGGTATTATCCAAAAGTTTTTGCGATTCATTACACTATAATAAAAGACGACATTTTATTTTTGTCTCATTTTTTGTAAATCACCGTCACACAGAATGGTTATTTGAAAATAAAACGACCTGAAAATATTTTTCAAAAGTCATAGTCTACCCCGATATGCGTACAGTTCTAGAGAGCAGTGTTTTTCAACTTGTGAGTCGCGACCCCCAGGGGGATTGCCAAGTGTTACTCGGGGGGTCGCGGTCGTAAGCCAGGTAAAAGTAAAAAGCAAGGATTGTAGGTCATATACTGCAATAAAAGCACAACATTTTCAGTGAGAAGGCTGTGCCCGTTTATTTTGTAATCAATTTTCAAATCGTCGTTGTATTTCCGAGACGTTAACAAACATATCATTTTCTAATTGAAGCCTTTTTCTCTTACTAGTTTTTATATTTACCATTGAAGAAAACGTTAGTTCACATAGGTAGGAAGAGAAAATTGCACTAATAATTTTAAAGCTTCTCTTGCCAGTTTTGGATTTCTTCTTTTCTCTTAATCCAGAGATGTCAATCGTTTGCGAATTAAATTCCATTTTAAGCATACAACAGCTAAATTTGAAAGATTTTTTTTCATCTTCAAGGATGACGGATCGGCTAGTTGTACTGAAATATCTAAAAAATGATTTAGTGCCCATATTTGCCCATTGACAGCTTCAGAATCTAGTTCTAGAAAGTAACTTAATAGCTTATTTTCCAAATTATACAAAATCTGTATCATGCAGAGAATATGAGAACTTACTACCAACAATTAATCCGTTGCATTCATACATTATTTTTTTGTAAAGATCCAGTCCATTCTTTGATAAATGATTGAGAAATTAGAAAAAATGTAAAATGTTTTTAATTAACAAATGAAATTGGGAGTTTTGTTGCAACTAAGCAACTAACCCATCAAAAATGAAAGACTTTTTATGTTTAAATCTCAACTTTACATTAACAACTTATTACAGTCATAGTTATAGGTATCCCTATTAATTAATCACTATAAAAAAACTCATTGCTAAATCTATCTACATATACAGAATAAATTAAATAAATAAAAACCGCCATTTTGATATTTCAAATATATTTTTTAATAAATAATATTTACTAATGTATGCGTTAAAAATAATCGTAATGTATTTTTTGATGCCTCAAGGCTGCGTAATCCTTTAAATGAATTCAGTCTCACCTCCCCGTAACGCTGTTGGTTACTGTCTCAGCACATAATCACTGCTGCTAATGATGGCAAAAATAAGACGACTCCTTCCTCAATTAGTTGAAGAGTTGCGTCATATAAAAAGGAAGTTGCCCCGGGGAGGCCGGGCTAAATATCCGCCGCGTCCATAAACGTCAAGCGGGCAAAATAATTATTTCTACTCGCCCGTTGTGCCCCCCGCTCCCCCACACCCCTAAATGTTTAGTGTATTGGACGAATGTGAAACCTCGAGCCATTCCTTAGGCCTTATGGACCGGAAGCCTGATCCTGTTATTAGGTGCCCGATTTAATCAGGGACCGTGGGACAGGGGATGTGGAACACAAACAATATATTTCTAGGGCTAATAAAAACGTTGAAAGTTCGACGTAACAATTTTCTTTCGAAAAACTATCGTTATTTATGGCACTCTAAAGTATTAAAACAATGGACTATTTTTAGGAAAGTAAACATTTTATTATTTTTCAAAAAAATACATCCTAGATCGAAATTCGACATCTGGGTTAACGATTATATTAAGCATTTTGCGTGTACGTCCAGACGGCTTCAGTACAACGGGCTTAGAAAAAAAATCCGCCACATAACAACAACAAAAATAGAGATCAACGTATTTATAACTGATAGCCAGAGCGGACATATTAAAATTAATTTGCTTGTGACCAAATGCTTATAAAATATGCAAACAATTTTTCAAGCGTTATCAATAGAAATATTTTTACTTTTGCCAGGCAACAATTTTAAAATAAGTCAACTTTTATTTTCGACAATTGCGTAGTAGTGGTTTTATACTCCTCAAAAAAAATTACATTTACTGTGCGGATGCATATGATAACTGTGTCTTAATGTTTTGAAAAGTTAAAGTTATTTAATTATTAATATGTATCACGTGGTAATAATGTACAAAATAGTACGCATACATAAACATTTCTTGTATTTAAATTAATAATTTAATCATAGTTCGATCGAAAATTGAAAAAAAGTAAATGCTGGATTATCACTAATCTCATTAATGGTATTTTTTCTTAGATAATTAATAGGGGCGGTTGTTTTAGGAGAAGGAACAGAAAAGGAGAGGTTGGTAAATGCCAGTATCACCAACGAGAAAACTACATGAAATAGTTACACTATCTCAGTTTTTTTTTATATGTAAACTATGCGTCAGATTATTCATTCAAATATTTTTACTCAAAACAGACTCCTGTGAGGCTGGTGGCTAAAGATGTGTGCTAGCGCGACAGATATTTTCTTGTTGCGATATCAGCGTGGCAGCGTGCCGGGTACGTATTAATTTACATTCACATGTGCACAGTCACATATAGCGTCTTTTGAATGCGTCGTTCATGTCCAATTTTACCTAATTGACCAATGAAATTTAAAGAGTTTTCATAAATAAATACGGAAATATCACATTATATTATTGTATTTACCTTTTCACAACTAGATGTTTCCCTGGATCATCACTTTGAAAATTTGTGGGGAATAAAATAGGTTTTCGTAAAGCACGGTGAATTACGAAGATATAAATAATTTAAATTTAAACTTCGTGTTATACATGACGCTCCACGCTTTCTCAGTTGGTGAGCTCAACAAAGGGCTATAATTGTTCTTTTCAAACATTTTACAGGCGGAAGTGAAAACTTAGTAGCAGACGACGAATGACAAAATGTTTAAGCAACGTACAAATTTGAGCTTAATTTTTAATAAACGTATTTATGAAAATTGAAGTATTTTTGAATGAGTCAATATTTTATCCAAAGTTATAAGTAGAGTAAGTCACAAATGAACACGTTCCCTCTTATTGATTAAATACCATACCGTTGGTTTTAAAGACTTTCGTATCTAATGATTTAAAATGTTTAGAAAGATTGGAAACGTTTTAACCTTTCATCTCCGGTGCTGTAAATTAAGTTAAAATTGCCTCTAATTATGTGAACATCTCTATAAATTTACTAAATATAGAGTTTTTATTATATGTAGGTATTCTTCCGTAATATATAAAGTATATTTATGAATTCAATGATACCTTGTTGGTCTTGTGGTTAGGACACTCGCCTCGTGATCCAAAGGTCGCGGGTTCGAATCTCACTCCAGAAAAGCAAGTTAGTTCTATTTTCATAGCACAAGCATTTAGCTTATTTTGTAAATAGTAAGAATATTGATGTGACACGTATTTCGTGTTCGTATCTCTATTAAAAAAATATATATATTAAATAATTGCAATACAAACGAATTTATCTGAAATAAAATAAAATATTTTCTCGAAGAATCTGACAATAAATGTACGTATTGTAGCGCGCATTTCAATTTTAGCACTATATGGGATAGGTTAACTTAAAAAACGATCGTCACAAACCATAAAATCATAATATATAGATTATTTTCATCAGAAAATGAACATCTTTTTCCATTACCTAGGATGATCCTTACTAAGTAAGTATTAATTACCGCGTCCTGGCATACCACTTGTACGTACCTAGTATACTTTTATACGACTTCTCGTGCACTTTTTTCGATTATCGTTATTTGGCAGTGCCGCCCTATAGTAATAAGTTCATCTGATCACGTCAGGTCTTTCGAGAATGCCCTTGGTTCCTGTTATCTACAACAGTCCTATCTTATATTTTATTCACCATCCTCTCATCGCTAACACACTTCACACAACCAAATCTTGTCAACATCCCATTTGTCATTCTATCACATTCATAGGTTCATTAACCCTGAGGGACCGGCACACTAAAATAGTAGTGGAAGATTTTCGCTCTCTAGGTGTAGCGAACTACATATGAGGGATATAAAAGCAAAGGTAGAAATATCCAAAAAATAAAAATAAATGTTTTGAATGCAGTCACAAAGGATGACTATTTTGTTACTATTTGAATTTGGGATTTAATAGAAAATATAGTTCTATCCCTTCCAAATCCATATTTCCAAATCACTATTTAAAGAAAAAAAACATTTTCCTCATAGTGTAAAAAGCAAAGGCAGCAATATCCATTTCAACCAATCAACCTCCAAGGATGCTTCATGTAACGAAATGGCCATTTCATACTAAAATGAGAGTTCATATCAATTTTTGACTGTAAACGGCAATATCCAATTACTAAGTTAGTAAAAAACAAAATGTGCAATGTCCTCTGTTTGGTAGCAAACATAACAATATCCATGTTAAAAAGTTAAATATTTATTTGGTGCCCTCGTAGCCTAGTGAACATGACACTGGTTTCTCACACCGAGGGTTACGGTTTCGATTCCCGGTGAGGTCACAATTAATCTGTGTGATTTACTCAAGCCTTAGTTTGTAATGTGTTTCGATTCTGTTATTGGGCCTCCAGGCCTTTTAAGCGAAAATGTGCACACGTTTGTTAAAGGAAGGAAGGAAAGGAAGGAAACCGAGGTGTCAATTGTTAATAGATTGTCGGATAGTGACATGTTTTTTATTTTTTTATTTATTTATCTTAATTATTTAGTTCCATACATATATGTGTGGGCTAATAGATGATTTCAGTGAAACGTATTGCATTCCATAATCCAGTGTTTTTGTATGAAATTTTTGCACTCCTGTTTAATTTATATTCACTGTGTTTTGAATTGTTTTTGGCAGGCTATTAAAGATTTTAAGACCTTTGTACATCAGACAATATTGTGAAGTGTTTTTCTTTTTGTTCTGAAGTATTATGCTATTGCCTCCTCTTGTATTGTATGAATGAAAATTCTTATTTAGCTTCATCATGTTATCAAAGTATTTGGGTAATAGTCTGTGTTTGATTTTAAATATTTGTACCAAGACATTATATTTTATTCTTTGATTTACTGTTTCTAATTTTAGTTGATTCAACATTTTTCTTATTTCTCAGAAACAACAAAGTGCGATATTTCTGTGTTTGCTTTTATATCCCTCACATGTGGTATTTGCTACGCGCTTGAATTCACTGAATATTCGAAAATTAATTCTCTTTTTATTCACAAAAAAAATCATTTTATATGAAACTTTTATCATTGACTACACATAAGATGATATTTTTGATAGTCGCTTTAATTGTAATGATCTTCTACATTGATGAAATCTTTGCTTTTCTAAATTTGTTTATGGTTTCCTTTGAAAGTGTTATATATATATTTATCTTGTTTGTTAAACTTTGTGATTTTTGTGTGAAACTTGTAGTATATAAATATATAATCAAAACGTGAGCTGCAGTTAGTATGTAAATATTACTTCGGGAACACATATAATGACTTAAGATTTCCACAAATTCTAGTTTTTTGAGGTAATTTTTTTCCAATTTACTAAAAATAATACACTTCGATTTTTGAATTTAATTTGTTTGTGTATAATTGTATCCTGACGAAGGGGCCATGGGCTCTGAAACATGGCGAAAACAAAGTTTCTTTTTATTAAATATATTATATTATATTTAATATAATTATTATATAATTAATACAATTATATAAAATATATTAAATGATATTTTATATATTATTTGTTAGATTTTTCCCGTGCACTCCAGGTTAAGCGACGAAATTCAATCTACATTCTACATAACTAAAAAAAAACGCCCGATAGCAGCGTGTTACTTTTTTATTATTATTGAAGCGTTTTATACTCTTGACTGTATATTTATTATTTGAAAAAGAGACTTCCTTCCTTCAAAATAAAATGTTCACATTTCAACATTTCAAGAAAATCAACACTTCACGATGTATCCATTTCCTAGAAAGACATCGAGGTTTTATAATATGTATTACTACGTTATGGTTTGTGACGTTTTGAAATTGTGAATCATATCTTGATTCACTCGCAGATAAACCGCGCGAAAACAGCGAGCAGCCAAGTCCTCAAAGAAAACGAGTTCAAAGCTGGTTTAGATTGCCTCGAGAAATTGGTTGCCAGCACGTGCTTCTAAGGGAAAGTTAGATTGGAAAGAGAGAAAGTTGCGTCACATTATGCATGCTTCCCGCATTAAAATAAACTGCCAAACTCCCCCGAGTTTAAGCGTACATCCTCGACTATTGCACCGCGTATGCAAATGTACGAATGCTTTACAATTTAAAGCAGTTATGGACTTTTCAAGCGACCGAGATCACGAAATACATCCTGCATTCTTCCATGTTTGAGAAAATTGGTACTTAAACGATTCATATTCATGTCTCATATTTATAAACGTATATTAAATTATATTGTATTCGTAAACAAATTTATTAATCAATTAGAAATACATGTAGAAAAATCAAATCAACGAAAAAATACTTTGGCAGCCAACTGGTTTTAAATTTTACAGAACTTTGTTCTGAAAAATTGCAACTTCACAATAAGAATGTGTTTCTGAATATAATGTGTCGTAGTCATATTTACTTGCTTTATAGACTTTACTTAACAACCAAGATCCGGTCCACCTGCTCGAAAAGCAAACCAGTCGATAAACAATTCCTCGATATACTATAGCAAGGAATTCGATAGGAAGATAAGAGTGCTCAATGTAATGTAAGTCGGCAACCCATCGATAGCCTGCTTCCCTCTGGCGGTCGTCCACGAAACTGTACCGACTGGTACCTCCCTAGCGGGCCCTGCTCTACCCGCATGGTGCTAGATGTCGATAGCGTCCGGTCTCATTACATTCATTTCTTTCTATCCCCATCCAGCCAGTATTTCACCGCGGGATCGCGTTGCATATAGACGTACCACTATAAATAGGCGTGCGAGGGAGGGCGTCGCTGTCGCGTAACAGAAGTTGTCAGGGTGTAAATTTATTACGCAATACATAATGTACAGAATGTCCGGTGACCGGTGTCGTATTAAATACAGAAATTTGGTCGGGCAGCACTAAAGAAACCATGCAGTAATGGCGGCCGTTCTATCTGTCAAACTATCAGACGGTAATATCGGTCCATTATTCACTTTTTCAGCTTCGCAAAACTTTAATACTTCATTGGCAATTATTCTTGCACTATCCCGGACTGTTTAAGATGTTTTGGACATGAAGGGGGACCCACCACATACCCTGAGCCGTTCTATGCGTAAAAGCGTCCATATCGGCCCACCACTTTCGCCGCCTGGTTGGCATTATTTTATGCTAAAGCGACCTTTTTGGACATAATAATTCAGTGTATATTGGTAATGAAGATGACACAGCTGAATGAACTGAATGACAGGGCGAGGGGTTACCACCGGGTGCGGGCGGGGCGGGTTTTAGTTCAAAATTCGCCGCATGCCTAGTTACATTGGGCAAGCAATAGTAGACATTTTACTCACAACTGCGAGCACTCTAGAGGTCGTTTGCGGAATTTTGAGCAATCCAACGGTGGAATTAGAAACTTTCGAACCTCCTTTTTCAATTGCTCATATACAATGTGTAATTTAGGATAAACTTTGGTATGAATTTGAATTCATCCAGCTGATAAGTCATGAAAATGAAAAGATGAAGGGGTTTTTGATATTAATTGTTACGGCTGTCGGGCAATATTTGATTCCGAGTCGTGGAGCAGTGCGCGGTGAACGATGGACCCGGCGCAGTCTGGCCGCTGATGGATGGCCCGGGGGGCGGCCCGCTCGAGAGAAATATAAGGCATTAACACTCGGTACGTTTTCCAATTTACGAATATATCGTTTCTTGAAACCTTTGCCTCCAAACCGATGGCTCCGTATAGCGCTGTCAAGCGATAAAGTATTATTTATTAAAACTTTTCTTGAAATAGACACGGCTTCCGAAAGAGGCATCATAAATAAAATGAATACATTCGTCTACGTGCTACTAGCTTCAGTTTTAAAGTAAATCTAGAGAACAATTTAATAGGGGTAATTCTTCAGATGTTAGTGGCATAATAGGACTGAAGAAAAACGTCTCAGATACAAAAGTAATAATGAACTGCCTGCTATGTTCGTGGAACATAGGTTAAGGTCTCTCACCGTTGTACTCCCGATGGCTCGAGTAGATGGTACTACTCATCTTCGGGAGAGGTGACTCGTCATTGAAGTGTCGTCCCAAGTACTTAATCACTACGTGGGTAATGGTGTTGCATGAATGTTTTATTGGATTTAGATATACCTGTGTATTTATACTCGTTATCATTTGTGCTCTTTGACAACATTTGCGCAATGATTATTTTCTCTCTTTCTCTCTCTCTCTCTCTCTCTCCCCTATTATTATTTCATTTCATAGTTATTCTAATTATTTGATTGTTTTTTATGCACAAGTTTATTTTGATGGGACAGAAACAACAAAAACGAATTTGCAACTAACTTAATATTTTAATATTTAGTTATATATGTATTATATGATAAAACATGCGATTTCTTTTATAGCAATGGTAACTGAAGGGTTATGAATAACAACAGTCCTTTAAAGCATTGAATTTATTTATATTAATCAAATATATCGGGAGACAATGTTATTGCTCAGAGCTCGAGCCGCGACACACAAATGGTGATTATAAAATGGCGGCTGACCATAGAAGTATACACACAATTTGATATAGATGGAGCTCACGTCGCTTCGTATTATCTTAACAGTAACTAGCAAAAATTAAATAACAATTTATTATTATACGTTATACCTCACCAAAAAGAATTAAAATTATCGTATGTAGTGAAGAGATTGTATAATAAACAATTGTAATAAATAATTGGCAATAAAGGAACGAAAGTAGACTGAAGCGGTAGAATTGCGGTCACTAAGACGCTTGTGCGGAAAATCTTTGGTTGATAGAGTGATAGAGTGGTGAATGTAATGCTGTCTGTAGTGTGGTAGATAGAATAAAGTATGGAGTTCTGAGATGGTTTGGTAATATAGAACGTGAGTGAGGAAAGGATGGTTAGGAAAATATATGGGGCGAGTGTTGAAAGCAAAAGGAATTGAGGAAGTCCGCGAAAGACCTGCCATGATCAAGTACTACAAGTATTAGAGGATGGCCCTGTTAAAAGCCTCAACAATCGTATAAAATGTATGAGAAGATATATGAATGGAATGTAGCGGAAGCAAAAGTGGTGTGTCAAGATAAAATAATATGACATTCTATCCTCTGCCTGCCCCTGCGGAGAAACGGTGTGAAAGTTAGTGAGTTATATATAAAATATTAAAAAATAAATAAATAAGGTAACAATCGCGTACATCTTATTAATTTTACATTCACTATGATAAATGTCTTTCAAATTTTTTGTGACAAAGGAACATAATTTATTTAAAAAATTATTCATTATATAAATTTTGGTTGGAAAAACAATCCACTACGATCAAGTTTTGACACATTTCTTCTAACAGCGAACAAACATTTTTACCTCGGGTCCCGCAAACCCCAAAGCACTTTACCATTTCAATGCGATAAGCAAACTTCAACCCTGGAGAAAAGCAAAAATACTAAAAGACCAAAGATAATTCTTTTTTGAATTTCTCTCATTTTTCTTATTCCGCTTTTAAATCCCGTCACTTATAATTCAATGGTGGCAATTAAAGTCCGACGCACACTTATATATTTTTTCAGAAATATGCTTTTTAGTAAAATACATCTAAACATAAAATTTTATGGTAGGTATTCATTGTGGAAAGTTGATGGAAAATCATTAATTTAAAATCATACTTTTTTTAAACACGACCGGTGAATTTTTGATACGACATTTCGTTAAGTATTGGATGGACATGTATTCAAAATTCTTTTTAATCCAATAGGGTAATATTTTGTTTAGTTACATCACCGAAGAAACGTTAGATCGTGCTAAAAGCACAGTATAATATAGCATACAACCAATGTTGATATGGTTATGTACATATTTAGGAGCGCAATTATATTACTTTTTCTTTGAAAATTCATCAACGTATTGCATAATAATTTTTAAAAGAACGGAGAATAACGTCGAGTTTAAAAATATATTGCTAAATAAATAGCTCTAATTATTTCATAGTCTATAATATTGATTTAATAATTTATATTAAAAATTCATCTGTGTTTTGTTTTAAGACCACCAACAATGTGATTCAATTATTAAATGAGGATGACTTATGTAATATATTTATATTTATTCACATAATTAAAAGCCATCTTGTTTCATATTTCAAATGTGTTTGGATTAAGAAGCTCCTCAAAAATAGTATTATACCTACTATAGATTTTATACATAACAACAAACCGGGCACACCCGAATAGGTTCTCAAAAATTGTCACCGAATTCATTAATTTTGGAACAAGCTTATGAGAAATTCTCACAGAATCTATTGTATTTAAAAGTCACAAATGCAAAAAGTATTTGTAATCGTTTGTGAAGATTTTGTTTCATTAAAAAATGTTTGAAATATATGATCAACGAGATTTCTAAAACATTACAGGATATTCCTACAAATTCTCAAAATAAATAAATGTTCAAGTTTTTTGTTTGTAACCTTGTGGAAATTCATTTTTAATATTTAAAAAAATGAGGGTAAACAACACTGTTTTATTCCACTATATTTATTTTGAAATGTTAGAACGTTTTCAAAATAAATATAGTGGAATAAATAAATATAGTGGAATAAAACAGTGTTGTTTACCCTCATTTTTTAAAATATTCAAAATAAATCATTGTGCGTTTTAGCAAACTTGAGTTTGCTGTTTAAAAATATATGTATATATTACCTTTATAATTTTATGTACTTAAGTTCTCTAATTGGAAAAATATATAGGCGTTAAAACGCTTTCGAAACTTCCCTGATTGATTGATGATCGAAGTTTTACAGAGCGTGGCCAATTAATTGCCTCATTTTAAAACCGCCCTTCTAGTTATAATTATTAATGGTCCATATGACTCGAACTCGTTAAATTTAATATACAGGTATTATCTACAATTTACCTTATTTATTGTAAATATTTAAAATTCCTTGGCAAAGAAACATTAAAAGAATATTTATTTACTGTCTCCCAGGTAACTTTAAAAATCTCCATAGTCACATGTATGAAAATAAAATAACTAGATTTTGATTGATAATGCCCTCATTGGATGAAACGTTTTAAGTAGAATCAAAACAAGTGTTTTATTTCCATTGATGCAAATATGTTTGTTATTATAAAATAATAATTTTTAAAGGAAATTAAAGATATATCATTCAAATCAAATATTCAAATGTTAGCTAAACGCTGGTGATGCGAGAATGAAATTCTCTTTATATAGATTTTTATGAATATTTTGGAGACTGATTGGAGAAACACTTTTACAAAGTATATTATGAAAATTTAAGGATTGATCTGAAGATAAGAAAAAAAAAATTTTTAATTTGCGCTTCAACAGGCTAAGAGGCCCAATTACAGAAGCAAAACACATCAAAAACACCGAGGCTTAAGTGAATCACATAGATTGATTGTGACCTCACCGGGAATCGAACCCGGAACCCTCGGTGTGGGAGGCCAGAGTCATACCCACTGGTCTACGAGGGCCGCCCAAAATATTTAAATAACAATTAATACCTTAATAAGTTGGCCATCCAGATCCAAAACTGAGATCTATGTTATTCTCGAGTTCCTGTATCTCCTATATAATTAGTTATTTATAGGTCTTTCTTCAATATATGTAGCCTTCTCTATTACATGGCTGCCTGGTGGCTGAATTTTAGTATCAACTACACATAAATTATGTACATCAATCATTGTTATAAACTAGAATTGGAAGCTGAAACATTATGTTTTAATCTTATTTTAATAGATAATTTTGGCGTATGAGGTGTGAGTGTGTGTGTTCTGGGAAGAAGAAAATGTCCACCCGTCCAAAGACTCAGTCTCCTTGCGTGTGTGTGCATGTAATGCGTGTGTTATTATAAATTATATATTTCAGCATAGGCATGATAATTGGATGGACACAGGATGTAATCAATATTCACGAATACCAGTGGTAATTTATTGACACAAATTAAGGAGAAACAGCGCTGTACTTCTCGATGGTCGGGACCTGGTTAGCCGCAACGAACTCGTGATCGGTGGGATTCGCTCGATGCGTGCAGCTAGAGACGCGAGTCTGGACCACCACAGACTTTAACTTGAACTATAATTATATATAATAAAAAGAACTGTAATTAATTATAACTAGGGCTAAAACTGTAATTCGAAAAAAAGATTAATAATTTCAGAAGAGTTATTGCATTCTTTCAAAAACATATTTTTATGAGTCAAACAGATAACCAACAAGAAATAATACATGTGTGCATGAATTTATATGTAAACGTGTCTAAAGAAATAATATTGCATATTGCTTCATGTAAATTCAATAACTGTGCGGCATATCATCGCATAACATATGTAGATTAACTTTACAAGATGGTGAATTGTATGAATATTTTTCATTGCTCAAATAATGTAAGATTGAAAACAATTTTATATATAAGGCTCCTGTAACTTTTTTATAGGATTATGGTAAATCTAAAGAAAACTTTAATTTTTCTTCGCGAATACTTTGTATGATAAGAGCACTAAAAACAAACCTGCTTCTATCTATTTGACGAAAATAATGGTCATGTATTTGAAAATGATTATCTGACAATAGTGGCAGTTAAAAAAAATATAACCGCTCTTAAAATATATTTGTATATGTTATCGTGAGCATAATCAAAATAAAACCTCTACTCAGGCTATAAAAATCAGTGCCAAATACTCAATTTCTTCAAATGATGGTGACAGATTTGCTTTTGAACGCTTCATGCATACCTATTACTATGTGTCCGCTTTTTTTTTTATGTAAATAATTAACAAAGTTTAAAACATTTTATAAAATATGCATATACCTACATATGTGCGTATTGTTGTAATTATTCTGATTCAGGAAATATAAAATATCCCTACCTATCGACAAGTAATAAATATGCCGATTTAGAAAATACAGAATAGACCCACCAATCGAAAAAATATTTGGTATCCAGAGTACGAATTCTGAATCTTTTCTTTCAGGAGAATTTGGAATACTTAAACATAGCGTTTATAGAACATAACTTTTGTAACTTTGATATATTTACCGTGAATGTATCAAAGTTCTGAAATCTGTAAACGATACCAATTTTGCCGCAGTAGATATTTGAGAATGGAATAATAGATACATAATTTACTTTATATTATAATTTAAAATACATGGGTATCCCAATAATTGCGCGCAAGACAACTGCACGCAGGATAATTGCACGCCGATAATAACGCGCAACACTAACATAAATTAAGACATTAAATTGTATTTCCATGTATTTTATTTAAGAGTGTTTCACAAAGTTGAAAATTTAATTATTACTAAATATAATAATAATTTGTGACTATTATTGTAATTGAATTGACATAAAAAACAAAATATCATCTCTTTTATATTGAAATCCATAATTTTATATTAGGTCCTTACATATGGAATTGGCGTTTAGTATGGGAGGAACATAAAGCCGATTTTTTTTTATTATAATATATTTATTTAATCAAAGTATGTACCATTGCTATCTATGCACTTTTGCCATCTCATAGGTAGTTCATCGATCCCTTTACTAAAAAAATCATTCGGACGGGAATCAATAAAATCTTTGAAGGCGGTTTGGACTGCCCCATCGGAGTTGAATTTTTTCCTTTGCAAGAAGTTATCCAAATTTTGAAAAAAATGGTAATCTGTTGGGGTAAGGTCCGGAGAGTACGGTGGATGTCTTAGACATTCCAATTGAAGCTCCTCTAATTTGGTAGCCGTCTGTTGTGCAGTGTGTGGTCTAGCGTTATCATGAAGCAGCAGTGGCCTAGAGCGATTAACCAGCCTCGGTTGTTTAGCAGCTAGCTTTTCCATCATGGTTTGCAGTTGCTGACAATAGACATCTGCCGTAATCGTCTGGCCAGATTTAAGAAAGCTGTAGTGAACGACACCAGCACTAGTCCACCAAACGCTCACAAGTAACTTTTTTGGAGTCAATTTTCGCTTGGGGCATGGTTTGGCTGGTTCGGCAGGGTTCAGCCATTGCGATGAGCGCTTCCGATTATCGTACAGGATCCACTTTTCATCACAGGTAATGATTCGATTTAAAATCCCTTCATTATTGTGCCGGTTGAGTAATGCAACGCAGCAGTCAACGCGCGTTTGTTGATTTGCTTCACTCAATTCGTGAGGTACCCACCTTTCAAGCTTTTTCACCTTACCAATTTGCTTCAAGTGGATTAAAACAGTTTTATCACTAACACCGCAGCCTGCAGCTAACTCGGATGTGGTTTGCGATGGATCCGCTTCCACAATAGCCTTCAATCTTCATTATCAACTTTGGTCTCCGGCCGTCCACGGGGCTTGTTCTGCAGGTCGAAATTTCCAGAACGAAAACGTTGGAACCAAAAACGCATTGTGTTTTCTTTTGCGGCACCGTCGCCATACACATCATTAATCCTTCGAGCCGTTTCTGCAGCACTGGTGCCACGGTGGAACTCGTACTCGTAAATAACGCGATATTTCAAGTTTTTTATTTTGTAAACTGAGTGACGCAAAGAAAAAAACAGTTGAGGAAAAAACAAATGAATTATAATTTTCAAAACACAAATACATGAGTAAATAACTGTATAAATTTGGATTTGGAATTCCTAACCAAAGAGAAGATATTTGAGATCAAATTTGCCAGTACGGCATAACGCCAATTTCATATGTAAGGACCTAATATTAATGAGGGTGTATGGAAAAAAACAACTTCCATTATTAATGAAACTCGACGTTTTTGGAAAAGTTTCGTTTGAAATTCTTGCTTAAATATGTTCCATTGATTAAGATAAACTTTTTCAAGAATTGTTTCATTATTGACTTTAGGTTAGATAAGACTAGATAAGGATAGGTTGTGTTAGGTATGGTCAGAGTAAGCATATTTAAGGACAGTATTGTCGAGGTTGTTCTGCACACCTTAGATTTGCGCTGTTACGCAGTTAATGCGTTGTATTGCGCGCAGTTGTCGGGATTTTTTTACACTAGACTACATATACAAATCGTATGACTACAGGTATAATATTTTTTCGATCATGGTTTGATTGGAATGAATGGAGGTATAACATTTTTATGATCACGGATTGATTGGATTATAGAATTCATTTCCGAAAACCACGTATTCTCAAATTGTAAATTCACTATCTAAATTATCGTTTTCTATACTTGAGTAACGAAATAATAGATTTTCGGTGATTTACCTCGGAGCCGTAGAATTTTCTGATTGTGAAATGAAACCCAGCATACGAAATTTTCTTGCAAACGTAAACAAACCTCCCTAAAAATATATATTTAAATCCAATTTCTAAAATGTTGCTCCCTTCTCAATGTGGAACGTATTAGATATCCTTTCGCGCCATTCTTTCATTTGAGATAAGATAGTTTTCTGCTCGCCGGCCACTTTTCACCCTATCTACATTCTCACCTGCCTCCCTACTGTCCGAGGGCTTGTGTATATTAATGAATAAATTATTCTGGCCCTTACCCTTCTCACAATCGTTAGATAGCCCGGTTCGCTCCCTGGACAGGCTTCCTTCTCCTTTCTCAAGCCTGCTTATTCTCGCCTTTTGTTCGAGCCATTGCAGTTTAATAAAGGTGGGCTTATGTTCACACTGTCCCACCGTCCGTGTTCAAATGAATTATTTAAAATCGATTCGTCGAATAAATATCATGTTTAAATCATTGTATAATCACGATTTGTGTTTATGTAAAGTTTTAAGAACATAACAACTATTTGTAGTCTCTCTGAGTTAGAAATATTAAACCAAATTAGGGGTAGGTGTAAAAGCAAAGGCAGCAATGTCCAATTTTTTTAAATGTTTTGGATGCCAAGGATTATTAATTTAACTATTTAAAGCAAAGACAAAAATATCCTCATAAAGTAACAAGCAAAAACAGCAATATTCACTTAAATTAATCAATTGACAAAATGGCCGCTTCGCACTAAAGTTGATGTCGATATTAGAATGAAACGTCACAGCAAAAACAGCCATATCAAATGATGTAAATAGCAAAATCAGCAATCTGCACTATTTGGCAGCAAACATAGCAATATCCATATTTAAAAGTTAATTATTTATTTATACACATATATGAAAGGAAAACTAATGTGGCAATTATTTTTAAAAATATATTTCCAATAAAAATTTATTACGTATGTAGATTGCAGAAAAAGTCCTTGAGTAGGTAATGTATTTATCTCAGAAACACTTCAGTGGCTTTGCTTTTATACTCCTCAATTTATGCAATATATGCAGGAAAAGGTCTTTGTATTCACTGTAAATTTATAGTACCAAATAATGAATTGCTATGCATTCTCTGTCTAAAAAGCCATTTTTTTTAATTGTACCTAACTATGAGGCATTTTTCATAATGCAGAATATTATATCAATTTACTTATTTACTATCAAGCTGTTTCCCCCTAGGAGCAAGCGGAGGGAAGTGGATAGAGCGCCACACTCTTCTGGTCTGACGTACTCTTTGCTTCCTTCACTTTCATACAACTTGTTCGTTCTGACGTTAAATCTGATCATGTCAGGTATTTTCCAAACACCTTTTATTCCTGAAGGCTTTCATAAAATTTACTTTACGTATTTAATTAACAAATATTTACGTATTTTTTGAAGAAAAACATATATATTTTCCTGTAATGTAAAGCTGATAAAAATGTCTTTGCCTGATAAAATTTCAAGTATTAATATAAATAAATAAATAATCTGTGCAACTATAAGCTTACGCTGATGATACGACATAATTGCGAAAACTCCCGATGCTTTGTGTAATGCCTTCATAAATCTTGAAAGTTCTGCGAAAAACATGGGTGTCGTAGTAAACCAGCAGAAGACCAAATACATGGCCGTTGGATGCACCCAACAAATCCTAACTCTCTCGTGTGAAAGTCAAAATTTTGAAACGGTACCAAGATTTACATACCTAGGATCCCTGATAACAAGAAACAATAATATTACAGAGGAGATCCAGAAACGCATAGTGAGCGCAAATCGCTGTTTTTTCCGCCTACAAAAGCAGATTAAATCCAGACTGCTGTCCAGAAATACCAAGATGTTAGTGTACAATATGCTTATTAGGCCAATGCTCACGTACGCAGCTGAGATGTGGGTACTAACTAAGAGGAATGAGCGAGCACTGGACGTTTATGAAAGGAAAATTTTGAGGCGTATCTTCAGACTGGTTCTAGAAAATGGTCTTTGGTGCAGACGTTACAACAATGAGCTGTATACTCTATTTAAGGAGCCAAACGTCACAAAATTTATAAACCTGGGAAGACTTCGGTGGCTGGATCATGTGGAGAGAATGTCCGAGCATCAAACGCCAAAGTCCCTGCTGAACTCAAGGCCAATAGGACGAAGGAGCTTAGGAAGGTCAAAATTAAGATGGAGTGACAACGTCCTGATAATCTCGTCAAGATATCTCTGCCTTAGAGCTTCGAAACTGTAGAGAGCTGGCACTAGACCGAGATGAGTGGAGGAAAATTATTGAGGAGGCCAAGACCCACCAAGGGTTGTAGTGCCAAGAATGATGATGATGATGAAATAAATAAAAACACGCACAAGACTCAAAATTCTTTTTGGTAAGGTATATACATACAACAAAAATTGAATTGTAAATATTTTCTAGGTATCATTGTTTTAAAGTATTAAATATATTATTAATTAAATAAATTTAAAAAATGGCAAATTTTGTTTATCTGTATTTAAAGCGACTATTTTCAACACTCAATATAATTTGCATTCACAGCTGTTGACAGCAATTGACGTGCTTGTTGGTTAAGTGGTTAAGAGACTTGCCTAGTGACACAGATTACCAAGTTAGTAATTTTTTACGAAGCACTAGCACTAAAATAGTAAGAATATTGATGTAACACACATGCGTCTCCGTTTTTCATTAATGAATAAACTCTTTTTTTTAAATTTTTATTTAAGGGTCTAAGATATGTACTTCAATTTTTCATCAAATAAAAAAAAATAAAAAGAGCGTTGATGTCTTTTGTATTGTTTCGGCTGTTTTTTGTAATTAATTTCATTGTTTTTTTTCGTGTTTTTTTTAGTAAAATCAAAAGTATTTGAACTTCTGCAGGAATCCCAATGTCAACCAAAGCCTGTTATTAAAAAAAAAAAGTAATAGGGATTAAAAATTGTGTTTAATAAAAACAATAATTACATCATTAAAATATTTTTATTAAATCGCTAAATTAGGCACAGTAAAACAAAATTAACATTATTTAAATGTTCTTTCATAGTAATATAAATGAGGCTCGTACTTTGGAGATATTATCAAATTATAAATGGAATGGAGAAAGTTACATTACGTTTACTTAAAATCCTTCAAACTTAAGAGCTAAGCTTCGCTGAATTAAGTTTAAGAACATTCCTCGAAACACAGAGATATGCAAAGTCGCAAAATGTCACTAGGCGTGTCAATGTGGAACGGTGAATGTCACAGCCCTGTGACGTCAGTACGCGTTAAACAATGTTTAGTATTCCGACGGACGCAGTGAGGCGTAGCGACCCAGGCAGTGTGTGTATCTATTTTCTGGATTGAGTATAAATGTTGCCAGTATTTTATGCCAGATTCTGAATTAAACAATTCTCCGTGTACCGGGTGACTTCAACGACACGAAATCAAGCCCATGTTGTTCTTAACCCTTCCTCTCCGATGATGAAAACTGAGTTGACATTGCCTGTAATTATGTGAATATCTCTCCCAATATTTCTTTTTTTATTTTATATTAGGTCCTTACATATGAAATTGGCGTTCAGTATGGGAGGAACATAAAGCCGATTTTTTTATTATTATAATATATTTATATAATCAAAGTATGTACCATTGCTATCTATGCACTTTTGCCATCTCATAGGTAGTTCATCGATCCCTTTACTAAAAAAACCATTCGGACGGGAATCAATAAAATCTTTGAAGGCGGTTTGGACTGCCCCATCGGAGTTGAATTTTTTCCTTTGCAAGAAGTTATCCAAATTTCGAAAAAAATGGTAATCTGTTGGGGCAAGGTCCGGAGAGTACGGTGGATGTCTTAGACATTCTAATTGAAGCTCCTCTAATTTGGTAGCCGTCTGTTGTGCAGTGTGTGGTCTAGCGTTATCATGAAGCAGCAGTGGCCTAGAGCGATTAACCAGCCTCGGTTGTTTAGCAGCTAGCTTTTCCATCATGGTTTGCAGTTGCTGACAATAAACATCTACCGTAATCGTCTGGCCAGATTTAAGAAAGCTGTAGTGAACGACACCAGCACTAGTCCACCAAACGCTCACAAGTAACTTTTTTGGAGTCAATTTTCGCTTGGGGCATGGTTTGGCTGGTTCGGCAGGGTTCAGCCATTGCGATGAGCGCTTCCGATTATCGTACAGGATCCACTTTTCATCACAGGTAATGATTCGATTTAAAATCCCTTCATTATTGTGCCGGTTGAGTAATGCAACGCAGCAGTCAACGCGCGTTTGTTGATTTGCTTCACTCAATTCGTGAGGTACCCACCTTTCAAGCTTTTTCACCTTACCAATTTGCTTCAAGTGGATTAAAACAGTTTTATCACTAACACCGCAGCCTGCAGCTAACTCGGATGTGGTTTTCGATGGATCCGCTTCCACAATAGCCTTCAATTCTTCATTATCAACTTTGGTCTCCGGCCGTCCACGGGGCCCTTTCTGCAGGTCGAAATTTCCAGAACGAAAACGTTGGAACCAAAAACGCACTGTGTTTTCTTTTGCGGCACCGTCGCCATACACATCATTAATCCTTCGAGCCGTTTCTGCAGCACTGGTGCCACGGTGGAACTCGTACTCGTAAATAACGCGATATTTCAAGTTTTTCATTTTGTAAACTGAGTGACGCAAAGAAAAAAACAATTGAGGAAAAAACAAATGAATTATAATTTTCAAAACAAAAATACATGAGTAAAAAGCTGTATAAATTTGGATTTGGAATTCCTAACCAAAGAGAAGATATTTGAGATCAAATTTGCCAGTATGGCAAAACGCCAATTTCATATGTAAGGACCTAATATTTATCTATACAATATATTAAATGCATACCGAAGTATGGCCGCAAAACATGCACCAATCACATGCCATACATAATCTCTAAAAAATATGCAAAACTTAAGATGTTTATTAATTTGTATAAACATAGCATATCGCATAGTACATGCATTATTTATAGACTACGTGAATGGTAGATATTGCTTATATTTGTAAATGAATTTTAGTTTGTGTAAAACTATAGAGGTAGACTTGAAGAGGAAAAAATAATTAAGCAAAATTTATTCTTTAAAAATTGTGATATTGTCGTATGGCAGGATTTACAGGAGAATTCACAGCGGCATTAGTTTTATAATTGTTTGTGGAAAAGAGATGTACCTACGCATTGAATAAAGAACATGTAAGTAGGTATTAAAGTTTATCGCAGAGTATTTAAGGGCATTCGATGTTATTGTGCAATACGTTATAAGAAAATACTACATTTTCCTTAATTCACACTATTTCGCAAATAATCACTCGTCTGTGAAACAATTTATTTTCGCTTGCTAGAATATTTCGTTTAATTCTTCACGTAAATATTTCGTCTGAATAATCTACTGCTTCGATAAATTGGTATGATGCATTGGTAATACTGTATTCGCAAACGGTCCTGTTTTACCGCTGGTTTATGTCACGCCGATAAGTGTCAAAATAAACATGATCCGCCGTGGCACTGGTTCCGCCAATTATACGAAACTCGTTGGTTTTTTGAACCTCCTAGATTATTCTATACTTTTCTAGTATTTGCTAGAATTTTCATCGCTTCCAGAGTGTTCCAGTAATTTTCCGAATTTTGTAGATAATTCCTGAGGATTCGATAGTTTTGTTGTCTTCGACATATTACGAGGGATTCCGATTATGCGTAATTTATCGGAATTCTATCTTCACGTAACAATATTTATGTGTTGGATAAAATAATTAAAATGTACCGGACGCAACAAAAATATTTTCCTGAAGAACCTGATGTGAATTCGTTAATACGTGTACATAATGTAGGAGAAGACAGGTGTAGGGAATGCAGTACGCAGGGTACAGATACGCATTGCGATCTTCACTCTTTAGTAGCGTAATGTGCGCTGACGAATTCTGACATATCTTATGCGCCTTTATGCTGTCGTATTGACTCATTTTTTTCTCATAATAAGTAGCAATTTTACACAATATTTTATACGTATATTTTATTTAAAACGTACAAAATATTATTTTAATGATTGAAATGAGTAATAAATGTAGTAGTGAGTAATAAACTGACTAAAAAATCTGAAGGATCTACATGCACACGGAGTTAACAACACCGGAAAGAACATTTATATTTCAATACGGTAAGTGAATGATTGAATGTACTTATGAATCGAATCATTTATATCTTAGTTATATAAAAGTCTATTTAAGTTCTGATATCCTATCTACGTAATAAATGTACATTTTTAAAATGAAATATTTTAAAATAAAATTAAGTTATTGATTCCACAATTCTTAAACTCGTAGAGTCTTGGTCTCGGTTAGTTGTTAGGTCTTTGTTTTGGTCTTGGTTAGTTAGTTAGGTCTTGGTATATTCTTTCATATTAATATGAACAATTAAATTTTTTTATTCGGTCCATATCATAAATGGCTCATTTAAGCAGAACGTACAAATGAATTGCACAAAATATAAAACTATTTTTTTTTTTTTAAATAGAGATGCGAATACGGAATACGTGTCACATTCTTACTATTTTCAAACTAAGCTAAACGCTTGTGCTATGAAAATAAGACTAACTTGCTAGTCTGGGCTGAGATTTGAACCCGCGACCTTTGGATCACGAGGCGAGTATCCCAACCACAAGACCAACAAGCTACTTGTTTAAGGTTTTGTAACATAGCCCGCCATTAATATCGATGCCTCAGTCACACTACGCAGATGAATTAGACGTACCAAAATCAATGAATTTCTTCTTTTTCTTCAGCATTCATCTCTTCACTGCTGGATGTAGGCCTCTTCAATACCTTCCCATGTTTTTACTAGTTGCAGCCAATTCTTCCCCCCGACAGCGGCTATCGGCCCATCTCTTTTAAGGTATTCCGATGCTTATTTTACTCTCCCAAGGTCTCCACTTCAGAACTCTGGGAGTACATCTTGTAGCATCTTGCCGATCCAAGGCAGGATCCATGATATCCATTACTCTAGTTCTGCGCCCAAATTTATCATTTCTTAGGTTTACAGAAGTATGGATCTCTCCATGGATGATTTCGTGCATTTTAACTTTTATACACTTTTCTTTACAAGGGCCATGTCTCCACTGCATACGTCATCACTGGCAGTTCGCACGATTCAAAATCTTTTTTTTTAAAGTTAATTGGAATCTTTCCCAATTTTCACCTCCCTCTCCCCCCTTCAAGCCACTCCCAAGGTCGTTGGAGCGTCATGTTCTACTCAACTGGGATAGTTTTGTTTTGGAATCGGGATTCATTTCATTTGGAAGGGGTTCGGCATTAAAACACCACGCTTGCCAGATGGGTTGGTGAGTTTTGAAATCAGTCGCCCTTAACATAGGGAACAGATGCTGTTTGTAGCTGCCTGTTATGTGTCAGAAGCTACTGCCTGCTGGTCTGCGAGAAGTATTTTATTTCCCTCCTACCCTCCATACTTAGCGAATTTTCCCCTATCCGCGACCCGGGGGCGCATCTCCTAGAGGTTACAGGCTCCGTTGAAGAGACATCAATTTAAAGAATAAAATTTCGTGTTCATATGTCATATTTGAAAATTAACATCATGTTTATTTTAAAATGCTTCCAATAATTTAAACGTATTATAGTGTATAGATCTATATGATTAAAACGGTCAGGTAGTTTTGTTTATTTATTTTTTGTGGTATTAAACTTTTCATGAACAAATAATTTTAATTGTACAAATATATCTACATAATTTAAAACTGGTGAACTAACTAATGAGTACACTTTCTTACACTGCATTCAAAAAATTTAACTAACTAACTAACTAACTAACTAACTAACCATCATGCCGTTTCCCTGCAGGTGTAGGCAGAGAAGATTGAACGCCACACTCAAAAAAATTTACTTAAGATTATATTATTATTTAATGTACTTAACATATTTTACAACGAAATTTTTGCTTTGATGAAAATCCTCTCGTCCGAATTAGTTATATAAAAGCTTTATAACTTTATATCTTTCACTCCCATTTATTTATCCGATCGTGCCTATTGTTATCCGAGGTATATCGAGTACAATTTAAAAAAGATTTATTTTATAGCAATACAAGCATTTTCTTTCAGTAGAAATTCATTTTATTTCCTACATTCTCGTGCCAGCAGTAAACGTACAAAATATATCCTGAAAAGGTACTTTTACGCTTATTTTGCTGTTTCATAAATGCTTGCGTTAACTGAATGACAAATATACAACCTGCCGCGGAACTAACGTCATAATGTTATAAGGCATTTAGTCCACAGAACGTTTCAAAAGAACGTCTCAAATGGTTTGGGCGGCTAAGGTTGCGGGTCGTGACCTCATTCCACACATTATGTTGTGAAGTGATAACAAAATTACCTCTAGGCATATTAAAAGATATGATTTTTTTGTAAGCCCAAACTGAAAACTTAAACAAATATTTTATTAATCAATTAGAAAATACGTACAGAAAAATCAAATTAACGAAAAAATATTTTACCTTCATTCTATCCGGGGTGGCGCGTCATCCAATTTCGCAACGGCAGGTTGGTAAATTAACGAAAAAAGTTTGACCTAATATGTAGTCTCTTTTTAATTGATTGACATTTTCATTCCATTCTTAAAGCAATCCACTTTTTAGTATGCAATAGTTACAAATACCTTTTTGCATCTACCGCTAGAAAACTATCTTCTAGAGGCATTTTTTCTAATTGATTAATAAAATTTGTTTAATAATTCACAAAACTTTGTTCTGAAAATGCAACTTCACAATGATAATGTGTTTTCTTTAATATATTTAAAAAAATAATATCGTTTACAAATCCAAATTTAACTATTCTTATTTAAAACCCTTACAAAAATTAAAAAAATATATTTATGTAATTTATAAATCATAAATTACCTGCATTTGATATTTTGGAGAAAATATGCTCACTGATTCTCATTGATGAAATATATTCTAAACATAAATACACTCGAGATTTTATTCTATTTTACTATCAAAGCTACCTTCAAAAGTTCAACACTAAAGAATTTTGAATTTTTTAATTTTATATTTTAATTTTTGGGGTAGTTTTTTAAAGTTAATGTAATTAAAGTCACAAAAGATTTTCTTAGTACAGTTTGCTGGTTTAAATTCAGTTGCACGCGCTGTATTCAAAACTTTAAAAAATAAAATGTGGTATTTCAGTGTGTGACGTTTGCCGTTGTGGAGGGTGTGTATTTTGGGGTGAAGCTTTTTTTTTTTTGAAAGAAGTTTAAATCGAAAGTTTAAAAGAGAAGGCTTTAAGAAAAGTTTTAAAAGCGATTTTACTTTAAGTTCATTTATTAAGAGTCTAATATATTATTTGAGATCTGCTTTTGCAAGCTCAAAGGTATGTTTAAAATTTATTCACGTGATTGAATTAAGTTTACGTTTAGTCTAACATATAATTTGGCCAGTAATCGTCTAGTGATAGTAATTTAGGACTCCTCGATGTGACGCGGTTACCCAGTACTTTTGGTAGCGTAGCAGAAGAAATGCCATTGTATTCATACGAGGTGAAACTGACCTAACATTATTAACGCGCAACATGAGCCGGACTCAAAACGACGATTGATTGAACAGACTAACAAAATCGCCTTTCATGGCGACGCATCCGTCATTTCCTCGCATCCGGTAGCGGCGTCGCGAACATAAATATGTCTACGTAGATTTTTCGCCTAGAACGATGCCGCCTGGTTACCGAGGTCTCATATTAACACCTGTGGACGGATTCCACGGCTGAGTGCGGGGTCACGATTACGATGGAATATTCAGATAGATAAATACCACTTACGAAATACAGCCTAGGGTGCTCTGAGTATAACTTGGTATCCGCATAATACAACCGACGGTACATAATAGGAACTTAGCGCTAATATTGCGCAACAACACGCAATATCTATTTTTTTTACGTATTTTTTTTTTTGAATGCAATAGTATACTGGATCTGCCGGTCATCCAGATTAGATAAATCACGGTCGATTAATACACGGTTATACTTATTAAACACACACACAATACTCAAAATGCAAATTAACGGCTGGGTTCTCCAGAATACATACAAACAATGCTTACAACTGGCGCGATCGGTGGTCTTCGGCCCGATTTATCTGTTCATGGTATATAGTGGAAAGAGTAAACATATATTCATAACAACTAGTCGCAACAGAGGCTCAGGGCAAGCTTTGTCTGACATTATCACAGCCCGAAATTCTAAGGGAATGGAAGATACAGTTTTGTAAGTAAAATTTAAGAAGTGTCTAACCACTTCTGTTCAAACGTGGATTCTAGATGCCCCCCCCCCCCTGTAGGGGGGAGGGGGATGCGGCCCCAGAGCATCGCCGCATCCGGTGGTTAACTCCTGTTTAGACATAACCTCCCACACTAAGCTGCAGACCAAGATCAAGCCGAGACTCTATTGCTCCTGCTGGAATCCTCCGAAGTCCTCGCTTCCCGGCGACAAACATATCAGGAAGAAATCCCGCGTCTGATATTAAGGTTTGTATATTATCCCGCGGGGCAGTCAAATTGACTGGTGTATAATGATGAGGATCCCACGTTGCGGCTACATAAGCCGGAGTATTATGATGTTTACTGCTGATTAAAGGGCTGAATGAACTAACTGGGTGACTGGAAAAGACTCTTCCTTGAGCGCGTCAGTCAGAGCCATGTTAGCATCGCCAATTATAGTTGATGTGAATGGTCCCACGGTGTAGTCTTATTGACTAGAGATATTAAATGATGGTAAATCAGCATGTTTATTACAGTTGATTGTGTAATTCCTGATATGTTTCTCGCTGGCCGGGAAAGGAGAACCCCGAAGGTCTCTGTATACAGCAAGTTAGAAAAGGTGGTGAATGATGAGAATGATGGTGTTAGTAATTCCATCGCGGTCCTGAATGCGGTCCCGATCATAAAGTTGATTGTTAAACTGCTGACAGATCTCGTTCATTAAAGCGGTCCCGAGCATAAGTATTGATTGTCGAACTGCTACCTGCATCTTATAATTTCTCGTCCATGAGGAACGTCCTATCTCGTCCTTGAGTACGGAGTTAACACATTCATAAACATTCATAAACAGAGCCCGAGCTCGTCGCACCAAGGGGCCCGAAAAGACGTGAGAGGTTCTTCCCCTTAGATCTTTGAGGGTCGCCGCTCCAGGACCTTCAGACCATCCTGTAATTCATGGCTTTAAAACCCTGTCTTAACCGGGTAGATACAGTTAAGATGGCCCTACCTAGTCCCAAATCTAAGATGTCTCTCTAATCTAATCAGACTCCATAGCCGAGAACGCGCGCTCCGACATTCGACCCTGTCTTATGTATGGTTGCTTATGGCACGCGAGTAAATCTAACTTCATCTTTTTCCACAATCGAAATTCAGCCTCCCCAGATCACGGGGCGTGAAAGACGTACGGCTCCTCGCCTCCCGACCATGAAAAGACGAACTTCCCCATTCGGTCCTCGTTCATTATCCCATTTATAATCTCCGCGTGCCTAACCTTAAGAGTCTAGCGCCGGTAATAAGATCTCATTATGCTACGTTGGAAGTTAATATTGCACAACCGGGCGAAATACCTATTTTCCGCGAACCTATTCAATTTGTAAAACGCAATAATATGTATTTATATATGTTAGTAAAACGTTTGAAATGCAGAATGCACGTATAATGACCTCGCTTGTATCCTAAAGATAATTAAGAAATAATTCCGACGTCACGTCCCGACAAGTACCAACTTGTTACCGCGTCCGCTACCGTCGAACTCTGAACCCACGTAATGAAATGAATAGTGACCTTATGACAATGACAAATTATATAGCACGAACATTCCATTTGATACACATAAGAAAATAAAGAATAAATAATATAAAAGGTCCTTATCTTATTTCTGTAGTTGGTCTGCTTCTGAGATGGCATCCTGATCCGAAGTAATATAACGGGTCCTCTCCAAAATTGAGCAATTACCAGCGCCTGTGTAGCCCTTCACTTCCCTTGTATATATATTTTAATATCAGCGCCTGTAAAACTGTATTAGATCCTAGAAATAAGAAAACTATTCCCTCTACGCCGAGCACATACAGGACATAAACCCCATCAAACTAGTTCATCTACGCCGTACAGTGATATCACATGCAGACATAAACAATATAATTACAAGTATGCTTGCGCCCCGCCGACTGGGCCCCTGTGTTTTCCAATAACAACTTTCCAGTCATGTATTTAACATAACGTCCTCCTTGTGTGTATGTGTGCTTCAATATCTGTCATCCAGTTAATGGTTCCCAAAATAGTGTTTTCCTTGTATATATATTTCAATATCAGCGCCTGTAAACCTGTATAGGATCCTAGAAACAAAAAGACTATTCCCTCTACGCTGAGCACATGCAGAACATAAGCCCTTTCAAACTAGTTCATCTACGCCGTATAGTGATATCACAAGCAGACATAAACAATACAATTACAAGTATGCTTGCGTTCTCACCCCCACCTTGGTGGAAATATTCGCATTCGTATTCACCGAATAGTAGGCCTGATATTCGTTTTCGTGGAAGTAGTATTCGTTGCATCAAGGTTATTATATTTACAAGTATGTTCAAGTTCCCCCCCCCCACCTTGGTGGAAATATTCGCATTCGTATTCACCGAATAGTAAGCCTGATATTCGTATTCGTGAAGGTAGTATTCGTTGCATCACTCTCAATAATAAAATCATATAGATAAATAATTACGGTAACTCATAAAAATATGATATTACTTATATTAAACGAACAAAACAAAACAATCTGTCATATAAGTAAATAACGTGATCACGGAAGACCGAAGGTTAACTACCCCTGAACAAACCGCGAACTGCCCACAATAATGGAAAATGTTGTAGAAAACATTTCAAATATCTATTATTGAATGGATAAAAACAATGTCATATGAATAACTATCACGGCTACGGAAGACCGAAGGTTAACTACCCCTGAACAAACCCTTCCCCATAAATACGTACGTCTGACAATCACTATAAAATGCACCATGTATTATTAAAAGTCGTAACAATATATCGAAAGATAATTATTATTACAGTCATGTTTGAGTTCGATAGACGGCGGTAGTATAACAATTTTTATTCATATGCCAGGCTGACCTGTAAATAATATCTTGCAATCGAAGCAGAAAACCCTTTCTAGAATTAATAAATGCGGCTTAATCTAAATAGATACAATATATACAATTCGAAATACGTCTTTATAAGAACTTGATAGGAACAAATCGTGTTTAAAACGATTGCCTAATGATACGCAATACAAACATGTAACGAGTTCAAATAAACCACACATTCATGTTTTAATAAAATAAATATAAAATCCAGATGCATTTTTAAAATATATTATTTGGAGGAAATTTCTCGTACGATTTGAATTTATATCACGCTTACAATCGTGATATCAAAAACACAAAAAAAAACAAAGCTTGTTGGTCTTGTGGTTAGGACACTGGCCTCGTGATCCAAAGGTTGCGGGTTCGATCCTCACTCCAGACTAGCAAGTTAGTCCTATTTTCATAGTACAAGCGCTTAGCTTAGTTTGAAAATAGTAAGAATATTGATGTGACACGTATTCCGTGTTCACATCTCTATTTTTTTAAAAAAAAAAAAAAAAAACATAATTAAATTCTCGTACTAATTGAAACAAGATCAGACAAGCAACCGCGACATTGAATACGCACAACTCCTCCGAATCTCACTTACCTACTCCCTAAATAATACAGCCCGATAGTAAAAATAATTAACCGTAATAGAAAATATAAATGTATTCCCCAGCTGAAGACCGGCTGTATCTAAATTAATTATTTCTATACAATATGTACGATTCGAAATACGTTTTTATAAGAACTTGATAGGAATAAATCGTGTTTAAAACGATTGCCCAATGATACGCAATACAAATATGTACCTTGCCCAATAACCTCACATCCGTGTTTTAATAAAATAAATATAAAATCCAGATGCATTTGTAAAATATATTATTTGTAGGAAATTTCTCGTACGATCTGAATTTATATCACACTGACAATTGAGATATCAAAACCACATAAATACTCCGATCTCAATTATCCCCAAAATAATACAAATCATATAGAAATCCGTGTATTCAGTCGGCAGCACAGATAACATAAAATTCCTTTGCATATTTGAAAGTTACGTAAGTATAATGAAAGAACGCCCGCTGGATTATCACAGCCGCAATATTACGATTTCTTGTATATTAAATCTGATGTGCGCATAGTAATAATTATCCCTAGGCCCAAAATACGTAACAAAACAATCCACAACATGTATCAATATTTGTTACGATCCAGAAAGTTCTAAATTGAATACACGAAAAAGGCAATAGAAATAAATAATATTGGAAATGCTTATCTGTTCACTGTTCCAATTCTCCTTTGAATTATTATCAACCTCCGGCTTTTTCCTCGGTCCAGTTAAATTATCTTCCTTATTTCGGACTCTCCTCGACAAAGCCTCGGCCGACCTCCAAGCTGAAAACTCAAGTGCCCCTCTCCAATTTGTTTCGCTAAAACTTGTCCCTATCTCCCGCCATTTTTGATTCCAACTTGCGTGTAAAAGTCAAAGTCTAACTCTCCGAATCATTCTCATTGGTCAGATTCACGGCGAACGCCCGCGTTTTGTGATTCGTCCGTTTCAGTTAAGATAAAGGCAAAGCACGCGTCACACGCGCGGCATACCTCTACGTTTCACGAACAATAAAGCTTGTCCGCACCTACTTACTCGGCAAACATATAATCACAGAATATTTAACGGGTTGTGAAGCTTCTCTTTATTATAAACTTTAGCAGATAGATATTTTCGTATAATTTTTCAGCAATGTCTATTTGAATAGGCCAATATCGTTACAAGTGTACGCTAGTTGTACAACTCTACATACATAAATACTTTTGTATATTTTTCTGATTCTAGGAGTAAATTCTGTCATATTTTCCGAAAATAATTGTTTTCAACATATTAACCTTTCCATTATGGAGTTATCCAATTTTAAACTTATTATTATTATTAAAAACTATTTTTATCTTCTTTTCATGGTGATCCTGATACTACGGCTAATTCATGATGGCGTGGCTGATGTGTCTCATTGTATTATAAAATGAATTTTCTGATCGTGTCTCCACCTATTTCGGTTTATTGCGTTTCTTCTGTTGTTCCGTTTCTCATCATTTCAATTCAGAAGTTGAATAAATGCTCGAAAAATATTTTATTATGTTGGTGACTACTGCTTTCTCTTGACTTTTTTCTATCTTGCAAGCATTAATTTTTTTAGTTTTACAGTGAAATTCAAAAGAATATGAAATTATTACATACAGAAATCCAAATTTCGGACGAAGACGGATAACAAGCTAGTCCATCTGAAAAATCTAAAAATAAAACACATTACTTTATAATAAATTACGTCCCTATTCTTAATTTACTTTCTTTTATGTTGTTGCTAGAATTTATTTAAGAGAACAAAAGATAATATCAACTCTATTTTTAGAGAAAATATACATGATATCAAGAAAAATCACATTTTTTTATGTTTCGCCCGATTTTTTGCTTCAAAAGCTTCACACTTTTCTTTTATGCAGAGTAACAAGTTAACGCTTCACAATGAAGAGAAACGATAGACAAATGCCCTTGGGGGGTGAGGCGGGGTTGGTGGAACCGTTGAAGGGGATGGTTGAATCGCCTCCGACCGACGCCTCATAAAAATGCATGGCCGCAACCACAAAGAAATTTGCAGTGTAAATTTGCAGGGTTTAATTAGGCATGATGTACGAGGATAGCACATAGCCTTGTGCTCCGTGAAAGGCTGTCTCACGGGAGCTTTCATTTAACGCAATTTGTTTATTTCAGTTTCATAATTTCTCTTTCACTTTAAGCATTTTTTTAAACTTTTCTTTACTTTTTACAATAGTTTCATTATATTATAAACTCATTTTACTCATTCCCAATAAAAAAAAATGTAACGATTTATCAGATTATTTTCAAAAAAATGTACATTAATATGTATTTATTGAACATAGAACTCGACCGGTTATAAACGACGCAAGAGACGCGCGGTAGCAACAATCGGTTTTGAACGAGGCGAGATCGTAAAAAGTGAAAACAGACACATAAAAGCCAAGCGGCGATTAAGTGCGAGCAGCAATAATAGATAAAAGAGTACATACCGAGCGTTCAATAGTCAATAAGGTTTTCACAGACTTATATGTTATTCCGCAGACGAGTAACGATTAGTGCGAAATTGAGTGAACATAGGAATAGTGCTCAAATTTAATTTGTGTCCAGTGACGTTGGTTTTAAATATTTTTTTAATTGATTGTATGTGTATACATATTTTTTAGAATCCGTTGGGTAACATAGGCAACATTTCCCTCCTCCCCATTTATCCAACCCCACCTCTGATATACTTTTCAAACAAATTTACACCATTCGACAGATCTGACCCAAATTTTACACACATTCTTTGGGACCCGGCAGAAAACAAAGATCACATTTCCCCCTCCACCTTAACCCTAATCCCACCTCCGATATATTTTCTTAACATATTCGCGTTTGACAGATCAGACTCAGATTTTGCATACATATTTTAGAAAACCTCACGGAAAACATGGGCCACATTTTTCCCCATTCTATACCCCACCCCTACACTGATATATTTTCTATACAAATCTGTAGCCTTTGACAGATCTGACATAATTTTTTAATATTTAATCTTTAGTATCACGCGGAAAACTTATGCGTAATTCCTCCCCTCTTTTCACCCCATTCCCACCCCAAATATATTTTTAATCTGATTTCTGATCTGATGCAAATATTGCATAAATATTTCTTAGGACCCTGCGAAAAATAATGTTGTCATTTCCTCTTCCCCTCTCCTTTACTCCTCTCTTACACCGTCTGTATTATTATGGACGGATAACGTATAAATAGTTATCCGCCGGCTGAACTTAATGTTCGATTATAATAATGCCTCTCAAAATGACAATGCAAAAGTATCCAATTACGTTTTTCTCCCTGAAAAACATATAAGAGTAAACCAAAATAAGCCACAAGATAACCACTAACCTGTGATATATTATTTATCTTCAGTTGGGCCGTTCTTGCTTCTTGCAGATGTCTTGAGAGTCTTCACAAAATAACACGTCACAAAATAACACGCGGAGATAATTAAATTATGAAATTCCGGACAAAAATGATCACAAAATTTACTGATCAATTACTATATCCACCATTCAATGCGAAAAAATGCACACACCTTTTGTTTGAAGGAAAAAACGAGAGCAATTGTTTTCAATGTTTTCAAAAGTAAGTTTTTGTGTTCTCTCACTCCAAGCAGAGACCAACGACATCTAGCGACGAGTTTTAGCACAAAAGCAGTGGCTCTTTAGACTTATATTGGAAAATCAAATATGCCTTCAGGAAAGATATTATAAATGTTAAATATATTAATATAGATATTAGATCAATCATCATTTTGAGAGGCATATTTATTTATTATGTCGCCTAACCATACTCCCCGCCTTGGAAGTTCTGAGTTTCCAAAAAGAGAAAAAAATTAAATGCTAAATAAACCAATAGGGGTTGAGGCGTTTCATGGCTAAGGCGAAACTACTAAAATAAGATTCAATTAACGGATTATAGAAAAAATTACATATATAAATATATATACACATACATATATATACAAGTAGTATTAAATTATTGTGTTGGTATGGGATATAACTTAGCGACAGGACGTTTAAAAGATCCAAACTTCTTTTCACCGTTGCAACGCGAACGACTCGGTCAGATCCGGGATGAATTTCCGTAATTACGCCTAGAGGCCAATTTAAAGGGGGGGAATCTTCTTGTCCAACAAGTACGATAGTTCCAATTTCGATGGGATGGTCTGGTGAAGTCCACTTCTGTCTGACTTGCAACGTGTGCAGATAATCCAAACGCCATCTTTTCCAAAACGACTGGACCATGCTATCCAACAATTTTTTGCGCTGAGTGAGATTCACTTGCGTATTTGTCAACTCAGTCGCAGGTAAATATTTCAAAGGTGTCGACATTAAAAAATGTGCAGGCGTTAATACTTCCGGATCTAGGTCGGAAGACACGACTGTGAGTGGACGAGAGTTCATAATGCACTCTATTTGCACCAACACGGTCTGTAGTTCCTCATATGTAAGGAGCTGAGCTCCGATCACTCGGTAGAGGTGAGTCTTCAAACTCTTAATGTTTGACTCCCATATACCTCCGAAATGAGGTGAGCGGGGTGGAATCATTTTCCATTCAACCCGCCTACTAGCAAGTTCACGCTTTAAAGCAGGCTGAAATTCTGAACCAATTAAAAACTTAAAGAGGTCATCCAGTTGTGCCTTTGCCCCCACAAAATCAGTGCCATTGTCTGAATATAAGCATGACACAGGGCCACGTCGAGCAATGAAACGACTGAAAGCAGCGAGAAAAGTATTTGAAGTTAGGTCAGAGACCAACTCTATGTGAATGGCCTTGGTTACAAGGCACACGAATAGGCATATATATGCCTTTTGAGAATGTTGCCCTCTTCGACGAGCAAGTGTAATGCGGAGAGGACCTGCATGATCCACGCCAGTATGAACAAATGCCTTTGCTTCTGTAGCACGATATGTTGGCAAATCTGCCATAGGTGGCGTGGGATGCGATGGGTTTAAGCGGAAGCAGCAATTGCATTTCCGCACTTTAGCCCTTATAATGGGCTTAAATACGAGGCACGGGTTTAGCCCTTATAATGGTTCTGGCATCTAATATCCAATAACGTTGACGGAAGATAGACATAAGAAGTCCTGGGCCTGTGTGACAGTTCATGACATGAAAATGCTCAATGATAAGATCCACAACATGGTCATGTTTAGGAAGTAAAACCGGATGTTTAGCCTCAAATGATAAATCCGATTTAGAAAGCCGCCCTCCAATCCGTAACAAATGATCATCATCAAGAAATACAGATAAATTCTGAAGCTTCTTAGAAGGCAATTTGTGTCTTTCTAGGGCAGAAATATCTTCTGCAAAATGAACACTCTGCACAGAACGAATCACAAACTTCTCAGCGATCATAAGATTATTGACCGTATCTGAGTTAGCTTTTATTTTTCTTAAGAATCGAAGGATATAAACGACAATCCTCAGAAGTTTGTCCCATTCGGATATGCGCTGTGCCAGTTTACTTAATACCGATTGTTCATATTGAACTCTTGCAGTGAGCACATTAGCTTTATGCTCGGGCATTTCACTAGTATTAGTAGAGTGAAAGGGTTTTACTGGCCATTCTGAAGGTGAACAGCGAATCCATGATGGTCCATTCCACCATAAGTCGTATGAAATAAGCTGTGAGGGTATCATACCACGAGAAAGGCAGTCGCTCGGATTTTAGATTTTAGGACGGAGACGGACTACCGGCGACATGGTAAAAGTTCTCGGGAGACAAATTCTCCTGGCATTGAGCCACACGATTGCTAACAAACACGGACCAACGATGTGGTGAAGAATGTATCCACGAGAGCGCAATGGTGGAATCTGAGAACGCGTATGTTCCTGCAATAGGAAGGCGCGCACGATAAGTATCATGTACCGTCCGTACTAATTTAGACATCAAGACTGCGGCACAAAGCTCCAAACGAGCAAGTGTTGTCACTTTGGTAGGGGAAACCTTCGATTTCGCGCACAATAATCGCACTGTAATATTTCCAGCAGGGTCAGTGGTGTGTAAATATATAACACAGCCGTAACCATTCATGCTCGCATCACAGAAAGCAACAATGAGTACACTACTATCCTTCAGGACACCAATATGACGGGGAATCTTTATAGTCGAAGTCAAGGGCAATTCTTGTGTGAGCACCAAAAACCTTTGAATAACGCTCTCAGGAGGCTTGTCATCCCATCCAATATTGCATAGCCACAGCTCCTTGATGAGTAATTTAGCGTACAAAATAACAGGGGCGACCATGCCGAGGACATCGAATAAGCGGGCGACTATGGAGAGTATATTCCGCTTTGTGCACTTCTCCTGAACATAAGAGTTCGTAAAGGAGAAACTGTCATCCACTGGTTCCCAAGAGAGTCCTAACACCTTAGAGGCATTGTTAGAACCGACGGTGAAGTCCACCGAGGTCCGGTGAGAATCCGGTAGGTTCTCGAGTACGACTTGAGAATTACTAGTCCATTTGACCAAATCAAAGGCACCGGACTTGAACAATGAGATTAATTCTTTAGAAAGACATATAGCACTGGGCTCGTCTTCAATGGAATATACCAGGTCGTCCATATACATCTTGGACTCTGCCACACTGGCAGCATCTGGAAAATGTGGTCTCATGTCATGAGCCAACTGTCGAACAGTCCGCATCGCCAAGTAGGGGCTTGCGTTTGTTCCAAAGGGAACACGATTAAATTGAAAAGTCCTTATGGGATCGTTGCTCGAGAAACGAAACAAAATCCTAAGGAATTTACGATGCTTGGGAAGAACTTCAATTTGTAGATACATCTGTTTTATGTCTGCAGTCATAGCGATGGGGAAAAGACGGAAGTCAAGCAAAAGCAAGAATAACTCGGCTTGCAAATTGGGACCGGTATGAAGGACGTTATTTAGTGACAGTCCTGAATGTGTTTTAGCACTAGCATCGAGTACAATACGAGGCACGGGTTTGTCTGGGCGAGAGATGGCATGATGAGGGATGTAATATCCATCACCTGCAATATCAGACTCCGCGACTTCTGACAAATAACCTTTCTCAATATATTCGCAAATAATTTTATTATATTCCTCTTGTAAACCAGGCGATTTTCCGAATTTTCTCTCCAAGGCTATAAATCGGCGTTGAGCGGTAATATTAGAATTACCCAGCTCATCTGGATTTTTACAGAAAGGTAAAGCTATAGAGTACCTTCCGTTTTCCGTGCGAGTAACAGAGGAAGCAAATATATTGTCGCACTCCGTCTCCTCTGGACTCAGGAATTGCGTATTCGGTATTTCTTCTAATTCCCAAAACCTTTGCACTAAATAATTAAGTGCCAGTGCTGAAAACGAATTGCTCGATTCACTTACGTTGCTAGGGTAGTCACTTATCAGCACGAAACCGAAAGCTGTCGAAAAGGCAGGAGGAGCCCCTGTCTTTGATTCGACTCTGTCCCCTAAATAAATGTATGGAAACAGTTGCGCACCTATTACGACATCCACATTACCGGGAATATTCCACGATAGGTCAGCTAGGGGTATTCCCTTTAAATATCCCGTATCACCTTTGGCTATAAAGTGAGTAGGCAACTGATCTGTTATAGAGTCGACAACGAGTGCATGTATATTATATTTATTAGTTGGGTATACGCGGGACTCAATGTCCAAATACACGTAACCTAAAATTGGTCGAGATGCGCTACCAATTCCTTTGACAAAAGAATTACTCAGAGGAATTATTGGAAGATTAAGCGCCTTACAACAATCGACCGTAATTAGATTATTTTGCGAACCATTATCAATTAAACATCGAATAATTCTTTTATTGCCATTTTTAAGCTTCGCATAAATTTGAGCGGTTGATAATAAAACAGTAGAATTTGATTTTACCTTGGCACTCAACGACAACGACGCACTTGTGCTAGGCGTGTTGTGTGTATTGCAATTGCATGCTCCATTATGATGTGACGATCCATCACTGATAGGTATTTGAGGCGCACGTACTTGGTTAATAGTATCAGAACTGTCTCCCCTATCGAAATGTAATGAAGTATGATGACGTTTTTTGCATAAATCGCAAACAAACGACGACTTACAGGACTTGACAGTATGCGATGCACTAAGGCAATTTACACAAGCACGTTTCGATTTAATCAATTCAAATCGGGCATGTGGAGAACTTAAATCTTTGAACTGAAAGCAAGAATTAATTATGTGACCCGTCTGGTTACATAGAATACAATTTTTCGCATGCGGAGCATTAGGTAATTGAGATGTCTTCTCATTACTCGCGACAAAAGATTTAGATGTATGAGACCGAGATGATCTTGCAGCGTGTTGTTTATCTATATTACTATTACTACTTGATCGTTCTAGTATCTTCACTTGATCATGTATAAACGAAAGTAACTCATTGTAGGATGGAATTTCTTTGTTACGTACTGTCAGCTCAAAAGTTTGCGCAGTTTGCGTATCAATTTTTCTTAATGCACAATGTAACATTATGAAATCCGTGAGTTCTTCAATCCCTAGCTGTTGTAATGCTGAAACGGAGGAAGAATAGATTTCAATGAACGAATTAAGACTGCTAGCAGTATTTATGCAAGTCTTAGCATTCAGAATATTATTTAAATAATGTGTGCCTAATGCACGTTTATCTTGAAATTTGTTAACCAAAGTATTCCAGATTATATTATAGGTATCACCAGTGGGAACAATGCCTGCTGTGATCTTTAGCGCACCATGCGTAAGTTTACCAATTACGTATTGTACGCGCTGCGAGTCCGTCAAGTTATTATTATGATGTATGTTTGCCTTAAAAGATTCGTAGAATTTGGGCCAATTTTCTGTTTTGCCGTCGAAACTGGGTAATTCGATCGGTGGCAGGTTAATGACGCGTCTTTCATTCGAATCACGTGAATTAATATTTGTTCTCGATGAAGTCTGAGTGATGTTATTACGACAACGTTTTACACGGACATATAAGTCGTCAAACGCATCCAACGGTTGAAAATCCGGTTTGGATCCTGGTTTTCTTCTTAAAGAAAAATCGTTAATGTTATATAAAATAACTTCAAATTGATTTCGCATATCTTCTAGTATCCCAGACCGAGCCATAAAATCCTCGTTCAATCTAGATTCGAAATTTGTAATATTACTGGACAATTGAAACAATTCATTCATCCGTGAGAATAATCGATCTCATTTTGCGGTCAAAAGAACGAAAGTCCTATCTGAATTTAAAAATACTTTTCAGCCAACCCTCATCTACGATGTAATTCAATACGTACTCTAAATAACTCTTAAATAATAATAAATATTATTTACCAGTTTTAATAAATTATGAATTTAAAGTAACACCAATTATGAATCATAGATGTGGGTAGGTACCTGAATATGTATTCTAATAATTTCCGTATAAAACGCAACCAATCATATGTGTGATATATGATTACAAGTATTTATGTTAAATTTGAAGGAACAATTCTCAAGAAGAACGAACAGTATGTTATGATTATGATATAATTATTTAAGCATTTAAAAATGTTCCGCTAGGAACAATCCGCTCAAATTAGGACCAATGTATTTGGTTTACGATATAATTATATTTATGTAAGTATTTAAAAATGTAAGTATTTAAAAGTGCTCGGAATAATCCGTCTCAAGAAGGACCAATGTATTATTATGGACGGATAACATATAAATAGTTATCCGCCGGCTGAACTTAATGTTCGATTATAATAATGCCTCTCAAAATGACAATGCAAAAGTATCCAATTACGTTTTCTCCCTGAAAAAAACATATAAGAGTAAACCAAAAATAAGCCACAAGATAACCACTAACCTGTGATATATTAGGTATTTATCTTCAGTTGGGCCGTTCTTGCTTCTTGCAGATGTCTTGAGAGTCTTCACAAAATAACACGTCACAAAATAACACGCGGAGATAATTAAAATTATGAAATTCCGGACAAAAATGATCACAAAATTTACTGATCAATTATTATATCCACCATTCAATGCGAAAAAATGCACACACAATTTTGTTTGAAGGAAAAAACGAGAGCAATTGTTTTCAATGTTTTCAAAAGTAAGTTTTTGTGTTCTCTCCAAGCAGAGACCAACGACATCTAGCGACGAGTTTTAGCACAGAAGCAGTGGCTCTTTAGACTTATATTGGAAAATCATATATGCCTTCAGGAAAGATATTATAAATGTTAAATATATTAATATAGATATTAGATCAATCATCATTTTGAGAGGCATATTTATTTATTATGTCGCCTAACCAAATAGTAAAAATAAAAACTTCGACTTTGATCTGGTAGGGGCTATAGAGGGATGAATAGAGAAGGTTCAGTTTGAAAAATGTAATTTCTAGAAAAATGCATTTAAAGTTTTGAGTTAAGTTTCAGTACAGTATACTTGCATATTTTTAATAGGCGATTCCTGCTTCATACAATGGACCTTTCTCCACTTCAAAATGTTCATTCTCTGAAGTTCTTTCTTCTAGACGAGCAGCATTTGAAGCATTCGAAGCTCGGATTTCAGAACGTTCGATCTGAACTTCGTCCCGTTTCCCAGCGAAAGCATGGGCTTCTGGACCAATCGTGATTCCCATAACGTTTAGTATTTTTGGAATGGGTATAAAACCTTCATTGAAAATACTAACAGCGAGAAAAATAGCTATTTCAATGGTCCGCGTTCCTGCATAATGTGTTTCAGAGCAAAAGTCCATATTAAAGAATTCAACGATTTTTATATTTTGACGTCGAAAACGTTATATTTTGCTTACATGTAGAACACAGAATTAATAATGAAAGAGATGTAAAAATATATAAAAATTCTAAAATGCAATAGCCGTAATTTTTTTCTATTATAACTTCTTCGTCACCCGATCTTTTCAATTTTGCTGCGGATGCACTTGTGAAACTTATTTCTTCTTCTACAGTATGTTGATTACCTCTAAATTGTCTTTTCGTCTTTCTATATGCACGCTTGGCACCATATTTATTTTGAACTTTTTTATCCATTTTACACAAAAACTATAATTTTCACTCAAAATCTTTGTAAAATATTCGCAGAGAACGCACGTCAACGATGTTTAAAGATTGACTCGATACTAACCTGAACTAAATAGTAGAACGAAAAGATTTAAAAAAATATATTAATATGACCTTCAGTTAAATATACATTATTTAGGTATAGTATATAAGAAAGGATTTATGAGGTAATCCATTCGCAGGTAGTCGGCAACTTCGCCCCCTCTATTTTTCGATTTGTTCCGGTTACTTGCCGCGCCGTAATCGAAATCGAAATCGAAATCGCTGTATCTCGGTAAATAATTGGAATTTTTAAAAATTCCTTTGAGGACATAATTCTGAATGTCTAAACTTACAAAAAAAAAATTATAATTTTTTAAAATTTCTACACTAGAATACCCCCTTAACTACATGTCCCAATTTATTAATGCGTAAACATTTATTGGACATAATTAATATAAATTAACATTGTTTAAACCACTTATTTATTGAAAAAAATCAACATGTTTCAAAGCCAATGGCTTCTTCATCAGGAAAACAAAAAATTTTATTTTTGTTTTCCTGATGAAGAAGCCATTGGCTTTGAAACATGTTGATTTTTTTCAATAAATAAGTGGTTTAAACAAAGTTAATTTATATTAATTATAATTATGTTACCACAAAATAAATTTGCTACATTTGAAGAAGAATTTATTGGACAACCTAGTTCAATCTTTTTGGAAAAAATGGAGGATGGAGTATTTGCACACATTACAAACAAGATAAAAATGGTGCACGTCAGAAAATCCTGTGCATGTGGGCACAGTTGTGCTTATACATTTAGATGATGTGCCACCATTGCGGTGGCCGTTGGGTAGAATAGAGGTTTTTCCTGGACCTGATGGCGTCATCCGGGTAGCAGTCGTAAGAACTGCGTCCGAAACGTTCAGAAGGCCTGTAGTAAAACTCTATCCTCTCCCTACACAATTTTAATTTGTATAAGAAATATAGTTTAGATTAGTATTAGGTTTATTAGCAAAGCAATGTGCTTTGAATGAATAATATGATATACGCATGTGAAGCCATGTATTCAAACACATATTTATTTTCATTGTTCTTGTTATTATTATTATTTTTTGTTTTGTTGTTTGAAAGCTCAAAGCTTCCAAGATGGGGAGAATGGTTTGGCCAGTGATTGGCGGTGATTGTGGCTGAGTTGGACTTCAGTAAGATGAGCCTACCAATCCTGTCCTCATAATCCTGTTTATCTCTAATTAATCCCACTCCGCCTACCTTCATTTAATATGCCTAGCGACATTTGTCGTACCTACTTATAACTTAACCGCATAAAATAATTCAAATAATTCCATACGCCACGCCAATTTCTGTTCAATTGTTTTTGGTGAAAAAAGAAGTTTCTTGTAATTCCGCATTGTTTGTATCTACGTGTGAAGTACTGCATCTATTTAAAAATAAATATCGTCTTAAACCCGCATAACAAACATTTATATTTTAAATAAACCGTAGCCGTGTCGTTCAATGATCAATTCGGCATACGAAAGAGTTGTGGCAGTTGGACCAGGAATATCGAAGAAAGAGGCATTTCCGTTCCTGACCCCCAAAATCCAGCATCTGAAAGGTAGGATTTTCGTCTTGTTTGTTGTCTACATTCGTGCTGCAATATTCATGTCTGTTTTTCCCTTCATCTGCCAACCAATTCTACAGCATCTCGTCGATATTTGAATTACCGCAAATGAACGATTCTCGCACTTGAACAAATCTCAATGCACCTTTATTTATTATAAACCGCATCATCACTCCCTTTCGTAGCGTCGCTCGACCGAAGCCCACCACGTAGGTTAAACGCCAAACCAGTTTCCACTAGTAAATGAGAAAGGGAGTATAATAAAAACTTGGTTTTTATGGGTTACTTTTTTTCAAATAATTTGTGTGAATTAGTACAAACGAATATTAATATTTTTTCATTTATATAGATTACTGCGAATACGGCAGCTCTTCCCACGAACAATATGAAGAGGAAACAGAAAACCGTGGAGGAGGAAATATACAATTCAATATGAAGACATGGAAAGAAATAATTCTTATGTGAGATGTGAGAAATGTGTTTTAACATAATTACATAATTAGAGCAAAGAAATGCATTGCAACAGTAGAGTAGCCTGAAATAGAAATTGCAAATAAAAAAACCATCGGCCGACCAGTAAACAAAAATATGTTTTACGTATTATTCTTTGGATTGGTTATTGAAAGTGCTTTAATGTCCGATAAAGATCGTACAAAATCATTAGAAATAAAATATATCAAGCAAGCTATATCTCATCGGGATAAAACTACTTGTACGTAGGTACTCAAGGGATTCTTGTTTTTGACCTGCAAAAAACACCTCCAGTGTTGTGGGTGTTCAAAGGCATTTACAATGAGGTCCAAAAAATGAGTCACATGTTTGGGATCAAAGTACTGCATCTTCAGGAAGTCATGAGGTTTCATCAAGACATATTGAACGTACCAACGTACGCCCAAAACATTAAAGACTTACGGCCGTATTCTGAAATAAGCAATATTGCTATTTCTGTATTTCGACATTTTGAACTGATGCATGCGGTCAAGGAGCAATCAGCGCATCGGGAAGTATTGACAACAGGTGGAAAGTCATGCATACCCCCTCACGCACAGACGTTTGATATACATACATATTATAAAAAAATACATATGGATACTGGCGCGACCACATATTTCAATTCACAATATTCTCCCTTCTGTAGGTAAATATGGAAATTTTTAATAAAGTGATAAAAATTATGTAATAATATATTTATTTTATGCAACATTATCTTAGTTAATCAGCCTTTTTCTCCGTCAAATATATTTACAGTTATTCCAATAAACAAATACATTGACACAGAATCAAAAAAAAATTTCTTCCTCTTTTCCTTATTACCTTATCATCATATCGAGAATAACTGAAAATTTACTTAACACTTGTATGACCAATTAATTGTTTCACTATTACATAAATTCATACAGATATATCAACATAATATGTAGTGTTATTGATATTCTCAAGTCAAACAATGTTAATTATTGATATTTGTAAATATTTCAATTTTCCACACACAACTGGTATCTATTTCATTTTATATTATTTAAGCTTCTTGTATAAATATGTCAGTATTTTTGGCGCACAGAAGAGTTGATATATATGTATTTTTAAATTTAAAATTTTTAATTTTGTTAAAAGTTTTAAATTCATAGACTTTATACAGGGTAGTTGTATATTTTTTAACCACATTTTGAAACAAATAATCAAGTTAAAAGACATTTTGAAGGAAGATATTGAAGACATTTATGTTTTTATTTTTTAATAATATACGTTTTCATTTTGATTCAAAAAATATGATGTGCTTGAAAAATATTTTTTTAATCAAATTCATTGAACTGTAGCATGTGCGATGGGTATCTTGTTTCATTTCAAGATAACCATATAAATCATATATAATATCAAACCGCTCCACATCTTTACGTACATTTAATAATATAATATAAGTGTTAACAGTAAATTTCTTAAAACTATATTATTCATTTTACAATCATTGGTGGTATATATAAATAAATTACAAAAATTACACAGATTTTGAATTCGGACAAACAAAATATCATGCCTACAATCACTTAAAATATAGATTTTGAAAGTATTTTACATATAAATTTGTTAATGTATTCTCTTAAAATAATTGATTTATAAAATCTTTTATATTTAAGCTTATGTTTAGATATAAAGTAATACTTATTTTAATATAATTAATTAGATCACACAGTGACACAATCACTTCAAGTATCCCACATGTAAAGCTATAACTTTCTATTCATTGACTATTTTGGGTTGCGACTCGCCAACCTGCTTCACTTTACAATCATCTCCAGCCGCTTCACTTTACAATCATCTCTAGCCCGCTTCACTTTACAATCTGCTTCATTTAAAATCATCTCTAGCCCGCTTCTGTTTACGATCATCTGTGGCCTAATTGCTGCCCCATCATGTCTAACCATCACAATGTTGCTCCCTTATCGACAATCTGGTTCACTTTACATTTTGTTCCAACTTTCTTCACTTTACAATCACCTACGGCCAGCTTCTATAAACAATCATCTCTTCTGAATATAAATATCTTAAAATACTGCTTCCACTTTATGTCAAACAAAATCAAACATCCATTTAGTACAAAACTAATTCACATTTCTGCTATTTCTTTTTTGACTAAATCAAAAATTGATTCCCTTGCCAGAACACATAATGATTTTCTTTTGATGATAAGCATCAGCATTTTAGTACACATTTTACTGAGTACAAGATTCCTCAAATGAGATTTTTTCTAGAGTGTTCACACAAAATAGTTTTGTAAAATTTCATTTTGATAAATATGCAACTGATGAGTTTACTTGTTCACTGCAAAAATAAACCTTTTGTGAGAAAATTATTTTATGTCTACAAAAATTTCAATAAAACAGTTTAGAGGCTTATTTTAAATAAGAATCTTTATCATAATATAATATTGAAAAGAACTTGGGAAATTTTTACATTTTTGTATTAGAATATATGTATATTTTTATTTAACAATACATTATTTTTAGATGTGTGTCTGTTGGCTCTGCAGTTGATGTATTGGATATATGGTAAATAAATGAAAATAGTAAAAAGATCAATGGTATGAAGTAAAGTGCGACTTTTCTTCATAACATTGATGAAAGATGGCGACGAGAATGGAGTGGATCAGATAGAACAAATATTAGAAAATGGCGCATTTAAAATTAGATTGCTCATTTGATGTCATTCCATATTTTCATAACATGGTTCATAACAAGTTAACTAGTTGGTTGCATATTGGACCCACCGTTACCAGTGTTTTCAGGGCACCCAAATAATTTTCTTCTCGACAACCTCACATCCAGTTATTTGATGTCTATAGTCAAGCCTAAGCATAATCTACATACAGAGATACAATTAAAAAAATAGGCTGAATTATTTCGATGCTAAGCAGTTTGCTCGTAAATGATGTATAGATATGTTTTATTATTAATTAAAAAAGAATCAATTGTCACACAATTGTGATGTGTATATTTCACATAACAGAGAAAAAATGCTGAATAATATATATTTTTACATGCTTTTATTTATTTTATTTAACTCTATTTGTCTGTTGTTTGTTGTGGTGAAATCTTGTTTTTTTTTAAAAAATTGTTTTTTTACCAGCTTCCCGATTAGTAAGAGCTCAAAATTTTTCAACATTTACATAAAGTGGATGACTATACATTATTGCATGTGACATGATTTGGTTGTTATTTCAATTAAAATTAATAATCACGTCACTCACAAGCAAGTGCCACAGAAACAGCTGAAGAACATCCCAAAAATGTTCACAGGTTTTCACGTCCATTCAGAATCTTCTGGGATATTTTTCCATGTACATCTGACCTCTCTGGTCCCATCACGGCTAATGATGGACCCTGAAAAAATCCGAAACGTCGGCCAGAGTGTACAGTAGATATGCACAGCAGAATATCCCAGAAAATTACACACAAAAGAAGAATACGCCTTTGAAAACTTGTTTTGAACTTTAAATTAATGTGTTTAATATTTGAATACTGCAAGGGTGATGTTAAAAAATCGATTACAATTGTATACAAAGAAAGCCTATAAAAGCATGTCTTCAAATTTTTTTTTGATTTTTCTTTTTTAGAATCTTGTGTGAACTACGAGCAGTAGATATATTTGGAAAAACATACTCAAGCACTACGAAAGCATTCCGATGAATTCTAAATATGAAATTAAGAGTACAAATATAACACAAATTTGACAAGTTTCTAACAAATGCATTAATCTATAAAAGTAGTAATTTATTCGAGATATAATAATATAAAGATGCTAAATAATATAAAGACGCGATGAAAGTTGCTAAATAGCGGTCGATTTTTTGGGCACTATGTATAAAATTGCAAATCTAATTTAGTAAAATAAGATTCTATATTAAATGTTATCAAATATATCTATTTAATGTTATCTATTCCTATTTGATTACAATCATTATAAAGTAGTATAAATAAAAAGAGCAACACGTGGATACATACATATCTTAATGTTAAACATATTCTATACATAATCTCTGTTATTCACCTTTCAGGCGTAAAAATTAAAAATTACAAATGCTATTTAAGGTTAATGACTTATTTTGTTAAATAATATGTAATCTATATTTGCAAAACTGTTTCAATATTAATCGCAATTCAAAGCTATATATTATAAAATATACAAAAACCGATTTATAATGCTAAGTGCTCTTTAATCCTTCTTTAAAAGAGTGCCTTTGTTCGTTTTTTTAATAAGTAAACTAAATATAGTGGTTCATTAGATAAAAACTCATTCAAGAAATTAATTTCACAAATCAGACGGTTGATAATTATTACATATTTTTAGCCTACAATCACGAATAAGTGTTTTATCTTACTTAAATTGCTTTAAAATATTGATATATTGGAAGACAATTGTTGCGAAGATATGAATTTCATAAGATTGGGGATTGTTTCAGTAAACTATTGTCGACAATGAGCACTTAACCTCTAAAAACTTTAAATATCAAACTCTCTCAAACCCGAGTCACGACTCCAAGAGCGCCCTTTGCAAATTTCTCAATTGAGAAACTATAAGATTTTTCATTTAGAGTACATGCAGCTGTTTTAAACAAGATTTGTTCATGGGCTTAATGCGGTACAAATATGTTTAATTTAAATATTATCAGCTCCTTATAAAAATATGTATCTAAACGGCACGTAGCCCAGCTAGTGAAATTACCCAAACTTTTGATACTAACTTTTCATACAACCGAGGCAATGCATTATTTTACAATCATTTCTGAGAACTTTTATAATCAAAAACTGAGAAAATGGCTGTACTTTATTATTGTACGTGAACTTACAGGACATTTTTATGGCACAAAAGCATATTTAATATTATATTTCTACTCAAAAATCTAAATGTGAATATTTACAATGTTTGCAGACATATTGCAAGTGCAAAAAAATATATGATTGCTAAATGTTGCAAGTGCCAAGCTCAGAGCTCCGCGGATATCGTCTGCCCACCAGCGCTGCCACCACTCACTCGGGACACGCACACAGTTCAGTGTTGCCACGTCGACCGGATCCTGGGTTCACGTCCTCGCCGGCCGGTGGTGGCGCTGGTGGCGGCGGTAGCGGCGGCAGTGCTGCCGGCAGCACTCATCCGGGGGAGCCTTGCTGGCCCCCTTGTGCGGCGCCCCTGTGCCGGCCGCGCCTTTCCTCCAGACCTGGCTCAGCTGGCTGTTGCAGACGGAGCGGGTGCAGCGTTTGCGGTCGCACTTCACTTCACCATCCTGAAATTTATTTAATATTTATAATATATAATATAAATTTATTTAATATATTTGATGTATAGCTAGAATTTCATAAATTCTAAATTAAATTCTACACCTATCATTATTAGGTTTTAAACATCAGATTAGGTTATATATGTTACAGCGAATTTGCATTTTTAGTGAGACTATACTCTCACTAGTAGAAATGTACTTTTCCCGGTCGGGCAGAGTCTAGGCAGTGAAAACATCTAAATCAACGAATTCTCAGATTCACTACACATTATCCGTGAAAATATATTTTGTTCACGAATGCGCGCATTACTCAAAGCATAGACAATATATTGGTGAAACTATCAATTTGTACACGTAATACTTAAAGCGTAGAAAGTATAAAGGCGACACTTCACTAGGCGATTTTTATTCATTTTGCGGTCATATTTTAACTCCTAAATTAAAATAGGACAGCGGCACCGCAAAACGAATACGAATCGCGAAGTAAGGTGTCGGCAAAACGAAAGATCGCGCACTCGGGTTTTTTATGATATCTGACGACTGCCGGAACAAAACGAGGTTATGTCACCATGTAAATATTGGGGGGTTAAGGGAAAATTTTTATTAATGAATATGTATTTTGTCAATTAAGTTTATTAAATATGTTTTTTTTATAACAATACAACAAAAGTTTATTTCTTACAAATATAGAAACATAAATAAACATACACCTGGTATTATTAATTTTAAACGAACCTTTAAAAGTGCGTCAAGTAACAAACACTCGATGCGAAAAATACAAAAAATCAAAGAGATTCTAAGTCATCATTTACGTTTGAATTCATTCAGATTATTCCGCATTTCCAATTTTCTATCTTTTTATCAAAAATGTGTCTAATGTCATTTGCGTTTCTTGTTTGCGCTGTGTAAAGTGGGTGGTAGACGTACAACATAAAGTGCGCGGTTTTTAAGTTCGCAAACTTACTCGGCTCGACGTCGGTGACAGACGTGAAGCTCGCTCACACCGTATCATTTTTATGAGTTTAATCGACTGTCTTTTGAATTATAAGATGATCAGAATTTCGTAAGTGTTCGCGATTAAAATTTTTAAATTTTTAAATACTGTCGCTTTGTGGTGACTTTGGACTAGACTAGTGTAGAATGAGACACAAAATGCAAAATAAATTTTGAAAAACAAGCTCCATGTGCCATTAGAATCTTGTTATAAAATCATATAATGAAGAATTGGTGCAGCCGAAACATTCAACTTTCAACACTTCAAAATGACTATTTTAATAATATCCGTTACTTACATAATGTTGATATGCACAGAAGAAATTAATAATGCAGTAAGAACCTTGTTCACGCAATGACTTATTAAATTGTTATTCAAGGCCCGGTTGTTTCAATTTGGATAAATAAAAGTTCGTTTAAAAGCATAGATTTTTTACAGAAACGGATTTCAGACTTGTCAAATTTAATTTTTGACAGTTCGGAAACCAATAAATTCACTAGTAAGTAGAAGTTAAAATATTATGTTCATTTCTATTGGTGAAAAACTCTTTGAATATGATAATAATGACCTTGAATATAATTTCTCTAAAATGCCAGTGAATGATGGACTCACTAGAAAAACAGATTCACTGTAACATATACATATCTTCTGAGTATTAGGGTATAAAAAACCCAGATGGAATACAAATAATATATCAAAGTTTTAGATTTAGATTAATTTATTTCTGCATATTGTGGGCTCAATATTAGAAATAGATAACTTGAATTTTGGTAGTTCTTGATATTTACATCAAAAAATCTTCAATTAAAATAAAATATCGTAAGCTATTTAATACCAAATGATTTATACATACATACCATTATATATAAACAAGCTATTAGTCATTTGAAAAATAGATAAAAGAAAACTAAATGAATATTAAATTACGTAACTAATTATCTAGTGATTTCTATTTTTTTAATTTAAATTTCATTTATTTATATCGGGGATTCATTATAATGTTATTAATAAGTTATATTAGAAAGAAAAGACCGCGATACATGTATATAGATAAAGTGGATTCCACGGGGTATTGTGAAATACATAAGGACATTCCAAATGAGTGAGTGCGATCACAAAGCTGCACGCATTACTTTTTTTCGATTTATGTGACATATATGTATTGATTTATTAAAGTAAATTGGATGATTAAAGATAGAAAAACGAAAAAAGATTTTTTGCAGATTTGACAATATGTAGGAACTGTCGATATGTAAAAGCACACCAAAAAAATAATTTAATCAGTCATTTATCCATCGAAGTTGCTCACCTTGCATCTACAAGTGACACATTTCTGTTCTCCATGAGAGAGGACCGTGGGATGCCATTCATGCCCATTGGGCAAGGGTCCACCGAGAGGGTAGCGACAGCCTCCTGCAGCCAGCACGTCCTCGGGGCTCCACTGGGCCCCCTCATCCCTCAGCTCAAAGCCTGTGCGGTCCACTACCTCTGGTATTTGCTGGAATATAATTACTCTTTGTTTAAAACAATTTTACACACTTTCAATTTATGTATGTGCGGTTCATATTTTCTGTACATCATTAAAACTATTCACATAGTATATAATCATATACATTAAATATCATTATCTTTATTGAAATGATAAATAATCTTTGATTTATAAAATATATACAAGTATCTATGAATATATCGCACTCCCAAGACAACAACGCCAAAAACTGAAAATGTCCAAGATTAAGTAAAACTAAAAACAAAGTTAAACAAAAAAAAATAGTCTTTGCGGTTTGAACATTCTATCCTCAAACACTTGGTATGTATCCTGCATGCTACTCACATATACGTGTCTGCTTTGCAGGTGACATAGACAAATATATTTTCACTTGCAGCAAGGCATGTACCCTATCCAAAAGCAAAGTGTAAAAAAAATTTATTGACCTCTGAGCAAACCCGACAGCAAGCCTTCCTGTCTGGCCGGAAAGTCATTTTTTCCGGGCACGGCAGGGGCGGACACGATACCCGCGTGCACTGCACTTTGAGCATTCGCGCCTCACACGTACAGATGGCACATGTGTCGAACCCGGCAGGTGGAAGGTACGGATGCCAGGACTGTCCAGCTGGATGAAACTGTCCCGCTTGATGGCATCCCCGCGTTGAAGAGGTGTTTGCGTCCTGCAACGATGAATCTAGAAAAAGACATATATCTGAGAAAAGAATGCACAACTTTATTTGTTCATTGAGTCTGTAGAAGTCTACTACAGGACACAGATCTTCTAAGGGATTGCAAAAATTTGTTCAGACGTATCTTAAAACACACGGGAGACACTTTCAACATCTGCTGCTAAAAAATATTTGCATGGAGGCCATCTCTACCTAGTCGTGCAGAGATGGCACCACTATATAAGGAATGAGTGCCAGCTCTCTCTCTCTCTCTCTCTGCATAGGGCTATAGACTACAGGTGTACAGTAGGTAATTTGTCAAATTATACATTCTGTGTAAATAAATATATCTGATCAGAATATCACCAGGCCATCAATATTGAATTATTTTGTATCCTGCAAAAACCAAGGAAGGAAATACTTAAGTTTTTTAATGACAACATGTGTATTTTATTTTGAAGTTACAATTCTGGAACATTGTGTCTTTTGTAACACAGTTTTTTATACACATGTCTATTCATCTAATTTGTTTTAAAAATTCTTCTTTTGAGATATCTTTTATTTAGTAAACATAGTAGGTAATAAAATCCATCTATAACCTAGACATAATTGCTAGAATCTGAATACTGGATCTACGCAGCAATAGGGAGATTCATAACATATGTATTTTACCACCATCATGTTGTTGTTTCTGAAAGTCATGTTGATGAAAACCATTCAGTAGGTCATGAACATGTAGTAGGCAATTTGGGGCCCCAGGTCTACTGAGTAAGAGAGTAGAGTGGATATTTATAACTTACTAGAGCACGTTGGACAGCATTCTCCTGGTCTGATCATAGCTTTAGCTCCACATGTTAAAGGAGGACAGCGGAAAGCATCGCATCTCACTCTGCCATGAAGACAGGAGCACATTGTGCAGGGCTATTTAAAAACATATAAATTTGCATTATTCCAATTCGAATTCAATTGAATACGAAACAGACACACTTACATATACGGTATTCAACTTATAGTACAGATTTCATTTAGTAATTTTTTTTAAATAATAAAAAAAAAACAAGCAGAATTTAATTAATAAATTCATTTACAGTGTAATGTAACTAAATAAATAAATGAAATCTCTACCCAGTCAGACATTTTCCTAAAATGAATTAAAAGCCTGCTTTTAAATATGTACATCTAATGAAGTTTCTAAGTGCTCACTATTAGATTATTGAGGAAAGAAGGGTCTAGGGGTTTGTGTCTTAACTAAAATAATTTTTAAATAAACTCGTCGGCCAGGTTTCAGTCCCACAAATTTAGCATTTTGACTGCCATAAATTCAACAAGCAACGTAGAATGATCATGGCATTTGTGGTTAAAATAAGTTTTTCACACACCTCGATTTTGCACAATATAGTAAAAACTAAAATAAAATCATTTTTAAGTACCTCATGAGCAGATGTCCATTGGGTACCGTCATCATAGAAGCTGTCGGAGTGAAAGCATGAAGCGGTGTCCCCGAGAGAGTTGTCAGCAGAGTTGGGATGCCGCGAGGGCACATCCAAGAAGTCAGCCATCACATTGTCAACGAATCGGGATAAGCACGACTCCGGTACTTTTACCTTAAAATTGAAAAACATATATTCGGTTAAGGTCTTTAAATACATAATATGTCACGTGACAAATTATATTATATTTGATGTTTAAAAAATTAACTTTGTTGGTCATAAATATTATTTAAAAATCCGTATATATCAGAGGGTAGAAAGCCAAAAGAGTGTTAGTGATTATTTTGAACTTTACAGGAGAGCGAAAAAATGTTTTGTCAATCGGATTTTGTCAGTATTTCCATGTGTTTTGTATAAACAAATATGGAAATCGTTTAATAATAAAATAAACATTACCAAAATCAGATTGACGAAACTTTATTTTGCTTTCCTGTAAAGTTCGAAATAATCACTAATGGTCTTTTGGCTCTCTACCCTCGATATATTCATTTAACGTAAACAAGTTTTGATTCCAAACATGAAGTATGCAAATAAATCAATTGTTGGGTGGGGACAGCATTTTATATATCTAAATATAATACGGCAGATAGTTTTAATCTTAGAATAAAACATAAGATACCTCAGTCACAATAATTTTCTAACTATCTTCTAGAGACAGAACATACGTTTAAAAAAGAAACCGATAGTGAAATTTTTCAAATAAACTAGGTTAGATACTAAAATAACATTCAAGATGCCTCGGTAATATGTAATAATTTTCTAACAATCTTCTACAGACAGGCCACACATATAAAAGAAAGCGACATTGAAATTTATCAAATAAACAATGAGACCCCAGGTCAGATAATTTACGAAAATCCCTCAGCACTAAATCAAATACAATAAAAAATCAATGAAATCCAATGAATAACCCATCATTTTATATAATCCCCATTTCAATATACATATATATATATATACCTACATCTTTGTCAATCTTCTTCCAACACTATCACCAAGACTGAGGCCCACCGAGCAGTTAATTAGTTTGCATTTTTTCATAGTTCAAATAGAACATCACAAACACATTTATACAAAGTTTTTTAGATTTTTTTTTTAATTAACATATGTTATTTAATCAAAGGCGCTATATTTTTATATGCGATTCAAACTATACCCAACTCTTTCTTTAACAACGTAGTTCTTTTTACTATTTTCAAATAACACGGTTCACAAAAAAGAATGAATCATCTTTGTACAATTTATTTCTTCCAACATGATTCCAAAATTAATTATCGTTAAAAACAATTAATTAATAATCGCCTTGATGAAAGAAAAGAAAAAAAAGAAAGATTAGTCCAACTCGAGCAACTATTATAATAAACTTTTCATTTTCTTACTTAAATTTGCATTTTTTACAGTAACTGAAATTTGTATACCTTTTTTTATAATTAAAAAATCTACGTATGAATAAATTTTGTGGAATTTATTAATGAAGAGTTCATTATTACTTTTTTTTGCATGATTTACTAAAATACCATGTAGTTCTTTTTTAATCTTACATTTTTTTTCAAGTTGGGGAACACATCTTCACATAAAAATGTATAGTATTAAGTATATGTATAGAATTAAGGTCTTAGAAACACAACAAAATACCCCAAAAAACACAAACCAGAAGATTCAAATAATCAATATTACAATCAATTTAACCAAGATTTTTAATTAACATAAATGTTACATATATTAATCAAATTAAGGGATTTACTCAGAATGATACCTGTTTCAACATGCCACGAAGCAGTGTTGTATTTGAGACTGGCTCCTTGACTATCAGCTCACAAGCGCCCGAGTGCAGACGATGCAAGTCTATGAGCGCCGTGGTGAGAAGAGCCCCTTCCGGAGACTCGAGGGTGCCCAGCTGCCTGGAGATGACCGGAGCTCCAGGAGCCAGCATGGGCCTCATGTCCATCCACAGTTCCAGCCCGCTCAGAGGCAGGCCTGATGATGCGGGACCAGCAATGGTGACCTGGAAATATAGTTGCTAGATTTTAATACCTCTGGAACCCCTTCATACACACCTTCATATTGTCCCTCTATATAAATACTCTAAACATAAAATAAAACATCTGCTGAATATCTAAAAATTTGTGATTGATGTATGTATGTATTTTAGTTTTTTTGTTAAATTTAACTAGGAATATTAGAACTCTCTAAGCTTGTAGCTTGAATGATCTCTAACGACTTGTTCACTGATAATTATTTACAGAATTATTAGTGAACATTTTTAAGTAGTGTTAATTATATTACATATACGATTTTTTGAATTAATTAAATTAATGTAAAGTATTAAATTAATGTAAAGTAATTGTTCCTTTCGGTCCTGGTGAGAAGATGCTCACTCATTGTCTTCGCGTTTGCCGTCTCTTATCATTTATTACTGGATAAATAGGAGTAAAATTATAATACATAGTTATTATAATTTATTTTTGGTTTCTTCTGTTGTTTTTTTTTTTTTAATTTTGATATTTTGTTTCTTTTGCTTTTTGATATTTTGTCATGCTTTTAGTTACCTACTTTGTTTCATTACATTTTGTTTTATATCATTGATCTCTGTTATTAGTACATCTTTTGTCCATTTCTTGATGCCATTTTAGATCACTGTACTGTTAGGGTTTTTAAAGTAAACAATTTTTTTTTAAATTAACAAAAGAGAGTCACAAACCTCCCACTGGATGCTGCATTCATAATCCACACTTATCCACGCCAGTCCCACAAGGTCTGCTGGCTGTGCCAAGTCTGGTCTCTTCAATAGCGTTGGTCCATTGAGGTCCTGCGCGTCGGCTACCGGACGGGAGATGAGTCGCCCTCGGATAACGCTTCCATCCGAGTGCGTGGCCACGTTCACCACAATATCTCCCGAGTACAAAGACTCCAGCAGCCTGGGGCCCATCCGATCCAGAGATCCATTTGAAAGGCCGTCTCTCAATGGAGCCAGATCTTCGAGTTCGGTGTGACGTTTGTTGGCTTCGTCGATGAGCGTGATCATCGGTGACTCCAACATATTCAATTCATCGATCTGAAAAATAAATTGTATTTTTATTAAATCATAAATTAATCAATACTTCTAAACTACCTGTCTAAAAAATATTATCAATTCATCACAGCAATATCCATATTTAAAAGTTAAAAATTTATTTATACACATATATAAAAGAAAAAGCGAGACGGCAATTGCTTTAAAAACTTATTTATGTTTCCTTGAGTAGTGAGTTTTGTATTTATCTCAGAAAAACTTCAGTATTACTTTGCTTTATACCTCTCATATCAATATGGAACTAAATAGTGAAATAAATAAAAAATAAAAATATATATTCTATTCCCTATTCTAGTCCATGATATAATATCATTTTATACAATAATGTTTTTCTTCTTCTTTTTTTTGTGCACTATCCATTTGACGTTGGCTATGAGATCTTTATTTACTGAGGTCTCAGGTTATTCAGCCAGGATGATCTCCTTCTTCCAGGATCCTGACTTCCGGCAATCTTTCTCTGCGTTTTGTGGTGCAAGATCTCTCATCACATGTCCGGGATATCGAAGTTTTTGGATATCTTTTTTTTAATTACTTATTTTTCTTTATTCATCCGAACCATAACATTTTCATTCGTAACTCTGTCCAACCAGCTTATTATGATTATTCTTCTGTAGATCCACATCTTGAATACATCAAGTCGCCTTATCAATTCTTCAGTAAGCGTCCACGCTTCCATTCCATAAAATAATATAGATTACACGCACCATCTGACTGTTCGTATTACAAATGCAAATGCATTCATGGTCCCAATTAGGGAATGCAATCCCGAGTCGGGATTGCCCTTTCGGGATCCCGAATACTTTTGTGTTTTTTTTTGTTTATAGAGCTGAATAGCAATTAAGGACAATGCCTTGCATTTTTATATCAGCAATTTTAATAACATGCTCATTATTAATCATCGCATTAAAGTTTTTGTAGGCGTTTTTTCAAGCATCAATCAGTCAATGTAGTAGAGTAAAAACTACCAACTAGTAGTAGTTTTTATTACTATGTTAGGTTGACAAATAAAATGCAGCAAATATTATTCAAAGCTATTTTCATTATTTGAATGTGACATGAACATAAGTTTTAAGTATTTATTAAAAGCTCTAAAGACGTATACAATTAAACATAATCCCGATATTTTTTGATTCGGGGTTGATTTTGTAAAATGTCACGAGATCTCGCGGGATCGGGATTGCATTCCCTAGTCCCAACCTAGAATTACGAATCCTAGATTGGGACCAAAACTGCGGAAAATCTTTTTGCGGATAAAGATTGCATGGGCTTGCTCAATGCGGCGTTTGATTTCAGCAGAAGGTTGTTATTATACTGTTGAGATTCCATAAATTTGAGTAGCTGGTTGGTCTCATGTGGTCATGACGCTCGCCTAGGGATCTGATGGTTGGTGGTTCGAGCTCTCTTCCATGACACCAGAAAGTTAGTCCTATCTTCATAGCACATGCGTTTGAAAAGCGTGATGAAAGAAAATGAAATTCTGTTTCTGTTTACCTGTATCGCGTAGACCAGGTCGCCGTCCCTGTTGAGGTGCAGGCAGGCCACGCCGGAGGCCAGCGAGAGCGAGGAGCGCGGCGTGGCGGCCAGCGGCGCGTGGAACACGTCGCAGGCCAGCTTGGACAGCGCCGGGCCGCGCAGCGCGGCCGGGGCGGCGCCCCCGGGCCGGGCCGCCCGCAGCGCCAGGCGCAGGCGGCCGCGCGCCAGCAGCCGCAGGTCCGTGGCGGACACGGGCGAGGACAGCTCCACGATGTTCAGGTTGGACGGCTTCTTTATGTAGCGAATCTGCGACGCGAAGTAAGCGCCAAAGTTATACAATATACTAAAAAAGTTTTTACGTTTTTTATGACATTTACAAAAAAAACATATATTTCAACCATAGATGTATTATAAATATAGACTAGTCACTAAAAAACAAATCTGAGACATCTAGTCTCTACTGTCTTCTATTAGGTACGTACTAAATGTATTAGTCAGACAGATATAGAAAGTATTTTCTAAACCACGTATAAGAAAGGACAATAAAATAGCGTAGAGGGATGATTTCGAAATACGACGCGATACGGAATGTCAGCTTCTGATTTAAAGCACCTCATTTCAACATATGTTTATTTGAGTGCTAGACAAAAACACAAATCTTTTCTGCTTTGATTAGTGACAAGACATGAAATGTGGGTAGTTTACAACAAGGTGATGTAAAAAAGACATTGGACTAAGCCCGGGAAAGCCGAAATGCATTAAAAAAGTATTGCTTTGTTTTTGGTAGGTTTGCATTTAATTACAGATGAAATGTGTAAACACGACAAATATACTTCCTGACAATTTTCAATGAAACGTGACTATTTTCAACGTACCTCTTCTAGTATTGTCGTATTTTTATCGATCATCTCCAGGGTGATCACCACGGGAACATCCGACAGATGCTCCGAGTCCAGCAAGCCCGTGAACAGCACGGTGATGTGCACCGAGGGCGCAGCCCCGGCAGAGGCCGATATGGCCGCCGTGCCCCCCCAGCCCAGCCCCTCGGAGGCCGAGGGGTCGGACTCCAAGAGGGCCGAAAACATCTCCGTACTTAGGGCAGTGTGGCTGGAAAAGGTAACAATAAAGATAAGTTAGTTGAATTTAAAGTAAAAGAGGTAAAAGTAACATATTTCATATATTAAAGCTACGAGGATCATTTTGCCTTTTTCAAAATGAACAAACTGGAGTCCCGACGAAAATGTCTGAACTTACAGTGCCACACAGTGAAGCTAATTGATTCTAAACTTTATTCTTTATCTGACATTGATTTTCATGTTGAACCCCATATAAGAAACCCGGAGCTCTTTAAAATATGTCAGCATCTTAATAATGTTGGTAATTTTTCTCCCGCCACAAGAATTAAGAAGTTCACGAACTCTTGTTAACGTAATATTGACACATATCTCGCGGTACTTAAACTCATATGAGTGCAAGCGGCGCGGGGAGACGTCCATACAAAAACGCTTTACTATCATCAACAGCAAACCATACAATACAAAACAATAGAATGAGATATGAAACAACGATATACATATATGTGAGGAAATACCGTAGAGACGGTTAAACTAAGTACAGTACTCACTCTCCTGAGGTAAAAATGAAAAGAAAGTTGTAAAAAACAAACAAATAGAGGACTCGCTAGTCCGAAAAACCACTGTCTGCAGACATAAACCACTGTAGATATCAAGCTTATGACGTTACAGGAACGGATTTAAAAAAAAAAGTAAAATAAAGACTAGCACAAAGAGCCACACTAAGAATTTCCCAGCGGGATACCCACACCCAAATAAAAGATCTGAAGCACGATACATTGTTTGCATTCCTGAGAAGGTTAGCGTCTCCGAAGGAAACTCCACCTATCCCCATTATTATTTAGAACGGGACATTCCTTTAGTAGGTGCTTCGGTGTCTGCCTCACGCGGCTGCAGGCACACCACGAGCCACTAGCAAGTCCCTAGTCAAACATCTTGCTTCTGAGCTCACCGCGACCACCATCTGCATCGCGAAACCGTGGGCTAGAGTTACCCCCTCTGTAGGAGGCTGACAATGAATGAACACCCAGGACCATTCTATGAGCGAAAGTTCCCATATTGGTTCTACTCATACGTCGCCGGGTTGAGAATTTTTTACTCAAAAGGCCATCTCCGTGTCACGTCGTGTAAAGGGCGACGCGACCCTGAGAGGCCCGCAATGGTTCATTCACTGTACGTCCACCACATATAACAGTTTATTAGGGAATATAAAAAAAACATAAAATAAAGGTAAAAGAATAAAACGGTAGGATAACGTATAGCAAACAGAAATAGAAAGTTAATTTAAAAAGACAAATAAATAAATAACAATTGATCGTGGTAAAAGACTATATATATAGAATTAGGGTGGGAAGGAGGATAGTGAGGGGATGTAGGAGGCCGAGAGTGATTGGGTACCCACCACTTTCCCAGGATAGTTTTTTACTCTGATAGCTATCTCCATGCTGGACCGTATATAGGGCGGCCCAGCAGGGAGATGCAAGCAAAGCCCAATCACTGCCCCACTCTCGCAGAAATGAAATCTTTATTAGTATAATCAATTCAGTTACATGATAGTATAGATATATAAGATGCAAAGATTTATGCATACAGGTTACAAAGGACTTGTATACAGTACAAGAGGAAGAGAGACACAATACTAAGACTCACACATATAGATTCAAGGCAGAGAGGGTTTACAGCGGAAGGGAGACAGTGAGGGGACAGGAAGCCATTTTGACATCACTCCCTAAGGGGAAGAAGACGTCACAGTTACACAGAAAAATGGAGTTTAATCAAGGAGGCTGACAGTGAATGGACACCCACCGCTTTCCCAGGACCGTTTTATGAGTGAAAGCTCCGTTATCGGTCCTACTCATACGTTGCCAGGTTGACAATTTTTTACTCTAAAGGCCATATCCGTGTCACGTCGTGTAAAGGGCGACAGGACCCGGAGAGGCCCGCAACGTCCATTCACTGTATCTCCTCCACATATCACACTTTATTAGGAAATATCAAAGAAGAAAAAAAAGGAGGCTGACAGTCGTAAATGTCGGAGAGAAGCGGCCTACCTGACGATGGCCCCCGAGACGCCGGGCTCCGTCTCGCCCTTCCAGAGCAGCGCGGCGCTGAGGCGGCCCTCGCGCAGCAGGCGGCGGTAGTCCCGCGGCAGGCGGCGCCACGCCCCGCACGCGCGCCCGGCCAGCGCGCCCTCCCCCGCCAGCGGCACCTGCTCCAGCACGCTGCCCGCCGGGTCCAGCACGCGCAGGAACCTGGGCGTGCTCGCTGCCTCCACCGAGAAGTACAGCGAGCGGCGCCGCAGCACGAAGCGCACGCCCGCCGGCGAGTACTGCGGCCCGGTCAGCAGCGCGGCGAAATCTGCGCAACTCATGTTCTTAGGGTATCGTGCCGTGTTTTCAGGACCTTCAAACGTCAGCCCTGATGATAAACGCGGCATGATACCCCAGAAGACACAAACCAGAAGGTTCATCTCGTATCACTATTTGAAGGTGCGGCGGAAAGCGGAAAAAAAGGCAGATAATTGTGCATCAAAATGAAAAAGGAAATGTATACCTAACTTGAAAATAATAATTTTCAGGCATATAGTATTTTAAATAATTTGGAAGAATATCATATGTGGGGTAATAAGCAAATGCAGCAATATCCACAAAAAAATTAATGCAGTCATCGAGAATTACTAATATTATTATAGGATTATATAGGATTACTAATTACTAATGAATTCGAGATTTTATAGGAAACACAGCCTATAAATTTATAAGAAACATGATTTTGGAACGGATAGATGCATACAAGCTAGAATTCAGTACATTTTATTTATTTATTGTTCGACTTTAAAAATACAGAGGTCATTACCGGCTGCAAAGAATGTGTATACTATGTCACGAGAAGGACTCTAGCATAGTCCATTCGAATATATGTAATAAACTGATTTAGAACACACCTTTATGCAACTTTCGAAAATTTGATAATAAGTGGATCTTCTTACGGAGGAATTGGTGAACGTTGCATTGTGTAAAGATAAAGTGATCACTTAGGCCAGCTCATACAGGTCGCAAGCCCTAGTCTACCCTATAAAAATTTCCATATACGTTTCCCAAATAAACAGCTTCGCCTCTGTGAGACTTAGATAATTATCATAATTTATGTGTAATCATGTTACCTTCAAAATGTTCAATAAATATTTATATTGTGTTCTCATTAATTTTGTAACAATTTTGTGAAGCTTGTTTGTCAGGAATAAATGGTAAAAAAAATCCAACTGTACTGTATGCTTTCTTACAAATAAATTTCAAAAAAAGCAATGAAACCATGCGGTTTTGTTCAGCGAAAAATCCAACCCATTCATCATGGCTTACGTAATTTTGTACGACTTGACGGCGTTTATAAATATGTCACAATGTCATGTTTATTTTTTACTATGACTTCCTCAAGAAATGTAAACTAAAATAATGCTTACGTCTCGCGTCCTTCTCTTCCTCCTCGGCTGTCATCACCTGCGGCAGATCTTGAGGAGTGTCTGGACCTGAAACGAAAATATTCATAATTAAATTGGCATTATTTTTGGACGTTCGTACATCGCTGCAACGCTTCTCGACGCGCTAAGTAAGTGTGATCCCAGGCCACGCCAAAAAATCTCCGGAAAATATTTGACGAAAAATGACCACACATTAATACGTCACACTCGTTAACGTGGTGCTTACTACACATGTAATTCAGTACGCTAGAAATGTCTAAATTATTTACGATTAGCCCGTCAAAAATGACGGTAATTTTTCGTTTTCGTGTGCGTGCGTGAAGTGAAGAGAAAAAGATTCCTAAGGAATAAATATATTTATTTATTTTATCAAAAAAAAATTTTCCAAAAAATTTCGACAATCTCTCGAGATCCTCTTGCATTTTTTGGCAGTCGGTTTGAGCTTTTTCGGCATCTAAATTTTCATATCATCAGCGTATGACAAAAAATTACAATTTATAAAACATTTATGAATATCAAAAATATTAACATTAAGCAGCACGGGTCCGAGATGTGAGCCTTGTGGTACATCCGAGGGGACAATCTTATATTCTGATTAAAACCCTCGATACAGACAGATTGTAATGTCTTGTCTAGGTAAGAAATAAGCCATCTAAAAAGATGTTCGTGAATCCCGAGAAGTTTTAATTTATGCAAAAGGATGCCATGATCAACTTTGTCGAAGGCCTTCGAATAATCATTGCATCGACTTGAATTCTTTTGTCCATACGGGTTGTGATATAATCAGTGAAGTTTATCATATTAGTTAGCACAGAATGCTTTTTAAGAAATCCATGTTGATGATTATGAATTTTTTTTATTATGGTGTTGTATATTTTATTATATACAACTAATTCAATTAATAACACCTTCATAATTACCGGTTGACTACAGATAAACTTGTATTGAATTCAGAGTTTACCGATTAATTGGCAATGCTATGTTTTGGTAAATTTGCACGCCGTAATCCCGGCGGTAAAAAAATATTTTTCCCTTAGATATTTTTTCTTTACATCTTTTTAATTGACTACACTAATGTCGAAGAACTTTGTTAAAAAAATGATATTCCAATAAAATGTGGTTTTGTTAAAAAATAAATGCAGGTTAAAGTCATTTAAAAATATTGCAACGATTCATCCAGCGTCAATAATGATCTAAGGTCCTCACACATGTCTGATTCGCGTCTCTGAAACCCGAAACTTTTGCTCTTAAACTTGTCGAGCGATCGCGTCTAAAAATATTCATAATTGCAAGCGGAAATCAAGCTCCAGAGCATACTCTGGCAGATTCGAGCCGTGAGGTATTTCTCGTATTTACATGGACCAGAATAATGACTTCCGCACGGGAGACATCTGGACGCAGATTCTCGTGCGCCGAGAGGAGATAAGATCTGCAAGTGCCAAATGCTGCAGACATTTGGATGTCCGCAGATGTTATGTAACGCTCAAAATAACACTAGAAGTGGATGCTAAATGTTTTGTCAATTATTTTTTTTAAAACACTTTACTGTACATTTAAAAGAACAATTTTACATGCTGTAACGCAATGGTAAAAGTGATTACGTACAGAATCTCTCGTAATATGTCAATGATAATAATAAGATCGAAGACAAAAAAACGTTCTCGAGATTTCTAAAAATACAGGTCTGAATGCAAGGAGCATTGCGCTGCGCAGTTTATTTTGACGTCTCTACCGGTGCGATTTTAACGATAAGCCGTAGCGATCGGGGTTACCAACGCGTTTGTAACACCAGTGACACACCGATTAATTGAAGCGAAATTCGGGCGAGTGCGATATTTAAACGAAATATTCAGGCAAGTGATAAATAAAGTGTTACACAGCGATAATAAAGCGTTCACAGACGATTGATAAATTACGAGGTAGTGTAAATTCGAGACTAGTTTTAAATTAAAATCGCTCTAAGAGACTTTGTAAATTTATTAAATTAATTAATTAATCTCTAATTAATTTTCAATGTTTTCATTTGTCCCCCGCATTCACGGGTCGTGGAGAGTATTTTAAAATTATACATGCCACCTATTTTATTTCATTTCGAATGCTTGTCTTGCTTGACGGCAGGAGTAACACTAAAAGATAGGATGAAAAAAAGTTCACGCATTCGTGTTAGCCTGGGTGTGACTGACATAAACAGTAAGCTGAAGGAACGACAGTTGAGATGGTAGATATTAATTTATTATTTATTTATTTATTTATTACACACACGGTGAGGCAGGCAATGTCTATGGAGCTTCATCGGCAGTCATCCAGAGGAAGACCAAAGAACTCTTGGATCACCCAATGCTCCAAAATACTACAGAGAAACCGCCTGAATGACAGCGATACCCAGAATCGAAGAAGATACAGTCTGAGAACGAGAATAGCTTACCCCAACAGCCTACCTAGGCAATGAGTTGGGACAGCGCAAGGGAGAAGAAGACCTATTACATTTCACCGCCGATAAATCGGCGTTTATTGGGCACACGGCAATTAAATGCTCAATACAAATGCATATAAATACATTTAAGATTGTATGTAGAAAATCTCTCAGCCTATAAAGAAATACTTGTTCTGAGGTATGTAACCTTCGTTGTTCATTATATTACCTTCAGATCAATACCAAATACTTAGTTTTACAAGCAAAAAAAGTAAAAATCATGAAAAATAAATTATAATAATATGTTTTTTCAGTTGATTCAGCAACATTGTAGATTGATATTCAAAAAAAATTGATTATATTATTTGTATATATCTACTTCTTTCATAATAGTTATACAATACCCTGACGAAGGAAACTTTTTTCTGAAACATGTTGGTGTAATAAATCAAATGAAAGAAAAGAAGTAGGTATATACAAATAATATAATCAATATTTTTTTATATTAATATGTTTAAATATAAAAGTAACACGCAGGATGAAAGAAAAAATGAAAGAAAAGGAAATTCAGACGATATTTTTACAGCATTAAGAAGGTTCCTTGAATGGTTGGATGTATTTGAGAATATTTTGACGAGAGTCGCCTCTGCTACGTAACCCACAATTGAAGATTAAAGCGGATGGTCAGTGATCCCTCTGGATAATTTCAGACGATGGAGAGAATGTTCTCTCGCTCCGAGAACCGAGGAGGTATTTCTAGCTCTCGCCCGCCGGTGACTCTCGTAGTACATTCATAACGGATGAATCAGAACTGGGAAGAGTGACACCGGCTATTAGCCTGTCCACTTCGTCGAGGGATGACAGAAAAATCATAACTCGATCGGTACGGTAAATCGGCAAGTATTAGTCGCACGCGAATCTAGAGTACATTCAATCGATATTTTATTTTAAACAGCAGTTTTTTACAATTTTGTTACGGTGATAATTTTTTAGACGCGTTAAAAGTGGAGTTTTAGGATGCAACGGTGCGCGCGCACACAACGCAATATTTTCACAGAAAGAAATCAAGACTCGCCAATCAAAAGCCATGTAAGGGATGAACAGAGGATCATGTCCACCTGTTAGAGATATGAATCTTGTTAGGCACGTGTGACGCTTAAGGCATGCTATATGTATTGTTTGAATGTGCTTGCGTTTACTGTGTGTAGGTGTATGAGATAAGCAATTGCAGGAGAGATGAAGAAACAGGATATCAAGAAATACTCACGATTTACAACGGTCGGTTTATTGATGAGAAAGGTTACAATAAGGGTTTATCGCGAAGTACGATTGATAATGCTGGTATCGGCTACGGCGGTCGGCGAAAGAGTGGCCACTTGGGCCGCGTCGGCCTCCCATTGGTGGCGTTGATGAGGTTCGCCTCGAACGGCAATTGGTTGCTTTCGCACGCTCGAGGGGTTAGAGAGTCGCAGTGATATTTAACCAATACCAATTCATAAACGTGAAGACATCAAGTCATTTGAAAATGGTTTTATGAAAATAGCTATTGCTCCAGGCGCTCTTATTACTGTTTATATTATATTTTTGTTTTAACTCATTGATTTTATTTGAAAAAGGATAAATGAAACATTTTTACTTTAATTATATTTAAAAACTTAACTGTCAACGTTATTTATACGTATTTGGTATTATGAGCTATAAATAACGATGTCGAACTCTGCTGAACATCCGATTGTTGGACAAAACGGACTTGACAAGATATGAAAAGACCAAAACAATTAAGGTTACAGTCGTGCGTAATTTTTTTAACTTCTTGCCAGAAGAGTTGGCAACTTGGAGCATCTTATGTTAATAGGACAGGTCGAATGACTAAGTGGAAGAAGGATATCCATCATCCGTTGCACCAGCCAGGTGGAAAAAAGAACTTGAAAAAAAGAAAACTGGAAAAGTATAGATAAGAGAATGAAGTTTCTAACTGTCAAGTCCTAAAATTCTGCCATACCCTAACAGTAGTACATTATAATAACAATTAAATAATCATCTAACAGAATATTATGGCATAGCAAAATATGAAGATTATGATGATAATTGTGATTATTATCATATTATTCGGAATATTACGAGATATGTCTCTTGATTCGTTTATTTTTCAAAAAATATACGCTTACGTAAATTTCATGCTTCAATGTTCTCACTGCACATCCCTGATTATTATTTAAGAGTCCTATTAGACCGGTGCTTGAATGTAATTCAGCGATTAAGAGCCCTCATTAAAGTGCTCACATGAGTAATTTAGAGCGTCCAAAATAAATGTCTTCAATTTATCAATTTTAAACACAATACACTGTGGAGAAATATCGATTATGGCTTTTCTTGATCATTTTTTAAATTGGAGACACTAAAAATAGTGACTTATATTGCTGTTTTCACAAATGAATAGATGGAATTATTGACTTTGTCATCTATTGATACGAATCAGCTTGCGTGTTCCATCCCGCGAATCCAGAAGATACGTGGGTTATAAAAGCAAAGGCAGCAAAATACGAAAAAAAATTAACGCGGTTTTAGAAGATTACAAATTTATAATGTACTGAATTAGATATTTTATAGGACACATAGCCTATAAATTAAAAGGAAGGGATAGATATATAAAATTTTGAATTCAGTACATTTTAAATTTTTAATCCTCGGTGACTGCATTCAAAATATTTTTAATTTTTTTAGATATTGCTGTCTTTGTTTTTATACCTCACATATGCAGGTTTTGCCTAGGAAACTGCAGCCACAAACTACTTTTTAAATTCTCCACTGTATAGGCTTCATAGGCTAGCTAACAAATTTGAGCAGATAGACGTTCTTTCCTTCAACTTAATTAAATTCATAATATTTTACAAAATATTTTTAAATTTTCTTTCACAATGTCTAATGTCTGGGTGTTCTCTGTCTATTTGATTTTGAAGCAAGATTTATATTATCACGCAAACCAGTAATTGCAATCTAGAGTTTGACTAAAATATAAGTGTTTGATGATTTTTTATAAAAAAGTAGGTATTTTTACTAACAATATTTGAAAAGTTGGTAGAAATCGGTATGTTTTACCCACATCTACTATTTTCTACATCCAAAGGGTTCAAATATTAAATTAAAGGCAATATTTTAGTTATATTGATAGAAATATTGATATTTGACTGATGTGTTGACGTTTCTTATTTTTGAGTGTTGGGAAAACAATATCTAAATAACAATCGTTATTTTCATAATGATATGATGGTGCTTGACACGTATTATTTATTATTGTAAAAGCCCTAAAGATTAAAATATAAAAATAGTAAAAGATCACGATCATCTATCATTAGGGACAGATGATAAATGGTGAGATATACGCTGACAATATTTCAGTTGCCACTATTATTGTCAAGAGGACAGCGCGTGCGCAAGTTAGAGGTAACTTGATCGTAAGCAACGCCTACGAAAAGGAAGAGCGGGCAATATTATCTTTAGAGGAAGATCCGATCCGCCCGCGCCTAATAAACCAAGTATGGGCAACCGAAGTAATTCACCAGGTGTGCGATTGCAGCGTGGGAGTATTCAGGCGCTCGGCTGTCTCGGAGTCAGTTACCGTAAATTAGCGCTATATGGATATAATCGCATGCCGTGTTAATTATATTTTTACCTTAAGCCGGCGGTTCTCAAACTTTATCGTTCATGACCCCCTGGTGCGTCAACCTCTTTCCAATACAGATTTTTTTAAGGAATGAGAGAACTAAGAGGACGTTTCAAATTCCTAATTTCGAACTGGAAGTCGTACATTTACATATTATCAGCTTTCAGTACACTTTCATATTGGAAGTATCCAAGTATAAATTAAAATGGCAATATCCATTATAAAAAAGTGTTTTCGAAAAACTGACTTATTTTTAATAAAAACCGGATGAAATCATTATAAAAGATGTATTTTGATTATTTTTAAAATTACATAAAAAAGGTCGAATTGTAAACTTTTTCTCGTGATATGGAACGATTGAGCACTGCTAATAATGTTTTCATATTTCATATTAGGTATATGACATATATGTTATATAAATTTTAAATAAGCATTACACTCATGTTATTGCACATATTGTACCAATTATCTTATGAACACATCTTAATGCTTATATAAACGCTAAACTTATCTACATACCATTAGTATATATAACTTATCTACTCCATCCATTAGTATATATAACTTATTTAATTGTTCGTATTTAGATGAATCTCATTCTTGAAGTTAAGTTTATTTTGTTCTTCTTCAAAAACAGATTAAACAGAGAAAATCGCAACTTCTGTCTTCAAATACTACAGCAGGCATTTTTCAATTCCGTAGTTGTAATTTTCAAAAGGTTTAAGGCTTCCTGTAAGCCAGACGCACACTTTGGGAACTGCTGCCTTAAGCGAAAACCATAAATTACAGTAACGGTATCTAAGTATTATGTCACATATTTTCTGACGTAATGTAGCCATTATGATTTAATGTTTACAAACAATATCTATTGAAAGTAGTAATTACTCTATTGTACTACGAACACAGAACAATTGAAAATAAAATATTTATAAATGAACGCGTCATCTTATATAACATGTAAAAATATGAATATTTCATATGACCTTTCTTATTTATAAAGATAATGTTACAAAAAATTTATATTCGCTCCTCATTTGAACATAACCTATTTAAAAATAAGTGGGTGAATCTATTCGATCGGTATAGGTATAAAAAAAATCTATGCATCAAAAACATATTTGGTTCCCATCGGGACATGAACCCGGTACTTTATCTTCACGTTAAATCATTTAAGTTGACGACGAATTTAGCGCTTTGATATACACATATTGTGTTTAAAGTCTTGGTTTAAGTTTTGCTCGCCTAAATTAAATTAAATGTTGTCACGAATGCTAGAAACTAAAGAAGCAGCAGATAGTTGAAGATTTTCCGGATAGTATGGTGTAAGTCTCCAGAAGTGCAAAGCCTCACATAAAGAATGGTAATTCCGCGCGGGAATAGTCTTTGTTTTGACACAAGCGAAAAACTACAGATAAAAGAGCGAGATATTAGAGCGAATTATAATCAGTCAGTTATTAAAGTAGCAGAGTACCCTTCGGCGTGCGAAGAGTAAGCGCGAGGCAACAAAAGTGTTCCACAGACGGGCGAATATTTTAGAAGATGAATAGAAATTGCTCCACAGACAAGTGGAAGATTATCGAGTAACTAGTGCAAAATAAGTGTGAATTAAATAATTTAGAGTGTTAAATTGCTTCTCCTACTGCGGCGAAATTGTGACAATATTATTTCCGTTAGTTTCGGGATATACAAACTTTTCCCGGGATTCACAAATACTGTAAACTGTGCCGGAACCCCAGGATTGATACCGTCTGAGATACAGTAGTGAAGATAAATTAAAAATAGATCCAAGTCATCAGATTCTCGGTAAAATTTGCGGTAAAAGTCATGCAGACAGTCCGCTTTTATCCTTTTCCTGGAAGCCGTCGCGTATTTCTGGCATCACGAGACGACTTCCTCGGCGTGTAACGTGGTGATTGATGGCGACCTGTTCCTGCTCCTGTCTCCAAGAGTTCACACGGGAGGAAAAAGTTTATTTCCACTGTAAGGTCGTCGCGACGCATCCCAAAGCTCACGAGGTGTGTCGCTTTGAGGATTCTGCCAAGACGAGACGTTTCCTCGGCCTTGAAGCGACGCCAGACGCGGTCCAGACCGGTGACTCGTCACAGATTTCTAGATGCCGGGTGAATTATTACAATCTGCAATTAGCGCTTCTCTCGCCATTTCGACCGTAAGTAAATTAAACTCGGTACAACGATTATATCGTCGCTAGACATAGTTGAAATAGGAAGTATTACACGTAATCAAGGATTTCTCAACACTCGTTTTATAGTAAATTGAAAATTGCTTAAAGGGTCTAGAATAAACAGTGGAAATTTCGACTGAATTCAAAATTGTATGTAAATGGGAAGCCATTGCGGAATACAGTTTATTGACAGTTATACGATTACACAGAAAGCGAGCGACTAGTGTAAATTATAAGCGTATATACCTTATATTAAATTTGATTAATAAAGTTTTAACAATGTGCAATCGCTTACTTCTGAATTTCAGATACGCCTTTTGTCGTTTTATACTAAGATTTTCATCAACATATAAGTAAGTATAATTATCTTTTCAGAAATTCAGTAAAAAATAATCGTTTTATAATACATTTTAATCGCAACATTAATTAAAATTGGTGTTTCTTTTTAGTATGCAAAGTTCATAAAGCAGCCTTAATGCTTATGGCAGCAGTATAGCAAAAGCAGCAATTTTTTGATAGAAAACACAGCAGTATCCATATTTAAAAGTTAAATATTTTTTTACACAAGTATACAAAAGAAGATATGAGGCTACCATTGTTATCAAAAACTTATTTGCAATAAGATGTAGGATTCATTGATTCCAGAGATTTTTTTTAATATTTATTAGAGACACTAATAGGATAATAGGTACATGATACTCTAATAGTAAAACATTATAAATAAAGACTATGCCCATTATCCCAATTACAAGTGTCTCCGGCACGCTCTAGTAACATGTATTTTTGCAATTAAGTATATTTTACATGTACATTTATGTGTATTATATATTTAGTGTTTGGATGTAGTGCGATTAGTATTTAATAAATAATTGATTTAATGGACCTATAGGTTCAGGTCATCGTTTAGTGAATCAATGTTGTGTATGTGTAAGTTTTTAACGATGATAAGGTATCTCGAATAATGATAGGTTTTTTATTCATGAATAATGATAGGTTTTTTATTTATTTCAGAAGCACCTCAGTGCGTTAATGCCGCCTTTGCTTTACTTACTTTCTGACCTACTGACAGAATTAGTTTATAAATCATTTTATATATTTTTGAAAAATCGTAATATTCAAGTCACCCTGTACAGATAGATATTCCCACACAGCATTATGTATGCGCGTTATGCAACTCGATATGCCGCGGGGACATATGGCTGGCGCCGCAAATAAAAAATATTTTGCGATGTTAGTGTCGATGAACACAAAGGTTTTAAATTACCGAACAACGGGTCGTATTGTACGGTGCTTTGTTTTCTCAGTGGCGAGGCTGGCGACAATATGAAATAAACATTAGCAAATACCGCGTACTTACCTGCCTGGACATATTCGGCCGTATTCTGAATTTCATTGCATGAAAAATATATATTGAAAAAAAACGCTTATATTTAAATGTACCAAAAATTTTGGGCCAAACCTTTTTTACCTCTCTTCAAATAAAAGTGGGCGCTTATGATTTTTGCTATGGGCGATTAGATTTATATAGAATACCGCTTGATATGGATTCTGTTGTTGATATAGGGAAAGCGCCTATACTTTTATTTGGAGAGTAAGGTAAACAAACACTTTTTAGCAAAACTTTTACTTTTTATTTTATATATTTTTTTTCATGTAATATAATTTTCATTTCATCTTCTTCCCCTTGTCCTATTCGGGTAGATGACCCACTGCATCGACAAGGCGCCCCCATTCATCCCTGTCTTGAGCTAATTGTGCAGTCTCCGTCCATATACTTTTCTACTTTGCATTTTAGTCTTAATATTACTCAGCATACAAAATCACTTTATATTTTGTTTACTTACATGCTTTACTAATTTCTAATGATTCTAAATTATTAAAATTCATACGAAAATAATTTATGTGTAAAATAGAAAGTCCTAAATTTTTATCAAAACCGTGATTATTTTCTAATAATTGATTTGAAAATTCAGAAAAACCACGATTATTCAGACATCTCAAACGCTCTTTAACTCTTACATTGAAATGTCGACCGGTTTTTCCCATATAAAACGCTGTACAATCTTTACACGACAGTTTATAAACACCTGAATCGTTAAATATATTATCTTCATCTTTTGAAATTATGAGGAGTTTCCCTGTATTATTATTTGTATAAAACGCAGGTCTAATATTTTTTATTTCAACCACTAGACCAACGAGCACGTCGCTGGTACACTGTGGATTCGGGTTCAACGCACCTTTCGATATTATTAAAACCACCGTTCAGAGCATTCGCGCGTGTTACAAAGTGATCCCCGTCAAAGTTTTTGATCGCGCGCATTCGTCGGACACTTCGCGCGGCGCCTCGAGCTTGCCAAAGCGCATCGCATTAAGGGGCGGCCGGCATAAACACTGATACTTTACGTTCACGATGCGCTCCGTCTGAATGCAGACATTATGGAGTGGCGCCGGCGGAAAATGCAGGGAAAATGCATTCTGCAGCGCCGCGACCACATTCCGCCGGCGATGCCAAGAAAGTTGCGATTACGTCGGGCGCACCAGCCGCGGACGCCACTTCCGATGCCCTGACTCTTGGGTCGGCAGACCGCGGCTCGAGTAGATGATTTAAAGTTAAGATACGCCTTAAATGTATTATTTTGTACTGAAAATTACGCCATTAAGGCGTATCTTAACCTTTAAATCATCTGAGTATTGACTCTGGTTTCGGGCCTTGACATAGACGATCGCTTCTCTTCAGACATCACCCCAGTTTCGCCTCCACTCAACCAGCCTTATACATAGACTAGAACAACATTCTCTCTACCACTCTCTATGCTGCACGTGTTCTTCGCCTGCATGCTCACACACATTGTTTACAACGCATAATAAACATACCTACTCTTCAGAATATTTTTGAGTTTGTTCAAATCTTTCAGAACGGTAGTACCGGATTTCTTGTCACAGAGACATCATTAAACAATTAATGTATATTATGGATGTCTCACAGAGACGAAACTGTATTCCATATTTATTATGGGAAAGTAGGTATAGAAGTCATTTATGGTGTATATCGGACTTACGACCGATCGTATGGTAGGCTTAAATGATCACTTTATACATATGCAACGTTCGCCATTTCCACCATGATAGAATATACCATGTCTAACTAATTTTTGAAAGTTGTATATATTTGAATTATATGTCACCTTTTTATAACGGCCTGTGACAGCCATTTTGCTTCCCTCTAAATCCCCACAGGCGTCGCTAATTATTTTTGATATCGGTTTGGTATTGATATTGATTTGGTATAAAAAGGTTGTTAGAACACATATGTGATGTGTGACATATAATTCAAATATATACAGATTTCAAAAATTACTAAAACATGGTATATTCTATCATGGTGGAAATGGCGAACGTTACATATGTGTAAAGTGATCACTTAAGCCTACCATACGATCGGTCGTAAGTCCGATATACACCATAAATGACTTCTATACCTACTTTCCCATAATAAAAATGAAATACAGTTTCGTCTCTGTGAGACATCCATAATATACATTAATACCTACTCTTCTTTGAATCTTGAATCTTCGTTGAATATTAACCAAAGTTTGCCCTAAACCAGTATGTTTAAACCTTTTTGAATTCAATACCCTTTTACAAGTAAAAAAATTCTGGCAATCTCCCGTGTCCGTAATAAAACTACGTCAAAAAATAAAGTAACTTTCCGGAACTGGATTCTGATGCTGCCGATGGGCAAAGATGGTACTGAATCCTTTTTAGGATATGTCAATACACAACTGGCCGATCTGTTATCCACGAAGATGAAAGAAAATCTTATAGACAAACTGTTGACGGCAAGCTAAAAATGGAATTCAATTCGCAAACGATTGACATCTTCTGGATGAAGAGATAAGAATAATACCCAGAGCCGGAATATTCCTGTAATTGAACGAATGATGAATGTGAAATAACGTTTTCTTCAATAGTAAATACAAAAACTAGAGAAGAGAAGAAGGCTTTAATTAGAAAATTATTGTTAACGTCTCAAAAATACAATCTGTCTCAAGAATACGACTTGACAATTCACTAAAAAATAAACAGGCATATCCTTTTCACTAAAATGTTGTACTTTTATTGCAGTATATGACATACAACCCTTGCTTTTTTACTTTTACATGGTTTGACCCACCGAGTAACAATTGGCAATCCTCTTGGGGGTTGCGACCCACAGGTTGAAAAAAACCGCTGTAAATAACAATAATAAAAGTAGCTTTATGTCGACGGCTCCTACGTGTAATATCGTAACCCACAAAATTCAATTTTACAGGAGAAGGATTTGAACATATTTTCGTCCGGTATAAATCTAAATATTGCCCAATTTTTTTGAAATTTCATTTCAATATTTTACTTTATACTGTAGTTTCATAAATAATCACAAAAAAGTCGAAATTATTAAAGGTTTTTGTAGAAATGCACATACGATATTATACTTCGGAAAAGACGCGACGTAAAATATCGTATAAATGACTTACAACATTTAACTTCGGAAAAGACGCGACGTAAAATATCGTATAAATGACTTACAACATTTTACTTCGGAAAAGACGCGACGTAAAATAACGTAAGTGTTACATACGATAATTTTCTTATGTTATTTTCTCACGCATATTATCGTAAGTGTTACATACGATAATTATCTTATGTTATTTTCCAACGTATGTTATCGTAAGTGTTACATACGATAAAATTATCTTATGTTATTTTCCAACGCAAATTATCGTAAGTGTTACATACGATAGTATACTTCGTAAAAAATATGTGATTGTTTGAGATACGATAAAATACGTCCGAAAAAAACGTTATTTATTGCAAAATATTTTTTTTCTTTCTTGGAAATAAAGATATAATTAAATACATATGAAATACACACAAAACTAAAAATCATCGATTTGTGGGTTACGATATTATACGTAGGAGTCGTCGATGTGTACAATAGTAACGTAAAAAAAACTTGAATTTGAATGTATTTTTGATGGCTCAAGATGGTGTGGACCCCTAATAGTTTACATGCAATTCAACTTAGCTTTCACTAAGATCAATCTGTTCTAAACAGGCATACTTGTTCAGCATTCGCGAGAACTTGCACGTTGATGGACAGTCAGAGTGCCCACGTCAGTAGCTGTACTTTGAGTTGTGATCTAAAATAATTTATTGCATTACTTTGCTACCATTACTCTCCAAACTGTCGGAAACTCATGATCCGAGTGATTCTCCTGATTGATTTAGTGTTTTTTTTAATATACGTGGGAGGTTTATATATTTACTGAACGACTACAAAAATAAAACTCATTCTCATTGACGCAATAGTATTCGCAAACACAACTATTATTAGACTCTTTTAAATTTATCAAAAAACAACGAGATCTGGTTATTTCCAGCATGCGTACTGATAAAATATAGGGTTGACAGTAGGGTAAATTCATATTACCTATGTTTATTTTTATATTTTTATTTAGACTATTTTACTTAAGTACAATGAGATAGATGTATATATTGGACATATCAATAACGTAACGATAAAGATTATTATGTGCCACCTCTCTAATGGAACAGAATTGTTCGCATTTAGAGAGAGAATTCGTTTATAATTTAATGCAATGAATGTAGGTACATAATGTAAATCAATCTACAATAAATATTTAAGTTGTGCCCTTTTTGTGTCTGCTATATGAATGTATTTTTCATGCTATAAATCATGTATATTTAACGTCCAAAACTACAAATAATATCGATGAGAATCAACGAAAGAAAACATAATAATAATTAAGATTGTTTTAGATGAACTCTAATATGATCTGTGCATGGTCACGAAAAATCCTTTAAAAAAATAGCTCCATTTATGGATACCCCTGATATCAGGGTGTGCAGTGAGAACAAGAAGCATGACTCTTATTTAAACATATATTTGGAAAAAAATCGAAATCAAATGTTTATCTGGCAGAATATAAGGTTCTTATCTTAATTTTGTATGTGTATTTTCTTTTCTCTTCTTTTCTCTTAGATTTAGGTATTCCTATGATTTACTTTAAATTCTTATCTTGATTTTGTATGTATATTTTCTTTTCTTTTTAGTTTCTTTTAGATTTAGATTTAATTGTCATATTTTACTACTACATAAATACCGTATGAGAATAACTGCCACAGAACAGGTTTTTACCTAGTGTGGCAGTTATTAGTATCTTGTATTAACTAATGTAAATGTAAATAAACAATAAAAAAAAAAAAAAAAATATTATGAAATATGAATATCTGAATAATATGTTAATTGTCGTGATAGGAATACTACCATATACATCTGTTATTTCGGTTTATTTTCAAAGTATAATATGCTAAGGAAAAAATCACGCTTCGCGTTCTCACTGCACGCCCCTGTCTGATACGTATAAAGAAATTGTATCAAGTGGTCTTTATTCTTGTTGATTTAACATAATATTTTTTCTGGGATTCACTCGGAGAATTCTGCGGGTAAATAATGGCCGCTTCCCACCGTACAATACGATGACAGGGAAAATGGCGCGTATTTTGACAGGAGCTCGCGCCTCTTTTGTTTATGGACGCTCATTTCGGTAATTAGGTTACGCCGTCGGCCGCCTTGTTTACCCGGCGGGGCGTTCCCGTAAATAAGCGCCGCACGGGAACGGGAACGCGAGAGTTTTATCATTGCCGATAAATAAGCTTAACGGAATTGAAAACGATAAATATTCGAGGGTCAATAATTGTGTTTTTGGCAATATCGCGCAGAAATTCGAACCAGGTTTAACAATATTTTTAATACGTATGTTCTAAGAGCACAAATATTGCAGGATCATTATTTAATTGAGATAAATTATAGAAGTCACAGAGACGAAGACAAAGAAGACAAAGAAGCTGTGGTCATTCTATATAATGCAACGTTTACCAGTTCCATCGTAAGAACATCCGCACATAAATATTATATATATATATACTATATCTATATATATATATATATATATATATATATATATATAAGGCTTGTATTATAAAAGGGTCTGACGGGATAAACTGTACACAAGTTTACCTAGAGATGTTTTAAAATTAATTTTATTTTTTATGATATTTCGCAATACAAATCAATCAATATCAATATGAATATATATATATATATATATATATAAAGAAACCCGTGTTTCCCTACCCGCCAAGTTTTCTCCACAACCAGCCACAACCACTCACCGATGGTTATGGTGGTGGATAGCCCTTGGAGTCACATCGAAAATATGCGAGTTTAGCGGGTGGGTGGGAGTGGGAGACGAAAATGTGCTTTTTAGCACACTGTTTTGTTATGGGAAGGCCGCAAATGCTTCAGATTATTTCAAAATAGACTATAAGATTCCGGAAAAACCTACTCTAGAAAGTTCTGGAAGGAGAAGGTTCTAGAAAATTCCCGAAAGTTCTATAAGGTTCTAAACTGAGTGGCGGAATGTGTCGGCGTGTCTAGAAGGTTCCTGTACATTCGACAAATTTCTTGAAAGCTCTGGAAGGAGAATGTTTTAGAAGGTTCGCGAAAGTTCTATGATAATCCAAACAGTGAAACGAACATAGCAGAACAAGGTGTTGCTCGCAGCGCAGCGTGCACAATTATTCACCATTTTTTTCTTCTACTTCCCGGACATGAGTTTATAATTTACGACGCGGGATTTCCCGCCGATCTAGACGTCGTGAACTCGAAAATGGCGCTCGCCTCGCCGGCGAAAAAACCCGGGAAGCTGTCTGTCGCCTGACAGGCACACAAAACACGGCGAGCCATAGATATTGCCGTTCCCGATAGGCCGGTGCGATTCTGACAGGTCTTTGTTCGGTATTGTCTATGACGGCCAAATATGGCGCGGATTTCGCGGCGCTCGGCCGGCAGCGCTCATTGTTGTTCGGGCGTCAGTCCCAAATGGATATTTTAAACCGTTAGCGGTTTAACAGCCTCTCAAAAAAATTACATGTTCAAATCAAAGTTTAAGAATCCGTCTGGAGTGATGGTTCTCAGAAGACCGTTTCGTACGCGATGTGTGCATTAGGGTGGCGCAAAATATGCGGATGGCTTAAAAATCTAACTTTCTATATCTAATTATTTTTAATTTTTGTTGTCTGGTGTTGTAGTTATGATTTGAGTAATTAAACCACAAAAATACATGATTGATCGATAGCTCTGATGCAATGAGCATATACAGGGTTATTTTGAAAACATTAAAAATCTCGTAGGACTATATTCCTGCCTTGATTATGAGTCGGAGTTATGGAGATACGCAACATCAAAATTTGCATTATTTATTCAATATTTTTTACTTATTTTTTGTTCAAAGTTGGACTTTCATTATCGTAACTAAAATAGAATATGAAACACTCATTCCCTTTAATACAAGCCAATAAAATAATAAAAATCTTCCAATTCCAATTGCAATTTCTGCAAGGTTTTGTATTGAAACGAACGAATTTTTCAATTTTTCAAAAATATCTGGCCAATTAACCAATCACGCCACGAGGCTGCTGCAGCGTAATTGGTTAACGTACCTTTCCTTGATGGATAAGAGATGCGTGGTGCGAGTCCCGGTAGCAGCCAATTTTGTTTTGTTGATTTGAGTTTTTTGTATGTCTTTTCTAATAGATTAACAAATTTGAATATAGAAATATAACAATTTATCTTTATCAGCTAATCTTGACAGTCAATGGATTATTTGATAATTTTATAGAATTTTTACCATTAATTAATACCATTAAATTAATTTAATGGTATTTCACTTATATCAGATATTAAAAAATCATACGCCTTAATGTAAAATAAATTAATAAAACATTGCAGAAATTTGTACAAGATTTTTCGCGAGGTTTTAATATAATATTTTGACTTGTATTAAGGCGAATGGATTTTTACTATTCAATATAAGTTACCCATACGACGGACGAACTTTTTACAAAAGGTAAAACAAAAATATAGAAAACAATGCTTATCTTAATAACTATTGACGTAAGAACATTGTTAATGGAACATTTTCGACTCATAATTTAGTCAGGAAATATATATACCTTTAAAATATTATAGACTAGCTCTGTTACACCCTGTATATTAATTTTTTCATCGGTTAATATTTACTTCTAAGCCATATCTTGATTTTTGTTTAGTATTTTAATACAAAATTAATGTTTTGACGTTCAGTGATATAATTGTGATAAGAAAATATTTAAAAACATTATTAGAACTTTATTATTTCGCACCTTAATATTTGCGCGCGCAACATTATTATTTCAAATGTGCCGGACGCCATTTTGGGATCTGGACTTATAAGTAAAATCACGAATTATAGCAAAGGTCACGGAGGTTGGACGACCTTTTCATAGAGCTGTAATTTTGTTTAACAAAAAGTTGCAGCCTTTTGGGGAATTTGTTTATAAATGTGCAATGTTCTCTCTTCCCCCCGCCTCCCGATAAAAATATGTTTAATGATGTATTGATGCATATGTTTAAAATATTTCGCGTATTTGTATTTAGACTAACAATTCAAATTAACTGCAAGTATTCGCAATATAAAACAATAACTGTCAATTTTTATTTATTTATTTATTTTATTTTGGGGAAAATAAACAGCAAATCAACATCTTAACAAATATAAAATAATGGTTTTAAAATTATGCCAATTACAAAATTTCCACTGAATATAGTAATTTAATTTAACAGCGAGTGGAGAGGGTGGAAGGGAATATGGAACGGGAGTAGAAGGGAAGATATATTGTACGAATTAGTTTAGTGCGGTTGTGTACATATTGTTTATTTTATATTTCTTATCGTTGAGTTGAAAATATCAATGTGGTGATAGTTTGTGTTAAATGAAATTGTGGATCTGTACATAAAGGAGTCTTGTTTTGAGTTGGTCTTACAAAAGGGGAGATGTGAAGTAGGTATTAGTAAGTATTTATTTATTTATTTATTTATTCATTCATATACGCCTAAATAGGCTTTTACATATGTAGGTATATAACAGTTATTTGCAAAAATAATATAAACAGAGAGAAAAACAAAAAAAAGAAAGTATATATAATTTACATTATGGCGGAATGAAACGCTCTCATTATCGCGCCCCTATACTGTGACAGGCCAGAACCAAACACGTCCGCTATGTTTGTATAATTGTTACCTAACCTGTGTATTCTAGGTACTAGCGAGTTGTAGTGAGCATTTGTTCTAGTATTGTCACAGTAAAAAGGCGTCGGCACTCGAGTAGTTCGACTGGGTACATGGAACATTATTAAGGACAAAATTTCAGGGCTGTGGTAATGCGAGTTTACAATTTTATATACTAAAATCAGATCGGATAAAACTTATTATTCCACAGAGACAAAAAAACAAACAATTCTTCAAAGAATACAGAGAGATGTATACATATATATTATAAGGTACTACGAGAGTATGTTATATAATAAATATAAAATATCTGCAAAAGCCCTGGCATGACCGGGTAAGTTATATGCTAAGTGCACATACAACAAAATAAATTTTGTTTTCGTACATATAGACTTTAGGGAGCGTCCATAAAGTACGTGGCTCGATCAAGGAGGGGGGTTTGGTATAATGCTACGCTGGGCTACGTTGTGGGAGGGGAGATAAGAGTCGAGCTACGTAATTTCATTTAATTTAATATATTTTATTTGGCACAATGAAAATACTAAAGAATATGCAATCGATAAATCTGTGCAGATCAGATTAGAGTCAGAATTTTTATAATAAAAAAAATATATATAACAAATATCGTGTTTAGAACATTTTTTTCAAAATGTATTTTTTTCATTATAAATTATAAAAACGTCTCGTAATAATTATTTTATATCCAACAATTTGAAAATATTTTTGTGTAAGAAAAGAGCATAAAATGTCTTTTGGAAATAATAGGAAAAAAACTACGTTCCACTCGGGGAGGGGGAGGGGGTATTAAAGCAAAAGCTATGTTAGGGATACATGCGGGGACGAAGGGGTTTAAAAAAGTTGTAGTTTATGGACGCCCCCTTATATAGAAAAATCCATTGTGTAAAACGGGTCAAATCTTCGTAATTAAAAGTTTTTTCTTATAATTTCATCAACAAAAAAACATAAAAATATCCCTTTGCAAAAAAAATAAATTAAATTTCGATATATTATATTCAAATTTTTAGAACCCATTTTCTCCATTCCTTGATTTTGGATTGGACGCTTTCAGTATAACTATTTCCAATTTAGTCAGGAATTTACCTATAAAGTATTGTGAACTATATTTGTGTTAATCTGTATGATCAAGTTTCTAATCTAATGATTTTGTGATTATATACTTTATTCAATATTTTTTAACGCCTATATTAAATACCTATCTATCTTTAAATGACTTGAATCATTAATTTTTTTTAGTAATATTTATATTTTTTGAGGATCCTCCTAAAATTTACTACTATCCAGAAAAGCAATAAAATATTTCACGACACCTACAACACAATATAAATATTAAAAATTAAAATGTTTCATTTTAATAATATTCACACAGATACACACTTCGTAATAAAAAATATTCCGATAGTATCGGCTGCAAACTTCATTAGTTATACAAAAAAAAAACTGGCGCCATTGATACTGATATCAATTGTGGAAAAAAAACCGCTGCTGAATGAAGTCTGTGAGTTTTGGAGCGTTTGAACAGCCAATCAGGGGCCGCGCGCTTCCCGCCAATGTCGAATTGATAATTACAATTCACAGGTTTCGCTCCATTAATTAATCAAACTTAATCCAATGTCAATAACATCAAAACAAGCGACCGAAGCGCCTTCCCTAACCGGTATTTTACGATGGCTGCCGTAAAGGTTCTCAAACATTTTCATCGGAGATAAACGGATATCATTACATTTTTTTTTTAATATTTTAATTTATTACCATCAAGCCCTTGTGAGCTTTTACGTAATATACAGTCATATTATTTTTATGTACATAAATCACCACATTTTTTAAAATAACAAGTAGATAATTAAAATTACATAAAATCCATATTTGAGTGAGGAGTTCCTCAAAAAAAGAAACAAAATGTATTCTAGAATGAAAGTATCTTGAAGGGTATCTCAGAAGTTCTTTACACCAGGAGCATGAAACTGGGGATACAGAGCCTGCATATGTATTTTGAAGATCTATACCGCTGCGTAAATAGAAAGAAAATTGTCTAAAAACTAGTTAAAAATACGTATTCTTATAATCCGTATCATGTTGAGTTTCAATATGAAAATAATTAACCTAACCTTATTAATTAGTTTAATATTTCAATTATTTTTTACACTCTCATAGAAACATTAAATATAATGATTTTAATGTAAAATGTAAGAAAAATTACATAATAGAAAAAAAAACAATACTAAATCAAAATTCTTTTGCAAGAAATTATCAGTATACTTAATTGTAACCAGAACTGTTCTCGGAAATATAGAATATACTTTTATCCAAGACGAAAAACCCTTTAAATAGTATTAAAATACACAACATAGCACTGACTGCATTAGAAAACACAAAATACCTAGGATTCACCATAGACAGATAGATAGATACCTCAAATGGATTACACACATAGATAACATTTTTGATACAATGATCTGAAAAACTGAAAAACCTATTCTATAAAATACACGAATGCACACCAAAGAATATTAAAATTATGCTATATAAAGCGTATGTAAAGAGTAAAATAAGATAAAGTATACCTTTCTGGGGAACCGGAAACAAAACAGATCTAAACAAACTTCAAAGACAGCAAAATAAAATACTAAAAGTGGGAAGAAATCTACCAAACAACACAACAACTCTACATCAATAACTTAACAAAGATCTCTAAAACTTATACACAAACTAGCAAATGGTGAAATAAAAAACAGAGACATGGTATGGTCGAAACATTTTTTCAATATGATTTTTATAATTATTATCTGAATGGTACATATGAATTATTAAGAGTTGAAACCCTGAAACTTGAAATTACCCAAGTTCCTCAAAAAGTACCTAAAATATTATTTTTTGTTTCACTATCATCGAAAGTTTAGAAAGCCATGGTCAAGGCATAAAAAGCTAATAAGATATTATATGCAATCCGAGTGACGGATCATCGATTTGAAATGATAAATGTATACAGAGATGAAAAAAGATCGCTCCTCGTTAGACAGGTAGGTACCTTGTGAGAAATATATTTATACGTGTGTGTCTACAATATAGTAAAGCATTAAAAATCTCTCTAAAAAATTAATACTTCTAATTTCAACGTGACTAAGAATTAAATCATCATCAAAATAAATAATTCACTGTGCAACTAACAATGTCTGTCACCAACGCTACCAAGACGCCATGCTGCGCTGTTTTTACAGCATTAACTGGCGTCCGAATCGACAGAAATGAAACAATCGCAACCCGATGGCACAGTTTGTACGCTAACACAAACATACTACGATTTTGCGATAATTTTATTTCTTGTGAAAGTTAAAGTTAAATTGAAAATTCTTTTTTTTTCCACAAAAAATAGAGATATCACATAAATATTCAAACTTTTTTAAAGTTAAGCTAAACTCTTGTGCCATGAGAATTGGACGAACTTGCTGGTGTTCTGGAATGGTACTCGAACCACCGACCACTAGATCACGGTCTGTCCGTAACTTCCTGTAACTTCCGTATTTTAGTTCAAATTCACAGCTAAAAACAAAATTACACAGCTCGAAGTAGGGCGCGAACCTCGGACGCGCTAATCCAGCGCGGCACCCTAGCTTGCTACTACCGCCTCTCCGTGAACCGTCAAGTATATACTAGTCCTTAGCAAAGACGCGAACCAATCCATGTTCCGCGATTTTTCACGGGTGACGGCTAGTTGTTACGTAAAAGGTGATGTGTTTGCATTCGCGCGCACACGAATTCGGTCAGAGATTGCAGCATTACTAAAAAATACTTCACGATTGAAATGAACGAACAATTCGCTGAAGCGAGAGGTTGAGCTAAAATTACTCCACTTGATCTTGAGGACATGTCACAAAAACTCCGCAAAATGATCGCACGCGATAAAATGTGACATAACCGCGAATGATGAACTGGGTTACAGAATTAAATTACTAAACGTTAGAAAAAACTGTCAAGGTGAGACGAAATGTACTTACATTATAATTAAAAATATTCTTGTCTTCTGCTTAGAGTTTTCTGGGATATTTTGCCGTCTAAGTTCGTCTTCTCTGGCCTACATTTCACATCCTATGACATTATGGTGATATTAGTAAAACACCCTAGATAAATTTTCATTAAAAACTCTGCTCTGTCGTGAAGACCTTTGAAAATCGATTTTTAATTACCTACAACGGTTAGAGAAGGTAGCCTTTTATACATTTTTTGCCTACGAATTTCATTTAAAAAAAACTAACCTATAATAACCTAGTTTTTATTATACTCCCTTTATCATTGAATTGGTTTCGTGCCTACTGCACGCGTCGGGTTCATTACTCAGTTGTGTGAGAAAACCATTAAAGTTTCGAAAAATCCAAAATTATACTAATAAATTGGTTAGATCATTTTTATCGTCGCTACGAGTCTGCCTGCAAAGTTTCAACTCGATTGGATCACGGGAAAAGGGTTAAAAATCGATCCAAAAAAATTACGGCAGACAACAAACCGCAGACGTTACGAGTTATAAGAAAGAGAATAATAACTTCTTAAAAGAGCTTCCATATTATCCCGAGCCGAATATTTCAAATTGAGAAATATCCTAGCAATATATACTAATTTATTTTATTTCTTAAAAAATAAAGAATTTTTACAGAAATAAAATGACATTTTTAAATTATTCAAGTTTACATCTTTCGGTTAGAGTTTTTGGGATATTCCTGGCATGTTTGTACGCTCTTTCTGGCTGACATTTCAGATTTCGTCATCAGATTTTTTTGAATAAATTATGGAATAGGTTTATTTTTCTAATTTCATATTTTATCATGTGAAATAAATAAATATATATCAGTAATGGACAAAGAACAAAAAGTATATCGAATATATAAAAACGCACAAGTGATGGTGTTCACTACTGCAGGACCTACTGCAGCGACAGACAGCACTGGCGTACCGCTGGAGAAGTCGAAGACCCTCAATAAATCGAAGCCATGTTTATTATGATGATGATACAAGAACCCGGCTGTGGCTGTCCGTACTATCCATGGTAGGCTTGATCCACATTTCCTCACATAATCTGGATTCTACTGCATAATACTTATTTTTAAGATTGAGGTCATTTTTTTAAACGCCTTACGAGAGTGGCAATTAAAATGACCCACATCTATGATAAATTGTAAACAAGCGAAATCAATGTATACAAAGTACAACGCAGGTATTTTCAGGCATGTAAAGTAGGTTTTCTATGTACCTGCTTGATTACAATATCAATTAAATCGTTCTAAGGTGGCTGATTGATAAATGGTTTTTCCATATAGCCATTCGTTTTAATTTCGTAATAGAGAATCTAAAGAGGCTGACCCACTTATTTCTCCGTAACGTTTCTTAAAATCATTCGACATTAAATTTTACTATTTTAAAAAAGCTTAAATATTTATTTGTTCATTTACATATATTTATATTTAGCTATTTTCTTTTTGTTTCGATATTTTTATTCTGGTTTATATTCTTTTAAATACCTCGGTATAATAACTAAGGATAAATAATCTAAGGATGAAAAGCAAGACAGTGAATTGGATAGGAGGAAAGGAGACGCATATGTAGCACGATCCCTGTATTATCCCGTACTTAGAAAAGCGGAGCTCAGCCAGCGAGCAAAGTTGGTATTAAATAGTAAATGGTACCAACATCCCCTTAGAATATCTCGAAGTAGAACCTTTATTGACGTGTATCGAGAAATCACAGTTACGGTGGCTGGGACATATCTTGCGGACGCCGACAGATAGACTGCCAAAGTGGCAGATTTTCAATTCAATTTCAATTTTTTATTTTCAATTCCTTTTATAGACCAGTACAAATTTTTAACAATATTTTTGTGTGTATGTTTTGAGAACACAGTTACTTGATTTTTTCTACAGATGAATAATTATTTATGAAGATAAATCATAGAAGTTTCACAGAGACGAAGCTATTTATAATGGAAACGTTTATATATTTATTTATTTGAATTATGTTATAACACTTGGATGTGTTATAAATTTCACATTTGTTGTAGAAAGTATGTGCTAAAATGCACTTAATTAGATGAGATTGTGAATAAATTAAAACCGACAACTTAATTAGCACAATAAAATACGTATCTTAAATACTACATCAGGGTCTGAGACTTGTAAAACCAGTAAAAAGTAGTTATACTGTTCATTGAGGGGTTTACATATGTATGACAAGATTTTATTTATAAAAGACCTTATACCCTTAATACTCTTATAAATCTACCTGCCTTACCTACCACATAAGTACCTATCTCACGAAGTGATACAAGTGTAAATAACTATGTAAATTGTTAAAAAGGTAATAAAACTGAGTTGCCTAGCCAGAAAACTACTTTTTTATCTTTTAAATCAATTTATGCAGAAATTATAATTTCCAATTGCTTGATGCAAATACGAATATTTACATTACAATTATACTGTCTGAAAAATCCTAGGAAAATTGATATGTCAATTTAACCCGTTTGACTCGTATTAAGAATATTTTTAAAACATACATTACGTTTCAAAGAGCGTTTCGTATAGATTGCTTATGGGGTGTAAGGTTTCAAATATATTTTTTGTTTGAATTTTTATTCGAAAATTAGTGGACACATTGTATGTGTGTCCAGCATTATTGGCATTAAGGACATTAATAGCTAATTTAGCCCTTTATCATAAAGCGATTCGGAAAAAAAATCGTTTTAATCCGTTTAAATACCTTGTTAATATTTTCAGAATTTAAATTTATTGTTATCAATGGATGTGTTTTTTATAAAACCATTTATTGTAAATAATATTAATTCAGAAAGCTGAAACTGATCTTAGGGAACAATTATAGTTATTTTTTCTAATTGATTTTTTAATGAATATATATTTTTTTAATCCTTAATCTTTTTTTTACGTAAAGGAATAACTGAGATTTTCTCAATAACTAACTGTTTAAATAAAATCTGTTTAAAAACTATTTAAAAAATTTTGCATGGTACTGACATCGATACATCTTGCATTCGATACGGTATTGCAAGCCAATAGTTAACCACAATATCATCAACACACATCACAACACCAGAGGGATTTTTATTAGACTTTTTTACCCTTCCGAATTCATGTCAAGGTATCAGTAAAAGTATCAAAGCTATAGAGCAGATGCACTTGCAATAGTAGACTAGACGGTCTAGTGGCATGAAGAGTACTCAGAGTATCGTAGACTAAGGAATTAGAAAAAAAAACATACATCAGCCCTGTTGATGAATCCTACGATGACGTCCAAAACGTGGGCAAAGAAGATTGTCGAAACACAGCAGAATATTCCAGAACACTCAAACCAGAAGATTCTGAAAGGCCGTGAAAACTTGAGAACATCTGGTGGCATTGCATTTTTTTGCATTTGTGAGTTATTCAATACAACATTGATGTAAATGAAGTGATAAATTATTTTCGCGAACATTTTATTGCTTTCTGTCTGCTGTCAATTCAGCAATTTAACCGCTGAGCGCAATAAAAAAAACCTTTGAACGATGAACTATATTTGGCTAGACACTGCAAGGGTTAAAGTGGCGGGCCCCGTATAGCGATGATTTAATATGTGGCGCCAAACAAATTAATTGATTCTATTAACTCGCGGTCGTCCTTCACGCCGGCGATTCTGCGCAGTGATCAAATTATTTAACCCTTCGCGTTCCACCGCATCACTAAATTAAAATAGCCTGAATGTATCTCCGTACAAAGTAATGAAGATACAATTTTGCGAGACCGTCAATATTCCTCTTACCTCCACTGGTAAGGCGCTATTAGGGTTAAAGTAATTTATTGTCACACGTTTTACACATACAGGGTGCTCCGATCACTGTATCAAAATCAAATACGTCGCCTAATGCCGTCACTATAATAATAATCAATTATCTGCCCAACTGACCGTAACTTCTGTACGTCCGTAACTGTTTAAAAAAATTATTTTGCTCCACCCTCTCTCCACGATACATTTTCTATACAAATCTACACGCTTGACAGGTTCTACTCAAATTTTGCATACTTATTCTTTAGGAACCGATATGTAAAAGTACGTCATTTTTGGTGGGTTACAGCTTGTTTACAATAATTGTCTAAATAATAAATTAAACCGAATATTTCCACAATATTTATATAAATAATGACATTTTATACGGGTCTTGATATTTCTCGTACTAACTTAACGAGAGCATTAATACGTATGTCGTCCTATCTATTTGGTTTTTGGATATCATAAAGATGTTGATAATAGGAGGGTTTGTATATTGTGATTAAAAGAGGGAAATTTTGTAACTGGAAAATTAAAGTATTAATAAAACAGTGCAGAAAATCATAAATATTTAAATAGAATTTGTATTAAAATTGATCATAAATAAAATAAATTATAAACGTGTTATATTTCAGTGAAAATGTTAAAATTCAGCCTAAATAAAATAATCAAACAATTGAAACATTTGATATCCACGATAAGTGATTTCGCTTAGTTTATATTGCGATGTAGTTGATAATAATCGATTAAAAAAACTCTTAAGGCGTGCTTTTATGCGTTTGCTTAAGATGAATTTTAGCAACTGGTGAAAAAATATCTCAAAAATAGACACTCATTCGACTTAAGTATTTTCCTGTTCTTAACTTGTTGTAAAATTTGAAAATGCTATTATTTGTATTTTTATTTTTTTCTTTTCCATTTAAGAATTTTTTTATGTATTTCTCAAAATATCAATATCAATCATATCATATTGGAAACAATTGAATATTGCTTTTTCATGGAAAGTACACAAATTTCGAACCTTTCAGATATCTAGCTAGTAGGAAAGTTTATTAAATTTGGAAACAAACAGACAAGTGATGCTAAACATTCTATATATATATATATGTGACGTATAAAAACAATAGCAACAATATCCAAAAAAAAAATACTGCAATCATCTAGGATTACAAATTTATAATACATTTATAAGAAACATGAGTTTGGAAGAGATAGATGCGTGAAATCTAGAATTAAGTTAGTAATTCTGGGTGACATCCAAAACATTTTTTTAATGTTTTTGGACATTGCCGCCTTTGTTTTTATACCCCTTGATATCTAAAAGTGCTGTTAGCTCCGTTGTCTAAGGTCCCCTTTATTATAGTGCCAGCGTGTAGTCCGTGCTTTACAGTCTACCGCGTAGCCAATTGGTATTAGACATGCCAACAGATCTGTAAAGGATAAAGTGACCAAACCTACTGAATAATTCAATTCTTCTCCTTCCTAAAGCTCTTGGCAAAGCAGTCATGGTCGCCGATAATGACGACACCACAGCCAAAAGCATCCGGCGCCACGTACTCCAATCTGACGTAACCTAATGTTTGAAGACCAGGTCCGTCCACCTTGTCGACGATCTTCCACGGGGGCGGATTCCCTCGATTCCACCTTATACCACCAGCCTATCCATCGTCTTGTGCTATCTTCGAAATACAGTAATCCCCCGAATTACGCGAACTCGGAGTTACGCGGTTCTTATTTCTTTAGTGTAGGCATTTCACGCGAATTCTACAAAATTTAAGAATATTTGTTTTGTTACACGTCTAAACCCTTAAAACACTATGTCGTCCAAATGTACTAAATATTATTCTCCTGCATCTAGTAAGAAAAGGAAAATGATATCTCGCGAACGTAAATATGACATTATCAAGGATTTTGATAGCAGAATGAAATTTTGTTTTGCAAGCTTGATAGAAGATCTCTTCTCGATTGAAAAGGACTTATTATTGTTATTGTTTTTAGAAAACGTAGACCTACTTCAACGAAAAACACAATATAACTAAAGCAAGAATTAAAAATATATTAACTTGTTATGAAGAAATTCTGCGTGACAATCGTTTATTCTGTCAGACAAGAGTGTTAGATTTTATGTTTAGCGTCAAAATAACTAATTTATTTTTCTAATATTTTGTATTAATATGTATGTTTGTAAATACGTACAAAGAACAGCAATTTCAATAAGTATTTTCTTCTAAAGAGAATTTTCGATAGACTTCTGTCCCAATTAAACGAAATTTATATGAAAAGATGTACTCGTATTTTTGTATGTGTATTTATAATTTTTTAACAATCAAGTTGACTCATCCTATTTATTACAGCAAATAGGTTTAAATTGTCCCACATAACCTAGGCGATCAAACAATTTATTCTACTTAAATTTTATCAGAACTAACTACATATACATACTTAAAAAACTCTCATGTTCCGTAGCAAAATTTAGTATCCTTAGTTCTACTAATAACCTAGACATTTTCGCAGATTAATTCCTTGCCTTAAACATTACATAAACTCTGCACTATTATCGATATTCTGCCGAAAATAAAACGAAACACATTAAATATAAAAGAGTGTATAAACTGGAGTGCAAAAACTTTATAATGAAAATTTTTAAAAGAATGTAGATTACGTAATACAATAAGTTTTAATTTAAATACATACAGAGTTAAATAAACAGTGAATAGTTTAAACAAAACTTTAAAAAATTATATATAAACATGTAAGTATGTATGTGTACGTATAATATGTGTGTATGTATGTGTCTATACATATAATATGTGTGTATGTACGAGTGTATACATGCGAATATGCGCGTACGTGGTTGTCCTTTCCTTTTTCTTTCCCTTTCTCACCCTTTTTTCTTTTATGCAGTGTCATTACCATATTTATTACACCCTTTAATTTTCTTTTTTTGGTTTTTCATGTATGGTTTATTTATTTTCTTATTTATTTAATTCAATTTATTTTATTTTTATTACATTATCTGAAAATTCTAGGAACCTTCACTGGCCACATTAAAAAAACTGTTTAGACACATTTTATGTTAAACTATGCTGCATGTTTCCTTATATAAATAAAATAAAATATTATGAAAGACAAACGTTACTCAATTTTTATTCCTTGTAAAAGAGAGTAGATATATAGTACAAATTATTGATGGGTTTGGCATTTACACTGTACAGATTACTCATAATGGTATTTGATTATGTGGAAAACATTAATTATGTCATCTCTACCCGAGTTTATTATAATTTTAATTATATTTTTATATTTTAGTACTTAAATTTCGAAATTATCAGAACCTCTATAGTAGGTACTGCTTTTAAAGGCTAAAATTGATTACAAAAAATGCTATTTTCTAGTATCCATCATATTTATATCATTCTCACTCATACGCTTAAGATCTTACTTGGTTATATTTATTTCTATCGTAAAAATTAACCTTTTTGTTTTATTTTGAGATAAGTGAATAATCAGTCATAACTGTGCAGTGTTTTATTGCAATTTGATTAAAAATGTATTATAGTAAAAAGTACTCATAAATATGTATACATATTACACACTTTTTATATTAAAGAAATATATAAATGACGGGATCACGGAGAAAACTTTTAAGAAGATGGCGCGATGATAAAGATTAGACGCCCAACTCTGAATTCAGCCTCTACTTCAGCTGCAGAAAGGGTTGTAGAACCAATCAACCATTACCAAAAAACTAAGTTTAGTTAATAAACAAACATTTGCGGTGGCAGGCTCAAAGGAGTAAAATTCTCTAACCTACGTAACGGAACAGTGCATCAGAAGCATTGTGTAGAAACTAACCAAAATGCACCTTTTTTAAAAATCATTTCTATAAATTCGCAATAGTAAATTTGTAGTACTAATGTAGGATTATAACATTTTTGTGTAAAGAACCTTACGAAAATAGCGAAATATAAGTAATTAGTTTTTATTATTATTTGTACGGCCTGTATATATGTAAATAAATAAATAACTAATCATCCTGTCAATATGCAATATTGTGAGATCGCGGTGATTTTTCAGCCGATCCCTGAGATGGAAGACATGGAAATTTCTAGTTATTGCCAATACTTAATACACGAAGACTGTGATGCAAATGGCCACTAATGCAAGAGTTGGTGTATTTATTATGTTCCCTGGCGCAGCGCCGTTATTCATGTCCCTCATAATGAAAATGTCCAAGGCGTCATTTAAATGACTTGTGATAATTAGTATTTAAATACTGGTTAGTAATAAAGTAATTGTTTTCAATAACAATAAATTAAACAACTCGGCGTTGGTATTTTTGTAATGTTTTATTCAATGCGTTTGACTTCATCTATGTTAAGGTATGTTATGTTGTTCGATCAAATGGTTCTGGTATTTTAATATCTCCTGTAGTAAAACTAGTCCATAATTTCCATTTTTGCTTGAAGAAAGAAAATAGCCAATTATTATTATTAATTAAGATAAATTATAGAAGTCTCGCAGAGACAAAGCTTTTTATATGGGAAACGTTATAGGGTGGCCCAGGAGTTATGACCGCGGACCACCCTATAAAGACTTCTATAATTTATGAGCTGACTTAAGTGATCACTTTACAGAATGCAAAGTTCACCGATTCCACCGTTAGAACACTCACACATTATCAATTTATTTAAAGTTGTATAGTGTTCTAAATCAATTTGATGCTAGAGATATCTACAGTCCTTTCCATGACATAGTGTACAGCAGATGCATTGTACTTATGTATCCGCTGTACAAATAAATAAGTAAAATAAATATACCTACTACGTCTTTGCTTGTACATCGTAAATTTCACATTTCACGTCTGGTTCGTAGCTGGCGCTACCAGGGAAACATAAAAATTCCTCGGCGAAATTCGAGAAAAACCCCGCAGACGTACGTGCTTTCACGTGCCGCTTAATGCAAGCGTCTTCATCCTCCATTGTTTACGTTCGCAGAAGTTAACAGCCGCGCTGGCCGTTTATGTCCTTTCTATACTTAGAAGACCGGGCGCTATGGGGCTCGGGCGCCCCCCGCAGACAGTTGACAAGATGGCGTCCGGATTTGGCGCCAAAACCTTTGTCAATTTAGAACACGACCGTAGCCTGACAGCCATACAAATCGCGAGTCGTCCCGGGCGTCATTAAACTGTTCGAAAGACGAATTCTTAATTTAAAACTTCACGGGTTTTATTTTTACGAATTCGGGTTTTAAAATGTTTGAAAAAACACGTTAGTCACACCGTCGAGGACTTAAATTAATGCAAATAAGATCCAAATGTTTTTTTTCTTTCTAAATTAACCCCTTAAGGTCCGTGTCCACTGAATGACGTACGATGAGATGTGTATCAAAGATTGCGACGAATTAAATCTCAGTATCGTGTACAGAAATTTGATCTGGAGGTAAAATCATTAAAATACACCATTCAATTTGACAACAAAAGTTGACGTGTAAGCCCAAACATTACCTGCAATTATTAATTCCAAAAGTTAAACTAAAAGAGCTCATTAAATTACATTTTTTGAGTTTTAATTTCTGTTAAGGACATTCAAATAAATTCCAATATGGTTAATATTTGCTAAATGTATCCTTAAAATATAATGGATGCTAATTAGAGAAGTGACCTTTGACTCGCAGCACACAATTTCATGGGAGCAAAATCTGTATCTCAGAGATTGTCTCCATTAAAAAATCTCATAAGAATCTCCTCTACGAATTCGGGCTATTAAGTAGGTATATATTTATTTAGATATAATTGGGTTTCTTTAAATTTAAATTTATTGATAATTTTTATTTGACTACTTTGTAAAATTTATGTCTTAAATTTTGGAATACAAATATAATTTTTGTATCATATTCTATCACATTTTTTCGATTTTTAGTCCTGCTTGTTATTTTTTTGTAAATTTATTTATCTTTTTTGCAAATTATGTTCATTGTCGTTTCTTTTTTGCATTCCTATATATTCTTCTTCTTTTTTTACTTTTATTTCAGTTTGCCTTTTTTTTGGGGATCCATATGAAAGACGCTGATTTGATAAGAATTGTACGCATTTATTTCCATTTATTTCATTTCCCTTACCTTATTATCTAATATTATTTACTCTTGATTTTTACTGTATGCACTTTCTTTCAAAACTAATATAAAATATCGTTCTAAGGTGGTAAAATGATAAAAAAGCTACCTACCTCAGAACAGGCATTTCTTTATTTCTGCATAGCAAGGTAGGTAGTGGCCGACAGGCTTGCTACATATTATGTATTATTAGTATATGTGCGAGGAATTATATAGGTATCTTTTGTCCAAAAAACGCCGATTTATCGGTAAAGATATCAATGAAATGAATTTATTTAACAAATATTTATAACGTCTCATGAACTAAGCTGTAAAACTGATCAATAAAAATGCTGTCTACCTCGGAACACGTAGATGTAACTATAATATATGCCGTGTAAAGACCGATAGATTTTCTAAAATAAATATTTATATACACAAATTTTGCTGATAACATCACAAATAAGACATGTATTTTTTTATGTTGTAAGAAAAACTTGTTCTTTGAGTTTTCACGAATACAAGATGAAATATCAAGAAAACGTTTGTAAAACGTGCTTCAATAAATTGCCTTTAAATTTGTATACCTTTCTAAATGGACTGAGGTCATACTGACCATATACTACTATATACAAATACATAAGTCTAAGTCTTGGTAATGGTAAGATTTTCTAGAACTTTTGCAAACAGTGGCAACGTGCTAACAAAACACTTAATTATCGGAACCAGGTTATTGAGGATTTATCGCCAATTAGCGGAACGCTCCCATAATGGCTTCTCACTGCGGCGTCAACAATCACTAGGTGGAACATGTGTCAATTTGAGGTTGCTTGCTAAGCACCACAAAGTAGTTTTATTAGAAATACTCTACCGCTGAATATAGGGCGATAAATGAGCGCCAATTAAAAAAAAATCTAATAACTACATTCCCTTGCATACTTACTAATGAATAAAAAAGTATTACGAGCTGAGATCATCAGAGCATCACAAAATTTTACGGCAAAATCTTAATTTTAAAGCGGAAAAATTTTCACTGCGTTCGGAAACGGCCTGAGCGCGCCAATTTCATAAAGCGATTTTTTTTTGTCTCAGAAAAATCTTTCGAACGTTGCGCTTGGATCAATTACATAGCGGAGACTTCGTTAATGAGGAGCAACAAATGAATACGAAGGGTGCTCTTTGGTGTGGTTAAATTTGCAGAGATTATTTTCTCTGGAATTTCTAGTTCAACGTGATCATTTTCAGCGCGTAATATTATTTTCATCATGAAATATGAAAATTTGGATCACCTATACTGTCGAAAAATTAGGTATGACACCATATTATTTTTTGCATGTTTTACGATTTTTCAATAAGAAAAAAATATTTGGAAAAAATATAATTGAAATCATTTTAAAAAATATGATAGGGTTTTTTAAAAGAACACGTAGAGAAAATTTAAAGTGAGTAAAAATTCAAGTGCTGATTGCATCATTTAAAAGAGGATGAATTCAATTACGTTTCTGAATTGGATTATTCATACTTTCCTCCAATTGTTTTTGTTAGTAAGGCATGAGGTACTATTTTGCGGAACACTGAAGTTTAGAAGAAGAAGAAGAAGACTAGTCATCATAGTATTTAAATATAAAACAAAAATATTGTGCGTTTAAATAATCACATAGATGTAAATAAACTTTCTTGCCTTTTATCTTTCATTCAATAAATTATTTGAATTATTTCTCAGTGAAAAATAAAGAACATGCAATTATGTACAAGAATGCAAAACACGGGCAAAGCGGGATAGTAAAACTAGCACTAATAAAAAACCAAATTCCGCATTTACAACGTGATCTTTTAGCAAATAGTGTTGAATGGAACCTAGAGCCTCGCGAAAAAGCAATAAAGTTCTCCAAGTACCTATTTTAAAATATAATTCTCCGGCGAAGGCTTAGAATAGTTAAGGGTTATCACCGATGGCGCCTTCGTACAAATACTTAACTTGTCCAAGCCTGAGAAATATAAAATTCGTTAAAGATGGCCAGGACACGTTGTCAGGTGTGACGACTCCTGATTATTGGGTGAGTTTTATGAGGGGACACAACGGGAACTCGAACCCCCTTGGACGCCCAGGAATGTGTTGGACGGATTACATACAAATTCCTTCCAAGTAGACTACAGCTCAAGATCAAGACCTGGAGGATGGATCTGCTATAAGCCATGGTCCTGAAGACTTTTAAAGCCAGCTACAATATGAATTAATAAATAAATGTGTAAGTGCTGGAACTCACGGAGATTGACTCTTATCTATTCAGGAATCAGAGGTCACACAATGATAAAAAGCAACAATATTGTAAGATAACTACTAATAGTCCTTCATTTTCTTTTATATATGATATAATAGGTTTATGATAGTTATCAGTCACAGCACACCGACGGGACTTACGCCTCACGGCCTGATGTACTGACACCCAGACGCCTAATTTTCCCCATGCCGAAAACAAAGATGTTTACCGAACAAAATAATGTGATATCATTGCTGGTTAGTATTTAAATCCAGAAAATTTTCGTCGCTGAAAAATTGCAGAGGACACAATTTTTTTTTTAAAAGTACTGCCGCCGAGACAGAATCCAGACCCACATTAGCAATGGTTGAACCGTTATGTAAACCGATTATGCTAGGTACAGTTGTGTGAGATTTGTATTATATCGGTAATTGATAACTGATAATTGCCCTTCGAATTGAGAAAAATCAGTTACCAATCATCGATACAACCAGATACAAATCTCAAATGCCAGCTATTGTGTGACCGTTCAAAATACTAGAAAACTCTCCCAGCCGACCTCTATCACAATCTTGTTAATATCCTCAGATTTGAACTATATTTTATATCTTTTCTATGTCACTTGTTTTTTTTTCGAAACATAATATATAAGATTTTAATTATTTAGGTATCATTCATGTCGGTTCTTTTTCATATTGTCATTTTGAATATCCCACTACAAATTCCCACAGATATCATGTACGCATTAAGAGTTACGGGATCAAACGTCACATAAATCAGATTTTTGTAAATTGCATTTAATAAAGTTACAACTGAATAATCTTATACGTACCAATGCACTCATTTCCACATCACAATCGAGGTAGATAGAGTTGAAAGCGTGTTTTTTTAACGTAACAATCAGCAATTTCGGGCTTTTCTGTAGAAAATTGCTTATACGACTGGATTATACTAGTATTGCATAACCAAAAAAATCACACCGATATAAGTGTCATAATAAAGGTTAAAAATAATGAGGCTTAAAATATGATTTGAATCTTAAATTTTTTTTAAATTTCTAATTAAAATCATTTTTATTCAAATCCATCAAGTCATGCAATATCATGATGACGCATATTGAAGTGCAATTTGATACTTGACAGGATAAAATAATTTTACAAATTGGTAAACTGAAAACGTACAAACGTAGTATATAATACGTAGTACCTACTTTTCTGTGTATGACGTAATACGTTATGTTGCACTGTAATAAAGTAAATTAATTAATTTTCATTAAATAAATATTGTGAAACTTATCGAGTTAGCTGTTGTGATATTTCAAAACATGGAACGGTTAAATGAGTCGTACAGTTACAAAATCCACTCTGGATAAAAAAAAAATGATATTAAAAAATGGTATCATATATTGACGTTTCTAAAAATCTATCGAATAAAATCCCACTTTATTGCGAAAAAAATATTAAAATAAATATTTGGATAAGTCACAAAACTCGCTCCAAATCACACGTGATTTGCGAAATCCTCTCTGAAGGTACTGAATTGCATAGTTAAGAAACTGCCAAACTTCTCTTAAGTCCATAAAAGTGTGTAACATAACCCGCTCTGATTCAAGCATTGCTCAAGGTGAGTTGCAAAATCAGCTTCGTAATTTTTTTTATAATGCATAATTTAAACATTATGACGTTTCTTTGAAAACGTATCATATCAACAATAATATTAAGATTTTTAAGTCCTTTTTTTGGCACGGTGGTAGTTTTTTGTGATTTTACTCAAAAGCAGTAAACACCTCCGAAGCGGGTTTTGTAACTCCACGACTCAAATTTTGTATTGATTGAGTTAATTTGTTAATTAACTGCGCACTATTTATAAAAATATATACCTACAATTTGCTTTCTTATTAATGTGTTTGTATTATGGACACGGTCTACCGAAGAAGGAAGGAAAGAAATTTTATTATATATTTTTTTATAAAATAAAGTAATATTTCATTTGTTAGAAAAGAGTTGCTAAATGTTGTATTTTTACATGCAGGGATTTACCTAATTAACAAGTTTGCTGTTTAAGAACTATGAATAAAATATGTATGTGACGAATGCCTTTGGTCAATTTTTGTCAAATATTTTTCTGAGTATACACTAGAGAGGGATTTAAATTGGTAAACATACGATTTTATACATTTACTAGCTCTAAACATCATTCAAGATTTTGTATCTTAGAAGAAAAAAAGTAACCCATAAAAACCAAGTTTTTATTATACTCCCTTTCTTTGTAAAATATAACAACAATTAAAGACGAATTAAACCATATAACATAACACTAAACTTACAGTAATTTAATATATTTCTAAAATGTTAGATGTTTTGAGCTTTGATAAGACACTTCATGCTTTGAAGATTAAATTCTAAAAACATTTGTCAGTCAATTTAGATTTTCGACATTCGTAGTGAAGTACCTATTATGCATACCGACGGAGTAATTCAAATTTAGAAAATATTCCGCGACGTTATCGGGCCGCCGTAATCAAACTTTTCTAATGATTCCAATTTGAAAAAACCAATAAAATTTATAAAGAAAGTAAAAAATAATAACTTCTTTAATAATTACAAAATGACTTTGTGTAAACACTTTATATAAACCACTATTTATTTAATTATCAACAAAGTATTTATTGGTAACAATTTGTAAATTTTTCTTGCAAATAGTTACATTTAAAATTTGTTTTCACATTGGTATTTAAATATGTATGTTTTTGTTAACGTCTTTACCTAAAATTTTAATTTTTACTGTACCTTATATCCCGATGAAGGGACCATTGGCCCTAAAATATATTGATCATTCAATAAATAGTGGTGTATACATAGTTTTATTTATTAAGAAATAAAATAGCGGGCGTCAAATGCATATCAAATTATTTTACGACTTTGTGACTCAACTATCTATTGACTAGTCCGACATCTGATAATAGAAAAGTGTACCACTTGCCGCACACCACTTTTGCCATTAAAAAATAACCAAATTTGCTAACAGGGACGCCATCACTGAAATGCTTTCTATTTACGACTTAACTTTCTATCGACCAGGTTGGATTCTGTCATTTGTTTGAACATGAAAAAGAATACATATTTCGGTCCACCCTGTTCCACGCAGTTAATCAAAGATTACTTAATATGTGCGTCATGTCCACGGCGCAATTTAATAAAATATTTTGAAAACTACAACGCACCAGCATATATATTATCAATATGCATGTATGTAAAATGTGTAATTTACATAAATAATTACACACTGCATCTACTTAGACGTCGTTCTATACATGTTGTTAATTTTATAAGTGCATTCTTTCTTGTTTTTTTTTTAATATTATACATAGATAAAATAGGGTACCTCAAAAATTTTATCTGGAAGGTCAAAAATATGCGTATTGAATGCAAGGTCAATATAAAATTCAAGCGACCTGTCATAACACATGCTGTAGAACACCTGAAATGAAAGTGCTGAGATCCATTACTGGAAAAACTCTAAGTGATCGTGTCCGAAATGTAGACACAAGGAAATCTTGCAAAATAGAGTACATAGCACGATGAAGACGATTCAGAAGGAGATTCTGGACGTGGAAGATGGACAGTGACAGATTCGTGCATACAGCAGCTAATGAAATCCCCTCTAAACGGCGCCCACCTTAGCAGAAAACATTTAAAAATATTTTAAAACTTTGACTACACATTACCACTTAGTAAAAAAAAAAAAAAATACGTGTGAGGTCGGGGGGCCCCCGTCAGGAACGAAATTCCTTACGCCTTTTCTTCAATTCTGAATGTAGTTCGATATCGAGATCTAGATTGTTTATATTTGTATATTTTCGTTACGTAAGGAAACGTTACGTTGAAGTTGTTTTTCGATTTTTTTCTTTTACAAAACTCTTTTTAACGCTGAGCATACGATTTCTTTATTGTATCTCTGTAATGTATATAAATAGTAAATATTAAACATTCGAATCACATACAACGTACAGTAAAAAACATTTGTGTCTAAATGAAAAAAAATTATTAACTCACTTTTCTAAGTTTGTATTACACATACCAGTTTCGATTTTTCTAATCACGAATTCAACCGAAGCAAAATTGCAATAATGGGACAATGTAAATCACTTATGATTTAAAACAGTAGCAAATAAGTTTTAACAAAATTTCCACGCGTTCAGTATTGAGGTTATACAACCGGTCTCGCACGATGCTCGTCTACTCGAATCTCGATACTTATTTGCACACACACACTCGTATATAACAGAAAGAGAGAGAGAGAGGGAGAAAGTCGCATGGAGAGGGCATAACGTTCTTTCCTTGCGTGACTTCGTTCCAATAAATGTAAATAATATTGAGAAAAAATTGACAAAGAGCGAAATCTCAATATTGATTTTTGTAAAATCAAAGTAAAGTAACATCGGCCACTTTCTATTATACAAGCGAATCGCATTGTATACGGATGCTTTCATTATGTATCTCGGTTTATGATTTCCCGGACATTTGCGCACGATCGAGCAATACGGAATGCTGAGGCCAGAAATATTATTCAATAATCGAATTCCATTCCGGACAGCGCTCACCGTTGCAAATTCGCAACCCGCAAAACCGTTGCGCAAGGCGCGCGCTCAGCACAATCACATATTAATATGTTGAATAAATAACTATGAATCGTGGTCAGTCTCGACGCTTTAATGTCGCACCGGCGCCAGCGGGTGTGACGCTGAAAGTATTAAAACATTATGCAAGAACGTGATGCAAATACAAAGTGTGAATTTCAATTACCGCCGCACACAGCCGCGACTATCGGGCTGCTTATCTTTGACGACTCTGACACAGCCCCGTCAATTTCTTAACTGTATACGAATACACGTGTAAGTGTGTGTTCTGAAGCCCAACTTCCCTAAGGGATAATGCTACGCAATAAATCGACCCACGAAAGTTCTCGAAACGACATTCAATTCACCGGACTGATTTTTAATTAAGATGAATTATAGAAGTCTCATAGAGACGAAACTGTTTATATGAGAAACGTGTATGGAAGTCTCTCATACGATGGTACAGGTCTGACATCCAGTGTGGGTTGGCTTAAGTGATCACTATACACAATACAACATTTACCAATTCCACACATTATAATTTTTTTAAAGTTGTATATGTGTTTCAATTCTGGGAACCTTCCGCATATTTGATTGGACTATGCTAGTGACATCTGTAGTCCTTTCTCATGAAATGTTATGCATAGATTTTGCAACTGGTAATAATATCTCTGTATTACTAAAATATATACTGGTCTGTAAAAAGGAGTTAATTGAGAATATATATTTTCAGGGGTATGATAGTGCATACGAGTAAGTATGATAAATAATTCGGAAAAATACCGTATACATTAAAAATAATATTGCATAATACACCACTTTAAAAATACAGAGATAACATTACCAGCAGCAAAATCTATATATCATCTTGTTTAAATAATAATGGACAAAGCCAGTAATTGTGTTTTCAGAATATATATATAAAAATTTTGATTTGCAATTATTTGTACTATATTAAAAAAAATTACGAAAACTGCATAAAAAAATTGCATTTAGATTTTTTTTAGATCTTTAATTTTTTTTTTGTCTTATTTCATTTAATCTTTATTTTGTCATCTCTCTTCACGTTTATCGACACCAGTCACCTTCAAAATCACTTTGAAAATTGAAAAAAAAAACGAACAAATAAATGAAAATAAAATTGGTAGGGCTGAGTACCTACCTACCAACCGCGGTAGCTCTCACACTCTAACTACTGCCCTAGAAGACAGTAAAGTCAATTTTTTTTAAAGTACATGACTCCGAATAAATTTGTGTCCAGTGAATTCGCGTATTAAATAAAAGCTTAAATAGTTTTAACTGTTTAATTTGCCTCCCACAGTCAAAATCCCGAATCCATTATGGAATTGAAGGTATATTCTTTAAAGATTTCAATTTTCATTGCGTTACCTAATATCACATTCACACTCGGATCAAATATAAGTCGGAGAGACGCTTCATTCTTTCAGCTCCAGTATTTCATGGACGCTGCCAATAATTCGAGCGTTGATCTCAAACTGGATGACGATTCTCAAATCGACCGGAGCAATATCTGGATCAGGGAGGAGGAATCTAATTCTCCGAAAGGTCTCACACCGAGAGAAATAAACCAGCAGCGAGCAAAAAGTAAGAGTATTCAATCGACATCACAAAAAATCAATTAGAAGGAAATTGACCACTAAAAAAGATTATCGAGGGACTTGAAGGTCTGCTTTAAATTTTTTTACATAGTAATTTAACAATGTAAGACATCTTTAATCAAGAAATACATTTAAAATCAATTTTTTTACGTAACTATTAAAAAATGTTGATGTTATGTTGATGTTTTACATTAACTATTAAAAAAAAATTAACCTCACAAAGACGAAGCTATTTATATGAGAATCTTCTATGGAGGTCTTTAAAGGATGGTTCAGGGCTTAAGGCCTGCCCGAGCTGGCTTAAATGATCACTTAATAAAATGCAACGTTCACCAATTCCATCGTAAGAACATCCACACATTATCAAATTTTTTAATGTTCTATGTATGTTCCAAATCTGAGAATCTTTCGTTTATTTGAATGGACTTTACTAGAGACATCTGTAGACTTTTCTCGTTAACTAGTAGTATACTCAGATTTATGAACGAAACATACCTACATATAAAAATATTGTTATACTGTTACGAAATGACAAGAAGAAGGAAATGAGTACTGTCCGAATTCCTTGTAATATCACTTTGGAAGAACACTATGGAAACCTCTAGTACGGTCTACCACACTCTCGTATTATCTACAAAATTCTATAAGTATCTACAAACGCCTGGAACAACCCAGAAACGACGAAAACAATCTCCTAAACATCAAAAGGACTAGAATAATCCAGGAAGTTCGATAAAACCGGCGTTTGGGTTTAAATACCGGGACTACGTCGCGGCGCGTCGTGTTTTGACAGATCGTGCAATGCGAAGTAAGTCGCGATACGACAGCCAGTTGTAAAATTGTGAAGCGACAGATATCAATCGAAATAATCAGGCGAGTGCTTACCTAAGAGGCGAAATAAATAAATGCGATTAATTCTACGTGCTAGAATTGAATGCTCTACAAGTGATTAATAAAATTTTACCCAGCGATAAAAAGGTGTTCATATACGAGTGATATAATAGATATAATAGCATTAAGTTTAATTTGTGTTTAGTTACTTTGTCTATTTTATAATTAATTAATCACTAATTAATAAATCGCTAATAATTTTCATAGCCACGACCAAAAAAATTTAAAATGGCAGAGTTTTGTGCTGTTCCGCAAGGGGCTTCTCCGTGATGAGCCAGCTGGTGGGGATAATCATGTCGCCTTAGTTGGAGAAAAATGAAGTAGTTAACTATTTTCTTGTCCACCGATGTGACGTCTCTGATGCTGCATATTATATAAAAAAGTATCTGTCTAAATTCCCTCGTTTTCCTTGCCGCAAATGTCTCCGTCCGTTTCCGCACACGATTTTCTCGAATCGTACGGCCAATGTGGAAGGAGGCCAGGATGGCGGTTTACACATAATCCCTTCTTTGCGCGTGCGCGAATTTTGTTTGTTTTGAATGAAAGCTGCGTTTATTTTGAATAGAGAACGCGGGAAAATTTATGCTTTCGTTCAACTTTCGGTTCCTGCCGCGCGGCGGGTTCGTTAACCCCGCCGAAACACGTAAATATTAACAGCTGACTGATAATTAATATATAATTGAGAATACGTTCAATAGTTCTACTTTTTACTCCCTTTATATTAACTCGTGGCGTCTGCTTGCTTGCCGTCAACAAAAACTTTGGATCGATTTTTGACCCTTTTCCCGTGATCCAATCGAGCTAAAACTTGGCAAGCAAACTCGTGGCGACGATCAAGAAGATCAAATTTTCGTTAAAAAAAATAAATAATTATAGTATAATTTCGAATTTTTTGAAATTTCATTGGTTTTTTCAAATTGGAACATTAGAAAAGTTCGATTAGCAACGGCGCGGCTGCCCGATAACGTCACGGAATATTTTCTAAATTTAAATTACCCCGTCGATATAATAGGTACATTACTACGAATTTCGAAAATTTACAAAACAATTGGTTCACAGATGACAGCAAAATTAGGTTTTTTGGGAAAAAATCAAATGAGAATTTATTTCTTTTAGATTTCTGCTTAGTTTTGAAGAATTCTACATTACTCAAATCAGATTTTGACTAAATCATTTGACGCTGGAAATTCATAAGGTACGATATTGATGATAATTGAATCATCAAAATCTTGACATCTCAAAACATCTGACATTTTAGAAATATATTAAATTTCTGTACGTTTAGTGTTATGTTATATGTTTTAATTCGTCTTTAATTATTGTTATATTTTACAAAGAAAGGGGTATGGTAAAAACTTGGATTTTATGGGTTACTTTTTTTATTCTTCTACAACGACCGCATGGAACTCCATGGCACACAGAGCGTCAGTAATCTTCTTAGCGAAATTAAATTCCGCCACTTAATAATTAATACTTAAAATTAATTATAGATGTCTCACAGAGACATGGAAGAGTATGTATAGAAGTCTTTGTTGGGTGTTTACATGGCGTAAGAACTGTATTATATCTAGCTTAAGTGAACACTTTACACAATTTAACGTTCACTGATTCCACCCAAGATCAAACAAAAATATGTTAATAACATATGTTAAATTCTGTACCTAATTATTTGAAACAACTACACTGTTGAAGTGCTAAGTAGTTATTTCCATGGAATAATTTGTGTGTTGCCGCCGGTAAATGAGTTCTATAGTTTTTTGTCCAGAGTGTGAAGCGATATTATTTTAATGTATCTGTATATCATTTTCATCTTAATTATTTAATAAATCATACATACTTTCTCATACAAATAGCTGCGCCTCTGTGAGACATCTATAATTTCTCTTAATTAATTAATTATCATCCCACCGGGGATAAAATCCAGAAATTGTGTTCTTCAAAAGCACTAAAAAAATATTGTTTTGTTCTGTACTGTGGCGTTTCCAACCCGTCTACATAAAAAATATATTTTACCTTTCTAAAAAAACTACATACTTGTAAAGACAATCAAATCTTAGTAGGTATGTATCCTAATTTTATACTTAGGAACTCGAGTTAAATCAGGATCACAATTTTTTTTTATATTTCTAAATCTACAACAACGCCTCTACAACAACTAAATCTACAATTGCGCCTCAATGAGGCGCAAATACTATAACGAAATACAAAAATACTCAGGCATGGGAAAACAACAGATATATTGTGGTCTCACCACGAAACAAAATCTAAAACAAATCAAAACAAACGTATGAAACACCATATTTGGTAAATCAAAAAATATAAAATTAATTTTCGTTCACCGTGGAATTTAGTTAGACAGAATAAATTTGCTTCTCCATCAAACGCTTGCTTTAAATAATTTGAATACGAAATGTACCGTTCCGGCATAATAAAATGTATAAGCAACATTTCATTTCTAAAACTTTTTTTTGGCACGTGTTCTCTGGCATAGTAAGATCAAAAAACCTATGCAGAAAAGTCTCTTCATATCGACGACTTCACAAATAATTCCATTTAGAAGATATTTTTTTATTTTTTTTATTTAATTTAATACATGGTACAAATACAGATCTTACATATTTACATATCAAATTGACAGATTTTTTAATATTTTGTAGTCACGTAGACCTCATCAGTGAAGAGAAGCTCTTTTATATATAGGTACATATGCGAGTCATTTAATAATATGGTAATAAAAGGTAATTTAATAATGAAAAGTGCTTTGAAAAAAGCTCTGACTTTAAATGATGAATTTAAGTTTTAATTTTTTTAATTTGCTCTGAGAGGTCATGATGCAGCGTATCTCGATAGGTAAATTATTGTAGTACTTAATGACTTTATAAATATAGCAGTTCTGCAATTTAGGCTGTATTAAATTTGTATTAAATTTAGGCAATATGGATTGGTTTCCATTTCTCATAAGCTTGAAGTATTCCTGATTTTCTGTAAGGTTTTTGTCCAAGCATATTTTCAATATGGAAACTTGCTTGGAAATATCATCCACGTTTAGTACTGGAAACAATTTAAAAATATATTTTGTTGAAAAGTTAGATTATTTTTTCAGTATTACTTTATTATTAATCCTTTGTGATATTTTTACTGAGTTAAGATTTTTTTTACAAGAACCTCCCCATCCGATAACGCCGTATATGAGCAGAGAGTAAACAATGGCGATATAGATTTATTATTCACTATTTCTAATATTTAAAACGATACACTATTCTCACGTACATTTCAAAATACGAATGTTGTTGGGTCGAGCACAATCAGAAGTTCTCAATCTTTTGATGAGGAATAATAGTGTAATTATTATTCAACGTCTTAGGCGCCGCTTCGTCTTAAAGATCAATTTCTATCAAACGTTTTGTTTGAGAGGCAGGAATTCTCAACAATGAAAACATCCGTCGATCGAAATGAATTTTTATTTAAGATTCGCTCGAACTAATATTGCAATAATATTAAGGAATTATAAAGTGATTAACCTCTCATCAAAAATAATTGCACGGTAGATTCTAACACGAACATTCTATTTTGGTTCACGTGAAAAATATGTCTTGTTTTGTCCAAATGTCATATTTTTAGGGGTGTTTATACATGGTTTTGTTTTTTATATTATTTAAGTGTAAAATTTCAATTTAACGTACCTGTGTGCGAATCAATAATTTAATATGTAATGTAATACGAAATTAATTATAATGTTAATATGTCTTTTAGTGGCAAGAAAATATAGAGTCGAGTGTTGAAGGCAACATGAACAGAAGGCGTCCATGAAAGATCTGGCATGAGTAGATAGATCACATATTGGAGGATGGCTCTGTTTAACTTCAACAACCGAAGACCATGCAAGAGAAGATGCATGAAAGTGGACGAGGCAAAAGTGATGTGCCGGGATGTGAAAGTGTGGTGTTCTATCCCCTCTGCCTACCACTTCAATGACACAGCGTGATGGTTAGTCAATTATATATTTAATTATAGGACATTACAAACATTCATTACATGACACAGCTATTTTTTTAACCCGTTGACCCGTATTGTCACGAAATACTAGAAGCGAGGGCAACTTCACGTGATTCAACTTCAAATGATCGAAGTTTTAGAAAAAACGAACATTTTAGAATAAACTTAAATTTGGTAGAAGGCAGGAAAATGTTCAAGAAGCTTCTGGATATTCATGATTTTATAAATTGCACGGCTGCGAACGCCATCTATTAGCGGGGCGTTGTAACAGAAGACAATGCCACAAAAGCGAGCGAATTGTGTACCTGTGGGATTGACCATAAACGATAAACTTGGCGGCGCGAACAGAGAGTACCTACCTGCGTGCGGAATATTTACGATATCTCACTGTACAAGTAAGCGACGAATGCAAAGTGTCCCTTAGACAGGTGGAAGATTCTCGAGTGACTGAAGCGAAATTAGTGTGAACAATTTTATGTTCGAGTCTAGTGACTGTGTTCATTAAATACAAGGTTTATTAATTGAAAGTGTTTCATTTCGTCTTCTACCGCCGCGAATCCGTGACTGTGTAATAAATGCACATCAATTAGAAAGTGGAAGGTTGGCGACCCGTGCACGAGACGGATGCATCGGAATGCAAATTTTTATGAGAAAACAGCGGCGCGTTATGAAATATGATTATTGAATGCAATTGGAATCGACTTGATTGGTGAGTGGCGGACCTCACCGGTTCCATCATCACCATCAGACTCGCTGTGATGACAGCCGAGCAGCCGATGATGAATTGCCTCCATGGAAGTAACGTTTGCTGCAGCGAATCTAATGCACGACGGATGAATAATATAAATCAGAGGTATTGATTTAAATTTACTGCAGTGTTTTCATTTTAAATATATTGGGGTAGGTACCAACATATAAATATTCCGGCTGCTCGAAATCTTTTCAATATTGACGAGTTTCACTAATTGTATTTACAAGTTTTTTTTATTATTTATTTTTACACTAAAATTTAATCGGCGTAAAATAAGGTTCCGCGGTAAATAAAGAATCGTATAAGAGTGTACTTTATTTTATCAAGTTTGCATTTTATTTTCTTTTTTTTGCAATGCAAATATTGGATACAATACAATAAATGCATCATCTTTGCAATGCGGTATTGATAAATTTTCAGACTATAAAACGAAATCAAAAAAGAACATTTTATTGTAATAAGCAATGTGATTATTGGTACATAAATGACAGCGGTCTCCTTGTGTGATTTTGTAACTTGTTGACTAAAATGTTATTGATGATTTAAAGAAGTATTCTGTGATTTAATTTTACCATCATGCATGAAGTTTGTGAGGGAGTCGTATTTATAAATACAATAAAATAAAATGAGATGAGTTGAGGCGAGACGAAGCGAGGCGAGATGAGCTATATATAGGAGTGTACTGTGACGCGATCGGGTCAAATTCACAGCATAGAAATATATAGGAGTGTACTATAACGCCATCGGGTCGATTCACAACATAATATAATATAATATAAATGAAATGAAATGAAAAGAGTTGAGGCGAGGCGAGGCGAGGCAAGAAGAAGTAAGGCGAGGTGAGGCGAGGCGTGGCGAGGCGAAGCGAGGCGAGGCGAGGCGAGGCAAGACGAGACGATCTATATGTAGGAGTGTACTGTAACGCGATCAGGTCAATTCACAGCATCAACCGTACCTACTCTAAGCACCTACGTGTAGAAGACAGAATGACTTTGCTGGTGCGTTATGGCGAAAGTGTACAACATTTTCAAGTACTTTCCTGGAGGTGAATTTATAACGATTATTCCTTCAAAAAATCTATTTATTTAAAAAAACTACTTTGGCGTTGTATTATTAACATCTTAATGTTAACAGATCTATTTGCCATCCGGCGCCAAATTTCTTCTTCAACTTGTGTATTCATTACGTAAGATCAACAATAGACTATGTAAACGCCCAGAATCATGCGACCTCTCTCCCACACCATTTTACCGTCGCACGGTGTTTGTTCATTCGCACTAATTCGTTGTGCAAACAATGTGATTGTCAACCGATTAATGAAATCTTTAAATATAACAAACAATCAAAATGTTTTTTAACATTTTAAGATAATTGTAGAATAAATGTGTTCGCATGTTTAGTTTTGGTGACGTGCGAAAGTAACCTATATGTGGGGTATTAAAGCAAAGGCAGCAATATTCAAAAAATAAAAAATAAATAAAGATATACATAGACATATATATAGAGGCGTGGCAGGCGAGATGAGACAAGATCTACTGTCATAATCATCTGTAGATGTGGTATTCTATCACGGGTGGCTATGGTGAACGTTACATCTTGTGAAGTCATTTCTTAAACCAGCCGTACGATAGGTCGTAAGGTCTTTGAAAATCCTAAGACTTTACCTTTACCTACTTTCTCATAAAAATATAATTTCGTCTCTATGAGACATCTATAATATATCTTGATTAATGTTTTCCCCTGGGATAAAAATCCAGAACTGTGTTGATTGAAGAATTTCGACAAATTCTAAATATTCAGAAATAAAAAAATATTTTTAATGCAGTCACTGAGGATTACTAATTTAAAATGTACTGAATTCTAGATTTTTGTATGTATCTCTTCCAAAATCATGTTTTTTATAAATTTATAGACTACATTTCCTATAAAATCTCGAATTAATTCCATTATAAATTAGTAATCCTCGATGACTATTAATTTTTGATTGATGTTATTAATTTTTTTAAGGAGATTTTTTTGTAATAGTAATAATAATAGAAGGTCATTCTGTCGGTTAATCAATAAATTACATTAGCAGCTAAGCACTCGGCGACACATTGCTGCTAGGCCCTGCGGGCGGCTGCACTGCCCGCCGCGTGGCTATTAGTGCCCGAAATGAAGAATAGTAAATAAAAAGCAAATTCAGAACGGTACTCAAGGAGAAAAGATTTTTTTTTCAGTTTTGTTCTCTCTGTTCTCAATTATACTGGCATATGCCTACGTAATTCTTTATTAAAAAATATTGATTATTTTATTTGTATATATCTACTTTTATGTGAGTTTTTTTCACCAACATGTTTCAGAAATTACCATTTCATCATCGGGGTGCTGTATAACTGAATTTCAAAATATCTACCAAAAACAATATTAGACCTGCATTTTATACAAATAATAATATAGGGAAACTACTCATAAATGCAAAATAATATAAAAACTAACAATTCAAGTGTTTATAAATTGTCGTGTAAAGATTGTACAGCGTTTTATATTGAAAAAACCGGTCGAAATTTCAATGTAAGAGTTAAAGAACATTTAAGACGTCTGAATAATCATGTTTTTTCTGAATTTGCAAATCATTTCTTAGAAAATGATCACGGTTTTGATAAAAATGTATGACTTTCTATTTTACACATAAATAATTTTGGTCTGAAATTGAATAATTTAGAATCATTAGAAATTAGTAAAGCGTGTAAAAGTAAACAAAATATTATTAATAATCAATTGAATTTGACTTCGAGCCCAATTTTAAAATTTTTTCCAATAATTGCGAGTAATCAAGAACTTCAGTTATAATATTTTTTCAAATGATTTGGAAAAGCATTGAACAAAAGACATTTCATTCGAATTTTTTGACAGTTATACAGCACCCTAATGATGGAATGGTAATTTCTGAAACGTGTTGGTGAAAAAAAACTCACATAAAAGTAGATATATACAAATAAAATAATCAATATTTTTAAAAAATGTCAATCTACAATGTTGCTCAATCAATTGAAAAAATAATTCTTTATTTCCTATGGTATGCTCTAACGAAGAGAAATGTCGAGTTTCGAGAACTAATTGATATGAGGTACATTATTTAAAGTACTTTTCTTCTTCAGAGAATGATGCTTTACGTTCTACCTAATAACGCAATTAAAAACCGATACGCACCAAATAAATACCGGCATCGATTCCGTGCAACAAATAATGGATACAAAAAATGACATAAATAAGTCGGGAGGAAACGCATATTTACAAAATAAATTATATTTTATCATTATTTGTTTTATTTGGTTTGGATGCAGCGGCGCGGCGCAAAGTTACGGCCGGGATACAAACGGAAAACCAGATACGGACAGTGGCGTCTGCCGCACAGCGGGCGAGACGGGGCATACATATTTTGTTACACATAGCTAGTCCACACAGCTCCATTGGTGGATTCTTCGTTCATTCATTCATTGGTGAATATGAACAAATCATTCGCTTCAGTATAAAACAAATAAAATTATAAAGGGCCGTGCAGAAATTTAAATAATAATTATTATAATTGTGTTCTATAACGCCATTTTGGGACAGGCGTAGCCTAGTAGAGTGGCGTAATCCACAAATTTAACAACAACAAAAAAATGTGTAATTTATCTTATATTTTTATTATTAAATTAGTATTAAGTACCTTTATTTGTAAACAAGGATTTTTTTGAAATAAAAAAAAAATATATATATATATTTAAAAGAATATATATATATATATATATATATACATTATTGTCTAGAATGAAGCGGATATATAACTTTGTCTCTTTCTCGAATAAATACAGTTCACACATGAACATTTGACGAGCATCAATCAGTACACAGCACATCCTTGCTATGACCAAAATATTTACATGTAAAAAAAAAATATTTAAAATTTTCGCAAGGTTGTTATAATTTTATTCAACTTGTATTAAAGCGAATGAATTTTTCATAATTGATATAAGTTACTATAATGATTATTCTACGTTTTGCAAAAAAAAATGTCAGAAATATTGTAAAAAAAATGCAAACTTTTATACTGCATATCTCTATAACTATTGATATTTGGTGATGATTGCATGATGGAATCCACTTTTGCTATGAGACATCCTGTCCCCCTGGGGGTAAAACAGTGTTCTTAAAAAAATTGAACATACTCGAAATATTCTGAATTTGATTTTAAATAGTTTTGGTGGTCCAGTAATAAGGCCGCCGCTGGAAGCGGGCGCTGTAAATTTATATACTGCTCTCGTCTTCCGGCAGAGTTTGTACACAAATCTCACATGAACGGCCCGAAATGATGAGCGAAAAATATTTAACGAGATATTCGGCGCGTTTTAATGTAAACTGTACTTTGAGATGCAGGATAGCTTTCTTTTAACGCGATACGGAAGTTGTACGTACGTTGCCGCCGCCATGACAGCGAGCAGCACCAAGATGCCGAAAAATGCTTATTGAATCCCACATCCTCATCTCATGCTCATTTACAAAAAGGTGTCAATGTCAATGAAAAATTAATTTTTCGACCCCAGGTGGCGGATAGGGGAAAGCTCGCCAGATATGGAGGGTAGGAGGGAAAAAACAGGCAGAGTAGCATCTGACCCATAATGGGCGGCTACAAGGGCGCCTGATTTCAAAACTCACTAATCTGTCCGGCAAGCATGGTGTTTTAACGCCATACCCCTTCCAAATGAAATGAACCCGAATTCCAAAACAAAGTATGGAAGCGTATGGAATAGGCCTGTATCCAGCAGTGGCGAGATGAAGGCTAAAGAAGAAAAATCATTCACAGACTAGCAATTGGCGAAATACAGGACGAAGACATAAAATTACACAAAATTCACGAAAAACACCAACACAACACTAGAATGGCCCAAAACTATCACATAACACACGCCATAACAAAAACAGGACAATCCCGACTAAGTTGCAACGGATTAAAACTATACAACGACGTGCCACAACAGACCAAACAACTGACCTCTGACAAATTCAAAACTGATGTGACAAAAATGCTAAAACTCGGCCAACTATAAAAAATGACTTTGTGTCTAAATTATATTATTATTATATTCCTATATTGAATCATGTAAGAATATTATCCATACACCTTTTAGGTTTCTATCATATTTTATATAAAAAAAATTAAAAAAAGGAAAAAAATACTGGTAATGTATGTGAATAGATCAAATACATATATAGTAACACCTAACATAGTGTCTAAAATTGAAAATTAAGTAAAAGTAAACCCATTCTTTAGGCGAGTATTTAATACACATTTATAATGCGGTTAAAGTATTTACTCTTGCATGATTAAATCCCAATTAATTAATCATCCCTCTGAGGACTAAATCCAGTAACTGTGTTCATAAAAATATTGTTATAATAAATATTATCATAAGTTTGATAAATAAGTAAAAAATCCTAAATGACAGTCTATTTCCCGATGCCAGTGTGACCTGTTAAATCCGAATTATTGTAATCTACAAAAGTTATACATTTTAAATCATTGAATTGCCTCCTTCGCTTCTTGGGCTCGTGTCCAATAATGACAACTTTGATTTTTCTAAATGCTAAAAATGTTTATAAGGCATAGAAATCTGAGCATTACAGTTATTAGACATTCTCTGATAAATAGGATAATTACATATATTTATCTGTGAATGTTTAATAACAGTTGAAGTATTTATTCAAACTGATACATTAAATGTCCATCAGACGTCAATGTGTAATACATTATGAACGACATAACATGTTTCATTACAGTTTTAGACCTGTATAAAATCGTTCCTTCATGTACTTTCACGCAGTGCAAAGTTTTGAGTTCTGCTTGGAACTTAACCACGACATTGCAATGTGAGATAGCATAAATGACTGTGAAAAGATTATTATTTTATTAAGTGTTTGTTTATACATTTTGAAATTAAAGTACGATACTTCTTGAATGAACGATTTATAACTTTGTGGTGACATATTTAATAATTAAATAAAACACTTGGTATACACTACTAACTATTTCTTTATTCAATTATTTTGTATTGTTATTCAATTCTTTTGTTCTTTCAAAGTTTTGGAAATAACAAAAAATATTAACCTGAATAATAATGTAATAAATAGCCAAATAAAATTTTCAAACAACTCTATTCTTAACATTTTCCCAATTATAAAAAGAAAACAACCCTGACCTAACAAATCCCTTAATTATTCTCCCACAACTCCCCCCCCCCATTTTATTTACTCCGCCTACACTCCACCCCCTTGTTAATTTTATGTCTATATAATGTTAATTTAATTTATAATACGAGTACGTTGTATCCTCTAAGGAAGGGAATTTCGTTCCCTTAACATGTGGAGGTATTTTCTTCATATTGAATAAAAAAATATTTAATGGTTTGTACCAAGTTGTGTTTTATTTAATTATAAATTACGATATTTTAGTTTGTTTAATACAGTGGTAAAATCACGTCTGATTTAAATAACAAATACGCAATGATCATTAAATTAGGGAAAAAAATTAACTTTGATAGCTCTACGTGAACTTAAAAATATTTTTATATTTAAAACCACTCAAGATTATAATTATTCCTTGTTTTCAATTTTCGGTATCTTTTTTATCATCTTCTTATGGCGGTATCTCCTACTGGAGATCGGCGATCATTCTGGTGATTGCGACTTTATTTACCGCCGCACGGAGCAACTCCATCGAGTTACACTTATATCAGTCCCTCAAGTTATGCAGCCATGAGATGCGGCGTCTTCCTACGCTTCTTTTACCACTATTCCCCTGGATGATGAGTTGGTTTAGTCTGTATTTTGGTCCTCTCATAATATGCCCGAGATACTCCAGCTTTCTTGTCTTGATAGTCCGCAGCACTTCCCGGTCTTTTTCCATACGCCAGAGGAATTCAACATTCGTCACTATATCTTCTTCTTCTTCTTTTCTTTTTGTAGATCTGTTGATCTGTGCTACAGAAAACTACGCCTCCTGGGATAGGTCCAGCTATCCCTCCATCTTTTCGGTGGTCTTCTCGGTAGGCGTCGTCCAGAGGGGATTTCATTCGCTGCTGTATGCACGAGTCTGTCACTGTCCATTCTGACTACGTGATCCCGCCAGAATCTCCTTCTGGATCTACTCCAACGTGCAAATCTTCATTTCGGACATGGTCACGTAGAGTTTTTCCAGTAGTGGATCTCAGCACCTTCATTTCAGTTATTCTAAGAATTCCTTTGGTTCGGACAGTGTCAGCCCGCGATTCTATAGCGTATGTCGTAATAGGTCGCACGCATGTCCTGTATATCACTATATCCACCCAGGAAACTTTCAATATGCGTCTACAGAGCCACATCTCGAAAGCCTCGATTTTGCAGATTAGTTATTGGTTAAATATCCATGCCTCCTCTTCGTATAAGAGAATGGTAAAAATATAAAACCGAACAATACGCATAAAAATGATATTTTTACAATTAACGATAATTAAAACTTGGGTCAAAAAAAATATTGCAGTAGGTACACAATATATTTAAATATTTGCGGTAAGAGCCATTAAAACTGCATTGTTTGTTTATGAATACCCTGTTTAATGCCGCTAAAGAACATCCCGCTTACAAATCACCTATAAATATAGGTGAATTATATTATTATTCTCACATTTTAAGTGGATTTAAATGAATATTTAATTAGGGGTACCTTAGCACGTTAAAAATGTAAAAAGTGATATTATCATCGCCATTAAAATTGTGAATATATGACGACTGTTCAACATTTTATTATTTTTTTATAGTCATTTGCGAAATATTTTATGGCGATTGTAAAATTTTACCTGCGTATGTTTTGGAATAAATCTAGTACTTATTCTCTTAAAATACAATATTGTTGTTATTTTTATTCTGAAATACGTGGCTGAAATTACTTTTATCATTATTTTTAAGATATTGATTTTTAAGATGTTGAACAAACTGTTTGTTTAAATGTATAGTATGCTCAATGCGTAAGATATTTCTGTGTATATAATATGTAAGATATTTCTTTATTATTTACTTAACATATTTTTTTTTACATAGGTATTCAATAGTAGTACTGTTTTGTGTTCCAAAATTTATGCAAGCATTTTCCAGTAAGTGTTTAACTTTTTGAGTTACATTTATTTTATTTAGAATTTATTATAATTCCGATTCATTTTGTGGTACCATTGGTATATTAAACAGCCCGCATCATTAACCCAGTATGGGGTGAATGAACCACTTCTGAACGAACAATCGACATTGAATTAACATTTAAAAACAGAATTGAATTAAAGTCCAAAGCTTGGTTCATGTATACGATTTACCAATAGATTTTTCCTACTTACCACCTTAAGGTATAAAAAATATATACAATTTCAAAAAAAATAAATTAAATTTTTATTGCATATATGAAATTTTTATTATTATTGTTTACGGCATACATTTTTTAATATTTTTTTCTTACAAATTATTTTGAAAGTTTAAAAATGGCGGAGTTATGTGCTGTCCCGCAAAAGTTCTCTTTCTCCGTGATGCGCGCAACTGGCGGAGATAGTCATGTTGCACGGATTTGAGTGAAATGAAAAAAGTTAATTATTTTCGCAAAATGATGTGAGGTCTGTGGTGTAGGGTATCGAAAAATGTGCTTTTTTTGTGCGAATGAGAACAGTTTGAAAATAAAAGTTACAAAATTCATGCAATATAATAAACTGCTTATTTTATTAATAAATCGTATGCTACATCTAAGATAATATTCTTAGTAAAATGTGTATGAATTTGGAATATAATCGGTTTTACAATTTTTGAGATATCGAAGAGAAAAACGCAAAGGAATAATGTAGCATGTTAAAAAACACACCCACTATGCTATCTTAAAATTTCTATACCAATTTATGGAATTTTTGTTAAAATGATGACTCAAATTATTTTTAGAACTTCAAACTATAAAATAAAGCAAAAATATTATTTTTAAATGTCAACGTGGTATTACCCCTTAAGGCAAAAAATAAGAAAAATATTATTGGTGAAGTTGGTAATATTTCTTGTATTTCGAGCTACCAGCAGACAGCTGCAAAATATGAAACTTGTATTGAAGTTGCACGCAATTATAGGAGTGTGTACTGTCTAGCCATGTAGGGAGCAGGCTGATAAAAATACTGTCAAGTTACTTGACCTTGGCTGACATTGCCGGTCCATAATTATTACCCGTGGACTGTCTGAAGGGCTAAAAATAGATCAGTACTTTTCGCGTACATACACATATGCCTTAGTAGACATAATTTTACTCTGCGTTACACTTCTTTTAGTTTAATTCTGACGTGATATTTTTATCAAAATTCCACCGAATTTGTATTAAAAAAAAAATTGACTCAAAACACATTCATATTTGTGAAGTTGTAATTTTTCAGAACAAAGTTCTGTGAAATTTTAAAATCAAATTAATAACGTTCCAGGGCCGGTGCTCTGACTACTAAGCTATAGCAACCCTCTATGTTTCCGTGAATATATCGACCTTATTATGTAGTTCTCATTTTTATTAATTGCTTAGTGGTCAGAGCACCGGCCCCGGAAAGGAGGTGACCTGGGTTCGAATCCCAGTAGTAACCTAATATTTTTTCGTGAATTATATTTTTCTGTGTGTCTTTCTAATTGATTAATTAATTAGATTTTAGAAATTGAGTCGTTTGATCATAAACTTTACAGAAATCGTCTTTTTAAGTTACAGATTCTAATGGAATTGCCTTTTTAAACCAGAAATCTTTAAAAATGTTCTTAGGTTCTTCTGGGATATTCTGCCGTGTTTCTACGACCTTTCTGGCCGGCGATTCGGATCCATCGCAGGGCCTATCATCAGGGCTGATGTGTTGTGATTATTATAATGTGTTCTGATTGATGATGCTGTGGTAAAATATTGGATTGTAATACCATGTCGTTGTCGGTGTACTGCTAAATACTGGCTGGCAATACTTAACCACATAATCATCAACATACATTACAACACATCAGCCCGATGATATACCCTGCAATGGGATCTGAAACGTCAGCCAGAAAATTCGTATAAAAACGGCGAGATAACCCAGAAAACTTAAACCAGAGTTCGAATTTTCTGGGATACTCTGCTCCCCTTATATCCATAAATTTTTAATGAGAAAATGATGCTACAAAAATTATAATTTATTAAAAAACCTTCAAACGCCGGGCCTCGTAGTCTAGTGGGTATGATATGGCTTCTCGTACTCAGGGTTTTAGACTCGATTCCCGATGAGATCACAATATATCCTTTTGATTTTCTCGAGCCTGGGTATTTTTATAATGTAATATATAGCGTTAATAAAAATGAATATAATTTTTTGATCTAAGTTGAATTTTTCATTTTTGTCAGTGTAAAAATTAAACAACATTTTGTCAGTGTAAAAATTAAACAACAAACAACAACAACAACATGATAGGAATGTAATTAATGCGATGATTTTGGCGATTTTATACATATTTGCAGCAGTTCGAAATAGTTGGGCAGTATTCATTCCGAATCTTAGTCAGACTACATAAATTCCTATTGCCTTATTCAGTCCAGACAGGATATCATTAATCACCAGAACCTATTCTGCCCGCATTTCTACACTTAATAATGAGATGCAATTCATTTTAAGGATTATCACATAGCCATAAGGAGTTTCTGTAACAGAATTTCTAAGAATTTTAAAAATATATCGGGGTAAAAGTTATGTTACCCCTTGATACAATTATGAGACTTCTGATTTGTCGTCTCAGAGATACGTACGACTTGGTTCTCTATTCTAATCCGCGTACATTTTTTTAATATTTATTTAATAAATTATAATATATTACGAAAAAATATTTTTTACATTGTATTTTTCCAAATGAGTTAGAAAATTCATTCCAAGAAGAACAACATTGTACTCCACGGTGAGTAAGAAGTAATTATAAAGAACAAGGTTTAAACAGAAAGTACTAAATAGCTTATAGAAAAGGAAAAATGTTTACAGATACTGATTATGTTTAAAAGTATTGTACTGAAGGAAAGAATCTTGTCGACAGTGAATCATTTCTCAATTATCCTTTATGCGCTTTCGAGACGAGTCTCAGAGACAAATCTCGTCCGTGTACACGTGCTATTAAAGTTCCCTTGAGATCCATTAGATAAATCATAAGTCGATTTGTTTATTGTTTAGGAATGAGAAATTGGGTTCAGATAAATCCGTAACTCTTTATCATTTTAACGCAAGCCCGACTGTAGGTTGGCGCTCTGTCCCGGCGCACCCATGGGCAGTATGGTCCGAATTCAGAGTCAATACGCCTTAAAAGTGTTATTTTATACTGAAAATGATGCTTTTAAGGTGTACCATAACCTTTAAGCCATTTAAGTATTTACTGTAAATTCGAGCCTATGGGCACTGTTATGAGAACGAGGTTTGATCTAGTTGCATTAATAAATATTGGACATTAATTTCAATTAATATTCAACAAATTGCAGACATCACCATGTTCCTATACGTTTTGTATTATTACTGTTCCTACCATCCAGTGTGATATTAATCTATTTAATGAAAAGGATAGTTTTATCTATTTAATCAATTATAAATTAAGAATAACCATAAAAGTCTCACAAAATATAAAAGCTATTTTTATGATAAACATGTAGGAATGAAGCCTTTATATGGTAGCCACAGGGCTTATCATCCGTGTGAGTTGGCTTAATAGATCACTTTACGTAATGTTCACTAATTCCATCGCAATTCCAATTCCACAGATTATCTAATTTTTGAAAGCATATATAATATTTTTTTTAAATACATTTAATCACCGAACACATACATGTAATTCAAAATCATAACAGTCAAGTTCTTTGAATCACTTCTCTAACGTAATAAAGTGATTTGTGATTTACAATAAAGAAAAATATACAATTCTAATATTATGATATTTAAGATTTCTCTTATTTCAATTCAAGTGAAATACCATGATACAAATAAAATATGAAATCACGTATTTTCTAAAATGTGAACATAATTTATAATTAATAAAAATAAAACACTTTGTATAAACTACTGTTTATTGATAATTTAACATGTTTCAGGGCCAATGATCGCCTCTTCTGAATACAATGTAATAATACTAAAAATTAAAATTGGTAGTATAAAAATCAACAAAAGAGAATGAAGTAAATACAAAGGGGTTGATTAACTAATTAGGAACGTATGTAAAAAAAATTAAATGATAACTATTTGGAAAAAGGTATTGATTTATTTAAAATATTTAATTGGCTATGATTAGTTTTTCTAATTTCTAAAACTTTGTTAATATCAAAAGAATGATTTGTTTCCAAAAAGATTATTGATAAATTCAGAATAGTTATTGGCATTTCTAATTATAACAATATGTAATGTGGCACAAAAGTTGCGATTGTTGAAGATATTGAATACATTTTTATATACGAGTATATATATAAACAGCGCTGTTTCAAGACAGCATTTATTTATATAAAATCGGTCTCATTAAACCCTACCGGATATGGCCGCCATCTAATGAAGTGCCAAAATCAATTCGCTTCCTATTTTACGCAACACAAAATGACGTCTGCAAATATGCACATTATTCGCGCGCGATCAAAAAGGAGGCATATTTCACTCAGCGCAGTTATACAACTGCAGGCGCGCTGGTCATCATCGGGTGAAATGCAACCGAAGTGCATTCAGAGTACATTGGCGGGCAGACGGACGGAAATAGAGGGCCGCGACGGACGCGCCTCGGCTATTCCTGACCGTGAGGGGCCAGACGCGGATCCAGCGCTCGACCCGTGCAGGCCCGAGCGCAATTAATTAATTTCATCAGAAATAATACCTCGAATAACACCTCTTTTCTACCTCATGTTAGCAACAAACAGCAAACAACAAACAAATGAAACAGCAAAACGTAAAAGAGTTCAATCACATGGGATGGCTGTACAAAAAGAGAGATTGACAGTCGCATCCACCAAGCAAAACGATTAACAAAAAATCAAAGATTTTCGAATCGAATAATACAAACATAGAGCTCCGCTAGCAATTAATGTGAGACATGGTGCATTGGCGACAGAAAAAAAAAGATTAGAAGCCTTCGAGATGCGGACCTACAGACGTGCCCTAGGAATTTCCTGGATGGACCACATTACGAATGAAGAGGTTCTCAGCAGGATCGATGAAACCAGGCATATGCTGAATACCGTCTCGAAAAGGCGTGCAAAATGGATGGAGCATACTTTACGCCATGAAAATCTGCTCAAAACTATACTGGAGGTAATGGTAGAGTGAAAGATTGCCAGAGGGCGCCCTCGCCGTGAATATCTTGAGCCAGTGTTCCAAGATATGAATTGTGCCTCCTACACAGAGCTGAAGAGGATCGCCGGAGACCGAGCAGAATGGAGAAGGAGATGTGTTTTGCTGCATACCGGTCCCACGGATTGAAACCCAGGAAGGTTAGAAATCAAAATGCTGAAAAGTTATTTAACATACAGACATTAACTTGCCGTAGAAATATAACGGGCTCTGTAGTGTTATTTAAAATCGCATACAACTTAGTAGATATACCTACACTCCTGGTCTTCTTCAAGGTCTATCATTTCATATCCCAAATCCTAACAGCAGACAGTCACCTACTATTCATCTCCCCTTTTGCAAGACAAACTCTAAACAAAACTCATTCATCTACAAATCCACAAATTTATTTAACATAAACTACAACGGCATATATTTTTTTTTAACTCGACCATTCGGGATTTTGAACTTTATTCATATTCCCATACACTCCCATACTTAATAATTGCGAGTAATCAAGAACTTTAATTTAGAAAAACAAAAGACATTTCTTTCTGACATTTTGACAGTTATACAACAAACACCCTAACGATGGAAAGGTATTTCCGAAACATGTTGGTGTAATTAATCAAATAATATAAGTAGATATATACAAATAATACAATCAATATTTTTTAATAAAATAATACGTTTGTGCAGCAGAATGACTGCGGGAAACAAAAAAATAACACTCTAGAGGCCAAAAAGAATCTGCAAGACCAGTGGTACACAATGGAGTTCTGGTGAATGGAAATGAGGCCTGGAATTGGCAAAAAAGGAATGACAGTAGACTGAATGCGGTGGAAATTAGGTCGCCATGGCACATGTGTGAAAAATGCATCTGTGATGTTGTGAGGAGTGAAAAAATTATAAGCGAACGTATTGCTGAGTGTGATGTGATAGATGGCATAAAGAACGGATTACTGAAATGATTCGGTAATGTGAAACGAACATTAAAGCATGACTTCTGTGCAGACATACTCGTACCTATATTTTGGTAAAAAAAAAATCCAAACAGAATATTGTTAACAGAATATTATACTATTTAAGTATATTAAAATCTGAATAATCCTAATTATAATAATTTCGTTGTATGTCTATCCGTCCGTCCGTCTGTCTGTCTGTCTGTCTCCCTAACTTCTTTATAGTATTTTTTTTTTACCAAAAAAAATTTACAATTTTTTTTTCTTTTCTTTTTTATATAAATAAATAAATACTTATATTCATACGGAACCGACATGTGAAAGTACCGTCATTTGTGACGGGTTACACCTAGTATGATAATAACTGCGATAGGAATATTACTAGATACATCTTTTAATTAGATTTTTTTTCAAAATATATGCTTACGAAAATATGATGCTTCAGTGTTCTAACTACATGTCCCTGTGTGAAACATTTGAGCGACGAAAAATATATGAGACGAAGCATGAAAGAACAGAATGTGCCCGCGAAGCCCTGGCACGATCAGATACAACAAATGTTTCCAAAGGCCTGTTTTTATATCTTGTATTATCGATGGAGAATATTATATAGGTGTTTAAATTTCAATAATAGCGAAAAAACAATACAATCGGTCAGAGAATCTTAACAATGAAGGGGATGCAAACAGAAAACAGCAAAATTTTTAAATTCTATAATCATTTCCATCATCAGCTACGGTGCTTTAATTTATTTGTTAAAAAAATAAGCACGTTTTTTGCTTCATATTTTTAATAGTTTAATAAAAAAATTTCGAAACTTAAAAAAATTTACTTTTCACTTAAAACTTACTAAAATTTGACATCGAATAAATATTTTTCCATGATTTGATTTGTTTCTGTTTTTTATATTAAATGAATAGGTATGCCTACACAATATACAAATTAGAAAAGCTAGGTATTTGATGATCTTTTTATAATGTCATAACTTTTGAATAAAATTAAAAATACCTCGGTCGCCGCGGTGTTAACTGGAGCTTTTTATTGAGCTTTCCCGGCAAAAAGCCCGCTGAAAAGAAATCTGAAAAAAGTGAATGAATGGAGAGTGAAAAATCTGGTGGCGCGGAATGGCGATACATTTTATCTTTCGGGAGATGAACACGGGATGCTGCGCGCGCTCTGGATGTGTGGTAATAAAGACATGTGTTTATAAGGACGGGGATTGCAGTCAGATGCTGCCGGACCAATTAATTCGCCGCGGTCAGACGTTTCAAAGGCTGTGCAGTACATATAGGTAGTACACCTTTTACAAAAAAAGTTATATTAACACGTTGGCTAGCCAATAGACGGGATTTGGAAGAATAATCTTAAGACGATAATTGTTTGTTTTTATAACATGTTCTACTATATATAAAATAATTGCAGTCTACGTAAAATACTACAAAAACTTTTATGAAAAATCATTTTAAAAAAAACCAGTGACCTCACCGGGAGTCGAACCCCGAACCGTAGGTGTAAGAAGCCATTATTGAAAAATTTGTTTCTATTTAAGAATATTTTATTTTAATTTTTGATCTTCCCCATACATGTTCAATAATTATTTAATTTGCAGAAGGTATATATTGAGTTAGACTTCATTTACTTTTAACACTTGCAGAATTAAAATGTGTATAAAATATTTTTTATATAAATAAAAGAAATAAATTATATTTTCACCACATATTTGTTGAAAATACCAATATTTTTTGGGGTCAATGGTCCATTTGTCAGGAAAAAACGTATAGATACTAAAATAATTAAAAATCAATGTTAAAATAAAAATAAAATATATGGGAGATAAATAAATAATAAGTACTAATTTGAAGAGGATTACAAAAATTAACAAAAAAGGGACTGATCGTTTATAACATTCAATTTACTATAAACACCTTTTATTTTTTCCAGAATATCTAATTTATCCAACTATAATTCTTTAATTTTATACTTTGAATTTAAAATTTGTATACCCTTATCAAAAGAATGTTCGAATTCCAAAAATATATTCTAATCAATTATATTAATAATGTCACCACAAAATCATTAAGCTGTTATTGCAGAAAATATTTTTTAAAATTATATAATATCTCATAGAGACGAAATTATTTATATGAGAAACGTATATGAAAGTCTTTTTATAGGATGGCCCAGGGCTTAAAAACTGTAAAAACATGCTAAGAGGCTCAATTACAGAAGCGAAATACAACACAAAACCCAGGCTTGAGTAAATCACATAGATTAATTGTGACTTCACGGGGAATCGAACCCGGAAATCTCGGTATGAACCCTCAATTATATCTATATATATCTATATATAATATATATATATATATATATATAATATATATATATATATATTATATATATATATTATATTTATATATATTTCCAACGCGTGCAGAGCATCTGACAAATAATTTTACGCACGCTGACCGCCGTCCCATGCGCGACAGTATCAAGCCCCTCACGCACACACCGGCGGGCGCCAGCGTCGGGACGCCTTTCTATTTGCGGCGGGGGGCGACGCCCTCTAGACGGAATGCGTCCCCGCCGCGGCACCATCCTTCAGATAAATATATAAATTCACACACCCCGCCACTCCCACCAGAGGAGCGCTCACAGCATCCTCGTGTCATGTGTCGTGTGAAGCTGCCCGACCAACAAATGGAGAATATTAATAATGCCACTATGATGAGTACTGAAGTGGATAGAAAACATAAACAATGTTATCTCTTTTATATATTCAGAATATTTTGAGTACCTTCAAATTTTTCAAGAACCCAATGCTGGATTTTATTCTCTGGGAGACATCATTAATCAAGAAGATATCTTAAGAAAAATCTTATAGATGTCTCATAGAGACGAAGCTATTTTTTTATATGGCAAAGTAGTTATGGAAATCTTTTTTGGGTGTTCACAGGGCTTACGAAAGGCTAGCTTTGGCTAAAGTGATCACTTTGCAAAATGTAACGTTCATGATATATTATCACATCTATAATATTTTTTGAAGTTGCATATATTTATTTATTTGTTTATTTTATTGTTTATTTAAATTTGTTTATACAAGTTATTAATAACTGCTTGTTACTAATTACTACAAGTTACTAATAAAATAGTTTTATATATGTCTGTTTAACTTCCACTCTTTTCGTATGTGAGTTATATTTCTACTACCGCCAGTCGAAAACTTTGTCATTCCCATAAACCAGCACAGATTTCGCCATCGATAATAAGATATCTATGTTTTCTGGTAAAAGTAATCACTTAAGCCAGCTGTACGACAGATCGTAAGCCCTATGAACACCCAAAAAAAATTTAGTAACTACTTTCCCATATAAAATAATAGCTATGTCTCTATGGGACATCTTTAATATATCTTGATTTTTATTATCTCTTCTTGCTTACTTACAATCATTCCGTTTCCCCCTGGTGGAAATAGGCAGACGATAGAGCGCCACACTCATTCGTGATACACAACAATCGCCTCATCCACATTTATACATCTTCACATACAAGCTCGAGGCTCTTAACAGGACCATCGTCCGGTATCTGGTTAATCTGGTCATGCCACGTCTTCGCACTCTCTTTCTGGTACCGTCAACACTTGCGTCATATATTTTTCTTACCATTGTTTCCTCATTCATTCACTTAACACACCCAAAGCATATGAGCGATCCTTTTTTCATTCTATTAACTTCCATATGAGCTATCCTTTTTTCATTCTATTAACTATGCTAAGATTATTTTTACATTCTTTCCTTGAAAGATTTGTTACACATATATCTAAGTGATCTCATCTCTACCGCATTCATTCTACTTTCGTTCCTCTTCCCGTTAATTTCTCTACTTAAGTTAATTATACTTTATATTTTACTACTCGTATTAAGTATTAAGCCGGCACCACACCACGCGTTTCTTCCGTCGACTTTGGCGTCGCGGAACGCCGCTACACTTCTTTCCATACAATATGCGCTTATCGAACACACTGAGCGGATCATCGGTCGATCCGCTGGCGGAACGCTCGCTTCGGCGTCTGTTCGGTTCTCCGGCCGCGGAACTTACGTCGACGTAAAATCGACTACGTCGCGTCTCATGTTTCTAAATGCAACGCGCCACATTCGACGGTTCGTCCGCACTGCGGATTTGACGCGACGTCAAAGTCAGTATGGCGGATGTAGTGAAGGGTTTTGAATAAGGACGATATGATTTTAAAATAAAAAAAAACTAACGCATAGAAACCAAGTTTTTACGATACTCCCTTTCGCTTTGAATCAGGTTTCGTGTCTATACACGCGTCGGGCTGATTACTCATATTGAATGATACCAATTTGAAAAAACCATTAAAATTTCTAAAAATCCCAAATTATACTATAATTATTAAATTTTTAAACGAAAATTTGTTAGGTCATTTTTATCGTCGTCACGAGTCTGCCTGCAAAGTTTCAGCTCGATTGGACCACGGGAAAAGGGTTAAAAATGGATCCAAAGTTTTTTCGACAGACAAGCAAGCAGACGCTACAAGTTAAAAGAAAGGGAGTAAGTAATAACAAAAAACTGTTGAAGGTACCTACAATCAAAATGCCGTGAATACATGGCTTTCAAAATTTAAATGTTGCACCATGGGGTGACTGCTAAATCATTAAATGATATCCTGATTTACTTTAATTCTGTTATTAAAACAAATTGCATTGTATTTGTAGAAGCAAACAAGATCCGTTTTGAGTGGAAGACTGACGCGTTTCTGCCTATTTTCGATGTTGAATGTCTGATAGCGTCGGAGGGGGGATTATCGGCAAAACGAGGAGTGGTCCACAAGCCAGAAACCCGATCTGCAGTCATTAACCAGGAGTGATCAGCGGTGAAGGCGATGGATGGCAATCGTTAGTCAGGAGTACGCTGGGGCTCAAGTCCGCAAATGAGAACGCCATTAGGAAAGCCTTGAAAAATTGAATCAGAGGAATACTTCAATGATGTGATATTGTTGCACGTGTCATGCTAAGAGATAAAATTACAAAATCGCACCCCTGGTCTTAGACAATTACATGACAAAAAATGGCGTTCCGGCATAATTGGATTCAAAATTTTAAATTCTCGAAAAGAAATCAAAGAATGTGTATAGTATCATCAAACATAATAATTTCGTCTTATAATTTTCCGTCTATTCGTCAGTGTGTCCGTCTGTCTGTCTATTCATCTGTAACTTCGTGTAACGTCCTTAATTTCGTTCGAATTCACGACTAAAAAAACAAATTGGCCTGAGACGGGGCTTGAACCCCGGGCCACCTAACCCGAAGGCGGCAACGATAGCAATTTTGCTATCGCCGAGCCTGCATTACTTGTTAAAAATATAGTACATTATTTTATCTATTTTTGACATTATAACATTGAAAACGATCGTTGTGAACAGGATTTTTTTTTAAATAAGCTTAAATATTAAAATGTCTTATTAAAAGTCCTACCTCATCTGTGAGTACTTTACTAATTAATTTATAATTGCTATAATTATTAAATTTTAATTTTCAACCCTACAAAAAACCACGAGGACCAATTACTGTGGAAAAACACATCACAAGATACCCAGGCATGTGAAAATCACACATGACCTCACTAGGAATCGAAGCCAGTATCGTACTAAATTAGCCCATCGCTTGTTCCAAATAACCAACAATATATATTTTTTCAAAAATAGTATTGCGAACACGGAACAACTGTCGCATCAATATTCTTACTATTTTCAAACTAAGCTAAAAGCCTATTCTATCAAAATACGACTAACTTGCTGGCCTCCTGGAATGGGGATCGAACTACCGACCACCAGATTACTAAGCGAGCTAAAGACCACTACACCAACAAGCTACTCAGTATAATAAAAGTAATTTAAATACCAATAAAAATTAAACATTAAATTATCGCGAAATCTTAATTCCTATAACTATTTTTGTAAAGCTGTAAAATGTGTGTATTTGTTTTTTGACTCTATTAACTTTTGTCTTTTGTTTGCAGGTAAATGTTTCAATGACTGATTGTGTTATTATTTATTTTGAAAATTGGCAGTTGGCATTTATTTATTAACTTTTCCTTTACCTAATTAACCTTACCTTTTACGCGTCGAGTCTATAATTTAGTGGTAAAACAAATCGCTACAAAAATTTTAGTAAAAGTATGCATCCATTCTAGATTATATTGACTATGGTGCGGTACATGTAAAATTACTTTAAGGTTGACATGTTTTTTTTCTTAATTCTCGCACCAAAATGGAGGTTAGGGCAAGAAAGAGTTAATCCCATGGGGTATGATCAAACCCTGCTCCATTTGCTCCCTTAGACTTCGAAAATGTTTGTGTTATCGCTACTTAAACATTGCTTTATCAATTACACTGATATACAAAAATGAACTTTTTGTATGTTATATGAATAGATGATTCGATTCTTATAGCATTTTTTCTACTAATTCAGAAATCCCTAGCACATAGGGTTTTTGAATAAAACGTATTCGAAATTTCAGAATTTTTATTTTTTAAGGAATAAGAATTGTGAAATTTCAAAAACATTATTTAAAAAATTATTACGTTTGATATTAACGTGCATCAAGTGATAATGGCCTGAAGAGGAAAAATTATCAAACAAAGGTTAAAGTGATTATAAATGGTGAAATGAACCATACTTTTCGTGACAAATAGTAAGCACTTATCATTTTCTTTTCTTAATTTATGTAAAAATATTCAACAGCTACTTGAGCTCAAAAAACAATGTTTACAATTTCGACAGTCGGCTCAACATCTTGAGGCAGTCTTAGTTTCTGGACCCTGATTGATCTTACGATCTAATGACCTTAAAAAAAGGCATGTCCAGCTATTGTAGACACAATGTTGTTCGACCCATTCAATAACACCTACTAAATGTTTCAATGACTGATTGTGTTATTATTTATTTTGAAAATTGGCAGTTGGCATTTATTTATTAACTTTTCCTTTACCTAATTAAAGTAAACTGTTTACCGTCCCTATATAATCCGACTATTTACTGCCGCTTGTAATAGAATTATACAATTATTCAAATTATAGATGTTTCAAACAAGCAACGTTTAAAATATTCAAGAAAGGCAGAGTTCTCGCTAACCTTAGTCCATATTCCATGCGACTTTGTACGAAACGATACACTTAATGGTATACGGAGTGTACCACGTTTATAGACGATGTAGTTGATTTAAAAAGATAGAATTGATTTCAGATAGATTGATCTCTGCAACCGCTGACCGCCCATGAATAAAATGAATAAATAAACAAAAATAAGTGCACAGTAGCCATTTTACTCACAGCAAACGTGAAATGGCTGTTTGATAGAGTGTGAACTCTAGCAGTCATTTGCGGAACTAAAGGCGATCTAATAGTAACATTCAAAATTTTCTAATTTTCTCTTTCAACTGCTAGCAATAATATTCTTACTATTTTCAAACTCTATTTCCAAACGAAGCGAAACGCTTCTGAAAATAGTATTAGCATTTTGGTGTCCTAGAATGGGTCTAATTTTCTATTTAAGGATCCAAACGTCACAAAATTTATAAAACTGGGAAGAATTCGGTGGCTGGGTCATGTGGAGAGAATGTCCGAGCATCAAGCACCAAAGTCCCTGTTGAACTCAAGACCAATAGGGAGAAGGAGCTTAGGAAGGCCGAAACTAAGATGGAGTGACAACGTCCTTAACGATATCTCTGCCTTAGAGCTTCGAAACTGGAGAGAGCTGGCACTAGACCGAGATGAGTGGAGGAAAATTATTGAGGAGGCCAAGACCCACCAAGGGTTGTAGTACCAAGAATGATGAATGATGAGAATGGGTCTTAAACCACCGACCACCAGATCGCTAGGCAAGCGTCATGACCACTTCACCACAACCTACTCTTATTAAATTACTAGATTGGTGTTGATATAAAGAACAGTAACCTTAATTCTAAGTTTAACTGACACGGAAATCGTAAGTTTTCGAGCACAAAATCCAAAAATAATAGTCGGCGATGCCGCTGCATCGAAGTTCAAAAGTTGAAACTGAAGTTATCAAATTAATTAAAATTGATATTGTTCGATGGTTTAGACATCTGGATATAGACGATGATGATTCACTTAATAGTATATACTGTGATCAGTGATGATGTAATCGCTAGATGGCGCCCTGTGCCCTAAATTGGATATAGCAGTTTACCGGCTAAAGAAAGGTGCCGGGTTCTTCGATTCCGGTGGAAGCAGTTTTTATAGAAAATTTTGTTCTATGTATTTTTTCAATATGTAGTAGATACATATATGCTATTATGTATAATATACAGGGTTATTTGTAAAACATTAATAAACTCGCAGGGCTATATTCCTGCCTTGATTACGAGTCGAAAATGTTTAAGCTATTATTACCTAATATCAATAGTTAAGGAGATATGCGACAACAAAGTTTGCATTTTTTTTTCAATATTTCTGACTTATTTTTTGTAAAACGTTGGACTATCATTACATTAACTTATATCCAATATGAAAATTTTATTCGTTTCAATACAAGTAAAATAAAATGATAAAAACCCTGAAAAAATTCCAATTGGAAAACATTCCAATTGGAATTCGAAGGTTTTTATTTTTTTATTTAACTTGCAATAAAGAGAATAAATTTTTCATATTGGATATAAGTTACTGTAATGATAGTCCAACATTTTACAAAAAATAAGACAGAAATATTGAAAAAAAATGCAAACTTTGATGTCACATATCTCCTTAACTATTGATATTAGGTCATAATAGCTTGAACATTTTCGACTCGTAATCAAGGCAGGAATATAGTCCTGCGAGGTTATTAATGTTTTACAAATAACCCTGTATATGCCGATGACCTACATTAAAGGTTAAACAAAAATCTTGACATCTACGTATGTTATTTATTATTTGTATTTAATTACATGAGTGACTCACTGTATAGATCTCCAGGACAAGTTTTGCAGCATCTTCCAGGATGAAGGACTGGCTCATCACAGCTGGGCTTTGGACACTCGTTTTTTATATTTCGACACTGCACCTTTGCAATTATGCGCCTCTTTTTGTGAACCTGAAACAGAATAAAAACAATTATGATAAAACGTGTACCATATTTATTTAAGAATGGATATTTTATTACTGCAGAGAGTGCTCATGAATATTAACTCTACAAAACAAATATAATAGAAGTGTAGGAAACTGCCTCAATCATATTTATGGATTACGCATCGTGTGTAATAATGTATCCTTTTGGCTTTTTTACAGCCATCTTTCTTTCCTTGCACTCTCTTCTCTTAATCCCCTATTCGTAATTCTCTCGGTCTAGCCTTATTTATTACTTGTGGAACGCTTTCAACCCGCCTATCTCTCTGACAAATCATTCAGATTTCGCCTCGGTAAAATCTATGTTTTTTAAAATATTATTTGAATATTTTTTGCGTTAAAATAAATAAGTTTATTATATATTAAATATTTTTTCAGCGTTTGCAATAAATTATAAAATGTAGTGTATTTATCCTTGAACTAAGGAGAGTGAGATTTTTTCAAAAACGGACAAGGGTAAGAAAATTATTTCAACCCTAAGAGATCTCAACGTAGGAGCAAGCAAAAAACTGGTTATGTAATTTTACTCTGTAATCAAGTGAAACTCTTTACCCGAAACAATGCGAAGAAAATATAAAATCACAATATACGAGAATTTTAATCACGTGTTTGATAAAAAAAAGAGGTGGATTTTTTGAATTTCGCATGCTGTAAACCTACTCATAAATACAATTGTATTTTATTTTGTAATATTGGTATGATGTTCCTGATGCATATTGATGTCGGTAAAATATTAGACACTTACTTTGCATCCCAAAAGTGCTTCGAATATTGGAAAGGACTACTAATGGGATAAAATTAATATCGACAGACAAATTAGATTTAAAAAAAAAAAATTCTGCGTATTTTTTATTCAAACCTCGCTCGATGTACCTGTTGTAAATTTGAATTATAATGTTTTGATAAATAAATTAAATTTATCTGCATTATCTAATAGAAGATGGTCCTGAGGTAAATTCATTAATAACATATCATGTTCCTGCTAGGTCTACTAGGCAAAACATCAATTTTCTTTGCCAACCTAGAAATAGAAATTATGTATCAATCTCAATCAACCGATAAAATTAATTACACAGGCATGGTAATGGTATGCTTATCTGTCACATGAATTACTTCATTATAAATGTTTATCAATTGAAAAAAAAAATTAAACTCTTTAATAATATCTGAAAGAAATTGTTACATTGGAAGTGCCCAAGAAATACAAAAAAATAGAAAAAAATTATTCCTAAGATTCAATTTGCATTTTTCATTTTCATTTTTACTTTTATTTTAAATATTTCGGAGAGTTTATTTTGTGTTGACAGTTTTATTTTATTTTCCGTTTCTTTTTCCTATATTTAGTTTATCAATATTCTGCAATGCAATGTAGTTTTGGTATCCACTATCTGATTGTGCCTGTAACATGCTTTATAATTCCACAACTTTAATTTGAAATATATACCTATTTTAAAGGGTTTATGGCCTGGTATGTTGCCAAAATAAATAAAAATAAAATAATATATCAATTCGATAAATGGTCATCATAAATATACTAATAAAGTAAAGCCCACTCGTGTTTTAAACAGTTTTGACACAATCGTAACAAATTGTTCCCATTGCAAGACCGACGCCGGACCAGAAATGTCCGTCGGTCCGCTATCGGGCGGTCTGGCTCGGATTAGAAAGTGTTGCCTGTATATGGAAGAAATATCTCCCGGCCATCTGACATTTGGCGCCAAACGGCATTACGATACAGCAAAATGGCGGCCGCACGAATCAATCGATACCGGCGTATGGAGTGCGGACGTCGAATCAGGAAACGGAGCGATATTGTTTCCATCATAATGCGAGCACTTTTATTGTCTGCCGCGGTTGACCTTCGACTACGGTCGCCGGGTCACGTAATTGGTCGGGCCTTAGCATCACGATTCAGAGTGGCGGGAAAAATTATGGGCAGTGTTGCCAATTTCGGACACAGCTCGGACAGTGTTGCCATTTCGGATGAAACGCGGGTAAGCCAGACAGATGTGTCTCGACATAGACGTGGTGTACTGGAGTTAGGCCGACAAAGAACATACATAATCCATTTTATTCTAGTTACGGTTTTTACTCCTTTTATATTAACTCGTGGCGTCTGCTTGCTTGCTTGCTTGCCGGCTTGCCGTCAACAAAAACTTTGGATCGATTTTTGACCCTTTTCCCGTGATCCAATCGAGCTGTGGCGACGTAGACTCGTGGCGACGATCAAGAAGATCTATCAAATTTTCGTTATTAATTAATGATTAGCAACGGCGCGGCGGCCCGATAACGTCACGGAATATTTTCTAAATTTGAATTACTCCGTCGGTATGCATAATAGGTACTTCACTACGAATGTCGAAAATCTAAATTGACTGACAAATGTTTTTAGAATTTAATCTTCAAAGCATGAAGTGTCTTATCAAAGCTCAAAACATCTGACATTTTAGAAATATATTAAATTACTGTAAGTTTAGTGTTATGTTATATGTTTTAATTCGTCTTTAATTGTTGTTATATATTACAAAGAAAGGGAGTATAATAAAAACTTGGTTTTTATGGGTTACTTTTTTATTGACATTTAACACTTTAAATTATGATGTTACATAGGGCAACAAGGGGCATGAGGGCAACGTGAGGCAAGATGGGGTCACACACATAAACAAAAAATATATGTCCGGAAGTGAAACGAATTAGCCAATAGGAAGCCGCTTCCGATCGAATCAAAGGAAGCGGAGAAAGTAAGTGTGAGTCTTTTTTTTTTAATAAGACAAAAATTGTTTGCGTGTCGAGTCTATTATTTAGTGGTAAAACAAATCGCTACAAAAATTTTAGTAAAAGTATGCATCCATTCTAGATTATATTGACTATGGTGCGGTACATGTAAAATTACTTAAAGTTTGAAATGTTTTTTTTCTTAATTTTCGTACCAAAATGGAGGTTAGAGTAAGAAGGGATTAAACACATGGGATATGTTCAGACCCTGCTCCATTTGCTCCCTTAGACTTCGAAAATGTTTGTGTTATCGCTACTTAAACATTGCTTTAACAATTACACTGATATATAAAAATGAACTTTTTGTATGTTACATGAATAGGTGATTTTTATAGCATTTTTTCTACTAATTCAGAATCTGCTTTCCAAATTTCCTAGCACGTAGGGTTTTTGAGTAAAACGTATTCGAAATTTCAGAATTGTTCTGAAGAGGAGTAATTATCAAACAAAGGTTAAAGTGATTATAAATGGTGAAATGAACCCTACTTTTCGTGACAAATAGTAAGCACTCATCATTTTCTTCTCTTAATTTATGTAAAAATATTCAACAGCTACTTGAGCTCAAAAAACAATGTTTACAACATCTTGAGGCAGTCTTAGTTTCTGGACCCTGATTGATCTTACGATCTAATGACCTTAAAAAAAGGCATGTCCAACTATTGTAGACACAATGTTGTTCGACCCATTCAATAACACCTACAAAATATGGTGCAGTGGCGGGGAGTGATCTACTATTTCTTGTGCAGTAACTCAGATATACAAAACCCACAAAACTTGTAATATTGCCGTAAATACGCGTAAAATAAAAAGCATGTCTTAGATTATCTTTAAAAAAAACACTAAGAAATCAATATATACAGGGTTATTTGGAAAACATTAATTACCTCGCAGGGCTATATTCTTGCCTTGATTATGAGTCGAAAATGTTCAAGCTATCATTTTTTCATTTTTTTCAATATTTTTTCAATATTTCTGACTTATTTTTTGTAAAACGTTGGACTATCATTACATTAACTTATATCGATTGCGAAAAAACAGCCGCGCGGAGTAGATAAGATAAGAGAAGAGGGACCCGCCATATACCCAGGGCGTTCCATGAGCAATAGCTCCCATACCGGCCCTACACTTCCGCCACCCAGGTTTGGCATTTTTTATTGCTTATGTGGCCGTGCAGCAAAGAAGAGATGGAAGCCACAGGGCTAACGACCTGTCGTCGGTAGGTTTAAGGTTGCTTTACGTCGACTACGTTCAAGATTTCCTCTACCCCCCCCCCCGCTCGCTGCATGTGACGTAATAGTACAACGCTCGCTCACCGCTGGCTACTAATGAGAGTCACACTGTAGGCGTGTTAGCGGGACTATTTGCGGGAATTTTAAATGTCTGTAAAATCACAACTACTTGTTATTTTTGAATGAAGTAAGAACAAGTGTATTTGTATACATATGTGCTCTACTGTGAAAAAGTTTCAAACGATATTGCAAACTTATTAACACTCTCCATTAAACAGCACGAGCGCATTGTTAAATGTGCCGCCACTGGTCGAGTGACGGTACCAAGTGTTAAATATATATTATTATGCAAAGTTTTCCTCGTCAGTAGAACTTTTTACTTACACCTAAATATTTATCGATATAAAAATATGATATATGAATAATCAGAAATATTTTCCTGCCAATTTTTCATTTAAATGAGTCGTGTTTATATCATCGATCACATTCATTAAATCTCTCAAGTTCTCAAGATGTCTTCAAAGTATTTATTATTCTTCTTCCTGGCTACCTATTTTGTTAAGGTTTGAGTAAAATTCTTTTTTTATTTTAAAAAATTTAATATATTTAAAATGAACTTGATCCTAACTAATTGAGTTCATAAGAGTTGTTATTTTATATTATAAAGTATTAATTTACCATACTGAAGTTTGACAGTTTGTTGGCGTTAAATTTTTTTACAGTATGTACATCTAATTTATTTAATTCAATTAAATATTTAATTTATTCAGACATATTTGTTATAGATTGAATTCCATTACTTGAGTGTATTACATAGGAAGCGAACTCGCTCTCTAAACACGAGCAGTATTAAACTGCTTTCTTTTAAATAGGTAGCTTGAAAATTATTTTATTGATACAACTATTAATATTTTTCATTTAATTCAAATACAACATTGTACTTTACTAAAAATATCTAAAAAAAACTACCCTCGTTGGGGAAATTTCAGCTTGTTTTTTTAGTAATTAATTAAATTTTTAACTTTTTTGCAAATTTTTATTTTATAACGGATAAAGGTTATCTGATAAATAAATTAAAAGATTTTTTTTATCCGGCTCGTTTGAGAGAGCCAAAAGTGTAATTAGTAATAGTAATTATTATAAGTGTAACTTGTAGCTCTAAAATTTGTCACACAAAGTGAACAATCCTAAAGCATTAGGATTTTCGTTACTAATTCCCTCATGTAGATTATTAAAAATATTTATTTAATTAATTATACTATTTGTTCACTACCTACAAATTTTTTTAAAACCAGAATTTCGAAAATCGACAGGCGATGATAAACTGATTTTTAAACAAAATAATTTAGAAACGAACTGTTCAAATTTAAATAATTAAGTTTAAAATAAATAATGGTTAGGTACTGAAAAAATGAGGCGAACATATGATTCTCTACAATATAAATGCCAATTCCATAAATAATATAATTCAAAAAAATAATTTTATTATTTGTTTTCATCTACTATATTTATTAATTATACGTACATGTTTCGGAAAAACCTTTCCATCGTCAGGGTGTTGTATAACAAATTCTGAATTTTCAAATCATTTATTACAAAATGATCACGGTTTTTATTATTATTATACACATAAATAATTTTGGTCTGAAATTGAATAATTTAGAATCATTAGAAATTGGTAAAGCATGTTAAAGTAAACAAAATATTATTAATTATTATTAAATTTAACTACTAGTCCGATTCTAAAAAAATTCCAATAATTTTGTAATCAAGAGCTTCAGCAATAATATTTAAAAATGATTTTTCAAATAATTTAGAAAACCAAAAAACAAAAGACATAAATCATTTTGATATCTTGAGAGTTATAAAACACCCTGACGATAGAAAGATTTTTCCGAACGATAAAAGTGTAATTAATAAATATAGCAGATTAGAACAAAAAATTAAAATATTTTTTTTAAATGTCAATCCACAAAATCGCTGAACCAATTGAAAAAATAATAATATAATTGCCTCAAATGTTTAATTTTCAGCTAAATGAAGCTTTTTTTCCAATCGACACATCCTTCCTAAATGTGTTACCAGCATTGATCCAAACTCCGTTTGTGTTTGTGATAATATACGGAGCCTCTCTCGAATTTGTAACATCTGATTGGATAAGAGGTGATCTCAATAACATTCGGATTTCGTGGCAGAATATGGGAACCACTGAAATGCTAGCAAAGATCGAAGCAGATATGGAAGTACAACTTCCAAATGCAGTACTTGCCGTAAACGGATCAACGGAAAAGATTGCCAGTTGCATGTCGGTAAGTTATACTAAAGATTAAAGGCCCTCATGGCCCAGTAGGTATGAAACCGGCTTGTCATATCGTGTCATACTTTTAATCAAGTCATTATCATTATCGTATCATACTTCTTATCGTGTTATTATCATCGTGATTCGTTATATACTTCTGGATGAAACGATGTGATTCCGGGTGAGGTTACAAAAAATCACAGCGCAAATGAGTCGTCGAATCAAAATTTATAATGGATGTAACAATTTAACTATCTTTTTGTATTTTCCAATTTTGCATATCCTTTTTGATCTTATCATATATATTAATTTATGCTTTTTATGTTTTTATATTATGTCTTTTATAATGTTTATCTTGTATTATTATTTTTTCTTTATCTTTTTTCTTTTATGTAAACTGCAGAAAATACTTTAATGTCAAGCGGTTTAACTAGAACAGGCATAACCTCAGTGGTAAAACGCATAATTGTGTTCCGAATATATTTTGTATGAACAAATATTATTAATAATAATAAAAAAAACAGAACTACTAACTTGGCGTGCGGCGAATTTTGAACTAATACCCACCCCGCCCGAACCCGGCGGTAACCCCTCACCTTGTCATTTAGTTCAATTTTGTATTTGGTCGGGATCTGTGACATCTTGATTACCAATATACACTGAATTATTATGTCCAAAACATCCTATACAGTCCGGGATGGTGCAAGAACAATTGCCAATGAAGTATTAAAGTTTTGCGAAGCTTAAAAGCGAATATGGACCGATATTACCGTCTGACAGTTTGACAGATAGAACGGCCGCCATTACTGCATGGTTTCTTTAGTGCTGCCCGACCAAATTTCTGTATTTGATACGACACCGATCACCAGACATTCTGTACATTATGTATTGTGTAATAAATTTACACCCTGACAACTTCTGTTACGCGATAGGGACGCCCTCCCTCGCACGCCAAGTTATAGTGGTACGTCTTTAGTCCACAATACTTTTCAGATAGATTGCTTTAATTCTTCTTCGTACGGCGCCATCTCCTATCGGAGGTCAGCGATCATTCTGGCGATTACGATTTTATTTACCGCCGCACGGAACAACTCAGTCGAGTTACACTTATACCAGTCTCTCATGTTACGCAGCCATGAGATACGGCTTCTTATGCTTCTTTGACCACTTATTTTCCCCTGGATGATGAGTAGGTTTAAACTATATTGTGGTCCTCTCATAATATATCGGTACTCCAGCTTTCTCATTTTGATAGTTTGCAGCACTTCTCGGTATTTTTCCATACGCCGGAGGATTTCATCATTCACCCAGGAAACATTCAATATGCTAATGCAGATCCACATCTCAAAAGCTTCGACTGCTTAAATTACGAGTTGAAAATATTGAAGTAAACATGACCTAATATCAATACTTATGGAGATATGCGTAAAAGTTTTTTTTTCCAATACTTCTGACTAATTTTTTTAAACGTTAGACTATCGTTGCTGTAAATTATGTCGACTATGTGAAATTTATTCCTTTTTATGCAAGTCAAATAAAATGACAAACACCATCCAACTCCAATCGAAAAATTCCAATTGGATTATTTGTAAGTTTATATCTTTTTATTTAACTTGTATTACGAAACGAAATGAAACGAACTTCCCATAACAAAACAATGTGCTAGAAAGCACATTTTCCTCACCCACTCCCACCCACGCACAGCCACCCCCACCAAACTCGCATATTTTTGATGTGACACCAAGGGCTATCCACCACCATAACCACCGGTGGGTGGTTGTGGAGAAAACTTGGCGAAAAAAATAGGCAAACACGGGTTTCTTATATATTAAATATAATATATATATATAATATATAGATATATATATATATATATATATATATATATATATATATACCCGTGTTTGCCTATCCGCCAAGTTATATATATATATATATGTTGGTATATTGATATTCATTTGTGCTTTTATATTCTTAAATTATAAAAAATAAGTTCAAACTATTTTTTTATTATTTATTTAATTTGTTTTGTATATTTTATTTACATTATTTTAGTATTTATTTTGAGTAGGTACATCTAGCTTCTACTCTAATTAAATTGTCTTATATTGTTACTATTATACCGCTTTTATTACGTAAGTTTTTTTTATACTGTTTCCTTTGCATTGTTTCTTTTATATTGTTTGTGAACACTGTTGATTTTTCTGACTGACGTTTTTTCATATTGATTTATTTTATGATGTTTATTACTTTTGCTCTTGCTTTTATACTGTCCACAGTATTTTATCTTTAAACACAGAAAATACATTGAAATGTGAGGTGGTTTCCTTAGAACAAGCCTAGTCTAAGTGGGAAATTGTCAGGATTTCTTTCTGTAAATATTCTTTGTGAACAATGAAAAAAAAGATCTTCAGCATCACTGAATCAATTGTGGTAAAATATTTTTCTCATTATTTTTCTAGCAAAATGAAGCGGAAATCACGGCGTTAAAACTAACTACCGCAAGTGCGATGTTGGACAACTGCATCACCCCAAGTCTGAACCAGATAAATATGGTTATCGCAATCATCGAAAATATCATAGCAAATGATAAGACTACCCCGATAATCACAAATTTAGTTGACACATGCTTCAGCACATTTGGAAGCGAATCTCATGGCCAGTGTGTCGTTGCTGTTAACGCGTTGCTAATCGGAAAAGTGGCTTACCAGAATATCGTCGACTTCCCAGCCGTGAGTTATATAAAAAATTTTGTGATGTATAATCATTGCGGTAACTGATTAAGCAACCATCTTACTACAGGGATAGGATAGAACGCCACATGCTTGTATCTGGGCGCACCACTTTTATTTCGTTACTTTAATGTAATATATTATAAAGCCAGTATTTTTATAGGAAGGCCCAGGGGTCACGACTTGCATGATCTGGCTTATGTGATCACTACACACAATGCAATGTCCACCAATTTCATCGTAAGGACATCCATACATTATAATTTTTGTATGTTCCATATATGTTCCAAATCTGAAAGCTTTTATTTTATTTGAAGAATAGACTGTAGATGACTCTAGCATAGTCACTTCAAATAAACTAAAGCTTTTCAAATTTGGAACATATAAAGAAATTTCAAAAATTTCATAATGTGTGGATATTCTTACGATGGAATTGGTGAACGTTGCATTGTGTAGAGAGTGATAACTTAAGCACTCTTAACTCTCACAGGTCATCCTCTCGGCCATCCAATAAAAATACTTCCATACATGTTTCTCTTTTTTTTTTGTCTCTGTGAGACAGGCTTCTATAATTTATCGTAATTAATTATTCATGCCTTTGGGGACAAAATCCAGTAACTGTGTTCTCAGAACATACCAATATGTTAAAACCTTATTTTAATATTATGCATCTTCTCATGGACGTTTTTCGGTTGCAAAGCTATTAACATGGCCATCCACCAATATTTGGTTCATTTGATTATTCGGATTGTTCCTAACTCCTTCATCATCGCTTCATACATTTTTCTTACCATTTTCTCCTCCCTCGAACATTTCATAGGATCAAACCATTTCAGCGAAGCTTTCTTTTTTCTGTCTACTACGGCCGACATTAAATCAACTCTTAATTTGTTCATTCTTATATTATTTATGAATTTGGGGTGTACATTTTAGAGATTATTCATGATGATCATTAAATTGTGTGAAAAACATTAACTATGATAGTGAATTTAATTATAATTTTATATTTCGCTACTTTAATTTCGATAATTCAAATATATAATTTATATATGAATTAGGTGGAAATGAGAATAATGAATTAATGATCTGAAGTGTTTGGAGCGGATGTATTAAGAGAAAATGATAAGATTTAGTAATAGTAATAATCTTAAGCAAAATGATACCCAATATTCTTTCAAAATGATTCATTTTATTACCATAGTAATACTTGAAAATAATGATTATCATTCATAATGTATTCTGCGATTTCAGAAAAGTTGTTACTAACTAGACAACGACGATGACTTTTTAGTTAAATGTTGAGATTTCTAGAACTTTGACCGATTTATTTATTTACATCTCAAAATTGCATTAATTTGTTTATTCTTCACTTAAATGTGCATGGATTGTTGTTATTAATTTAGTGGTGGTTATTAATACTAACTGAATTCATTTCAATGCATATTTTCAAGTTAATCAGCTGTATACTTAACCTAGCTTTTATTATAGTTTCCTGTATTATTGTTATAATAAATAATAATGAACAATTTCTTTTTTTTTAGAAAAATGTAGCCATATTTCTAGCGAAATATGCAGTCAGCACGGTGGATGGATGCTTGGCAGGCGAAATAAAAAAAATATATTCAAATCCGCTGATTTTGAGCGTCGTCCAGTGCACTCTCCTACCCTAATCGATTACGAAATGAAATCAATTGGATTAAACAAAGCATCCCTGGTGTACATCTTCGAGCTTATATGATGATTTCTGGAAATCTCCACACTAGTAAAATATTTAAAAAAAAAATCTTTTTAAGACGATATTCATATTCGAAGAATGGTCATCTCTTTATGACCGATGTCCAGATACGAAGTAGTGTGTGTGAGTGCGAGAACACTACTACCTAACTACAACCAGTCATTCTGTGTGTCTTTATCTAACGCTACAACTAAACACCTAGTGTTGCTCTACTAAGCTTAAAAACATTAAAAGATTTAAAGTAAATATAAAACGAAACTGAAAATTTAATTAATCTTTAGCTGATAAGTTTCTCTTAAAGTTTTAATTGAGTATTATGTAATGCTTTCCATTTCCATGTTTTAGTGTTTTCAAATACATTTATATGTTTATTTTTATAGATTTTTTGGTTTAATTTTGTTAAGTAATATAAATTGGGTATTTTCATGTCAATAAATAGGACGATAGCCAGGGGTGGTCTTACGAAAACCTAATATTTTACATTTAATTTAAATCCAATTTGCGGAATATTAAGAAACACGCACTTTGCACGTGGTTACTAATACTTTTCCTAATTTTCTATAATCTTCCGGTTACTTGATATAACAGATAAATGATGGTTTTTAATTTATTTTATATTAACTAACTTAACATGATGGCGTGGGTAGGAATTTTAGGTAGGTGTTTTGTCAATCTGATTTTGTCAGAACTTTATTTTTCTCTCCTGAAAATTTCGAAATAATCACTAACGCCCTTTTGGCTTTCTACCCTCGATATCACACACCACATTTTTCTATCCAAGAGTGCAACTCACTCTCTAGACATTCCATGATAAAAGAAGCGTAGGAAGAAGTCGCATCTCGTGGCTGCGAAACTTGAGGGACTGGTATAAGTGTCACTCGACTGAGTTGTTCCGTGCGGCGGAATATAAAGTGGTAATCGCTAGAATGATCGCCGACCTCCGATAGGAGATGGCACCATTAGAAGAAACATTAAGGGGGAATACCTACCTACGAAGCGCGAAAAAGAGCAATTTTTGTAAAAAAATTAAGGAAACCTATATAAATTATGGTACTGGTATCATTTTTACATGAAAGTACATGCTTTTATGAATATGTTAAAAAAAATGATTTAAAATATTCAACATTGGCGGAAAATTTTTGGATTCTGTCGTCTGCCGGAAAAAAGGTCCTCCGCGGTGACCACTCCCATTACATTTATAATCATCAGAATAAAAAAAAAAGATGATCAAAATTGACACTATAATTTAGTTTTTGAAAATATCGATGACAAAATGGTGAGCGTTTGAATTTAAAATAGCATTTTTACCGATCAAAAAAAGTCACTTAAAAAAAATCCTACGACAAAGATAATAATTATGTATAGAATAACCACCAAAAATTACAAGCTTCATTGGTTGCCGAGAAATTTGGGTCACCGATTTTTAAAACATGGTTTCGAGTAAAAAGTGTTTGAAAATTGAGTAATAAATAAATCTTGTTATTTTTGAACTTACATAAAATCATCGATTCCAGGTCCATAATATAAGTCCTCCACCTTGCTTTGAATTCCCATATCATCGAGCACTCTTCACAAACATAACAAAAATATGTGTAAAGTTTATATTATGAAAAAGCCTGGCTGGCAGCTACCTGCATATAGCGCGGCGTAGTCACCAAAGGGATGCCACTATTATCAGCTATAACTTTGTTAGTTTTTTTAATTTTTGCTTTAAATTTTCACCAGACATTTTTTTTAAAAATACAAAAATTTCAAAATCCATTTTTACGAAATGTCTAGGTAGGTATTCCCCCATAAAGCAGAAATCTATCTGTAAAGTATTGTGGACTAGCTCTGTTATATCCATTATATATTTTAATACGACGACTGATTTGCGAGGTGATTTTTTGCAACATTACCTGGAATCACATCGTGTCGTCCAGAAGTATGACACGATAATGATAGTTATTCAGTTCGGCGGTAAATAAAATCCTAATTGCTAAAATGATCGCCGACCTCCATTAAGAAATGGCACCATAAGGAGAAGAAGATATTCCGAAGAATTATTACAAAAATTATTTTTGTGATAGCCTTAAGATGTAGTTTATTTAACTCATTATTTACAAAATAAATAAATGTAAGAATGTCCATCACTAATGTGACGATTCCCGTAACAAACGTCCGTACGTAACGCTAAGCGCTAAATGGCAACATTTTCACAGGCCCAAAGCAAAGCAGAAACTATGCTAATGAACTGCGTTTTAGCGATGATTTTATTTGCTGTGAAAGTTAAATTTTAATGGACATCTTGTGAAAAACTGTAAAAAAATGTAGAATGTAGATTTTCAGTGATAACATACCGTAGGTCTTTGGATTAACAGTAACGTGTGTCAATGTAAAAAATAATTTGTTTGCATTTTCATTAATTTCGCAATATTTTTATGTACATACCTAACTAATAGCAGTTGAACTTGTGAAAACTGGCCTCTAGGGTCTCACCAAAAAATGACCAGAGGATCTCCAAACCAGGGCACACCATGCGGAGCAGATAAGAGAAGAGAAGAAGGACCCACCACACACCCAGAGCGTTCCATGAGCAATAGCTCCCATATCGGCCCTACACTTTCGCCACCCATGTTTGGCATATTTTATTGTTGCTAATGTGGCCGAGCAGCAGAGGGGAGATGGAAGCCACTGGGCTTACGACCTGTCGTCGGCAGGTTTAAGGAACCTTTGCATCGACTACGTTCACCATTTCCTCTACCCCCCCCCCCTGCTCGCTGCATGTGACGTAATAGTACAACGCTCGCTCACCGCTGGCTACTAGTGAGAGCGAGCGGTATGTTGGAAAATGACGTCACACTGTAGACGTGCTAGGGACTATTTGCAGGTATTTTAAATGTCTGTAAAATCATAACTACTTGGTCATTTTGAAAGAAAAAACTTGTGTATTTTTATACAGATATGCTCTACTGTGACAAAGTTTTAAACGATATTGCATACCTATTAACATTCTCCATTAAAGAGCACGAGCGCATTGTTAGATGTGCCACCACTGGTCGAGTGACGGTACCAAGTGTTAAATATATATTATTATACAAAGTTTTCCTGCTCAGTAGAACTTTATACTTACATCTTAATACTTATCGATATAAAAATATAATATATGAATAATCAGAAGCCAATTTTTCATTTAAATAAGTCGTATTCATATCAACCGATCACATTCATCAAATCTCTCAAGTTCTCAAGATGTCTTCAAAGTATTTTTTGTTCTTCCTCCTGGCTGCCTATTTTGTTAAGGTTTGAATAAAATTGTATATATTTATAATTAACTTGATCTTAACAAATTGAGTTTATTAGAGTTATTATTTTAAATTATTAAGTATTAGTTTACCATACTGAAGTTTGACAGCTTGTTGTCGTTAATTTTTATTGCATGTACCTATATGTACGTATATGCATATGTACCTATATCTAATTTATTTAATTGTTTTAAATATTAAATTTGTATTTCAAACATATTTTTGTTATAGATTGAATTCTATTATTTTGAGTGACCAATTTTTAAATAAAGAATTTTATCAATGATGTGTTCAAATTTAAATAATTAAGTTAAAAATAATGTACTAGCTGCTGTAAGGGTAGATAACATAATAAATATAATAAGAAATTTATAATAATCTCTCAGTATCTATGGTTCTCTACAATGTAAACGCCAATCCATTAATAATGCAATTGCCTTAAGTGTTTAATTTTTAGCCAAATGAAGCATTTTTTCCAATCGACACATCCTTCCTGAATGTGTTACCAGCATTGATCCAAACCCTGGGAGCTCCTTTCGCATATTTGGTATTGTACGCAGCCTCCATCGAATTTATAACATCTGATTGGGCAACAGGTTATCTCAAAAGCACTCGGATTATGTGGCAGAGAATGAATACCACTGAACTGCTAGCAAAGATTTCTGCAGATATGGATGTACAACTTCCAAGAATAGTGTTTGCCGAAAGAGGATCATGGGAAAAGATTGCCAGTTGCATATCGGTAAGCTAAACTAAAGCTTTTTAAGCGGCCCTCATAGCCCAGTAAGTATGAAACCGACTTATATCGTGTCATACTTCTTATTATGATTATCGTGACATACTTATTATCATATTATTATTATCGTGTCATACTTCTGGATAACACAATGTGATTCCGGTGAAGTTACAAAAAATCGCAGCGCAAATGAGTTGTCGTATCAAAATATTTAATGGATGTAACAGAGCTAGTCCACAATACTTCACACATAGATTTCTGTTTTTATTCTTCTTCTTACTTCACCATCTCCTATCGGAGGTCAGTGATCATTCTGGCGGTTAAGACGGAACAACTCAATCGAGTTACACTTATACCAGTCACTCAAGTTACGCAGCCATGATATGCGGCGTCTTCTTACTATTCTTATACCACTTATTTTTTCCTGGATAATGAGTTGGTTTAGACTATATTTTGGTCCTCTCATGATATGTCCGAGATACTCAAGCTTTCGTGTCTTGATAGTTCGCAGCACTTTTTGGTTTTGTTCCATACGCTGGAGGACTTCCGAATATTTTGAGTATGTCCAAATTCTTCAGAAAACAGCACCTACTGGATTGTTGTCACAGAGATATCATAAATAAATCATCAATTAATCATCCAGTACTGTGTTCTGAAAAATTTGGACAAACTAAAATATTCTGAATGAAAATACAAGTCTAAATAGGAGTTAAAAATAAAATGTTATTTCAGGCATATTCTAGTGTAATGCTAATAATACTAAAGAATCTCATTACATCAAAGAAATTATTTTATATCGCAGTGATTCTGCAACACATCATACTGCAACACACTACATCAAAATAACCACTTCACAATATAAAATACAAGTGCCTCATATGAAGATTTCATTTGGACAAAGACACTTCCTGTATTTAGCTCTGAAACATTTGAATCTCCTGGACTCTACGATAAAACAAATTCCATCACAAAGTCTTTTCAAAAAAATTGGATGAATGGATGAGAGAACACGAGAAAGAGTTTTTACGGTGCCTATATAACAAATTGGTCAAAAATCAATTGACACTGTAACTTTACTTTTTATTCCGAACTTATAGTGTTTTCCAACATTATATCTATTTTGATTTTATGATATATTAATTTTTGCATTTATGTTCTTAAATTATAAAAAATAATATCAAACAATTTTTTTCTAATTTATTTAATTTGTTTTGCATTTTTATAATGTTTATTTTATTTACTTCATTTGTTTATTTTACTATTAATTTATGTACCCATATATAGCTTCTTATTTAGTTAAATCGTCATATATTTTTAATACTTTTTCCTTTGAATTGTTTCTTTTATACTGTTTTTTAATAATGTTGATATAACTAACGTTTTTTCATATTGATTTATTTTATGATGTTTATTGCTTTTGCTCATGCTTTTATACTTTTTATAGTATGTTACCTTTAAACACAGAAAATACATTAAAATGTGAGAACAAGCCTAGTCTAAGTGAGAAATCGTCAGGATTTCTTCCTGTAAATATTTTAGAGACCAATAAAAAATTAAAATTAAAGATCTTCAGCATCAACAAACCAAGTGTGGTACAATATTTTTCTTATTATTTTTCTAGCAAAATGAAGCGGAAATCGCGGTCTTAAAACTAACTATCGCAAATGCAATGTTGGACAACTGCATCACTCCAGGTGTGAACGAATTAAATACGGTTATCGCAATCATCGACAGTATCATAGCAAATGATAAGACTACCCCGATAATCACAAATTTAGTTGACACATGCTTCAGTACATTTGGAAGCGAATCTCATGGCCAGTGTGTCGTTGCTGTTAACGCGTTGCTAATCGGAAAAGTGGCTTACCAGAATATCGTCGACTTCCCAGCCGTGAGTTGTACAAAAATTATTGTGATGTACATCATTGCGGTAACTCACTATGCAACCAACACGCTTACTTACTACAGGGATGCAGGGATAGGATAGAACGCCACATGCTTGTGTCAGGGTGCACAACTTTTATCACTACCTTAACATGATATTATAAAGCTAGCTTTTTATAGCATGGCCCATGGGTCACGACCTGCGTGAGCTGGCTCAAGTGATCACTCCACATAACGCAACGTTCGACAATGTCATCGTAAGAAAAGCCTTTGAAAGTTCTACACATGTTTCAAATCTAAAAACCTTTCGTTTATTTGTAGAATAGACTGCAGATGTCTCTAGCATAGTCCCTAAATAAATGATAGGTTTTCAGATTTGGAACATATACAGAACTTTAAAAAATAATGTGTGGATGTTCTTACGATGAAATTGGTGAACGTTGCATTGTGTGGAGTGATCACTTAAGCCAGCTCACACAGGTCGTAAGCCCTGAGCTATCCTATAAAAATACTTCCATACATGTTTCTCAAATAAATAGTATCCTCTCTGTGAGACTTCTACTTTTTAGTTTAATTAATTAATCATTCCTATTGGGACAAAATTCAGTAACTGTGTTCTCAGAGCATACCAATATGCATCTACGCATGCACGCTTCTCAGTTGCAAAGCTATTAACATGGCCATCCACCAATATTTGGTTCATTTGATTGTTCGTATTGTTCCTAACACCTTCAACATTCGCCTAATACATTTTTCTTACCATTTTCTTCTCTCTCGAACGTTTCATACGATCAAACCATTTCAGCGAAGCTTTCTTTCTGTCTACTACGCTACAGCCAACATTTAATCATCTGTGTATAGTTTTCTGGGATATTCTGCCGTGTATATGTGACCTCTCTGGCCACCGTTTCGGATCCCATTGCAGGTTCCATCATCAGGATTGATGTTGTCACATCATTCGCCTCATACATTTTTCTTACCATTTTCTCCAATCTCATATGTTTCATAGGATCAAACCTTCTCAGGGAAGCTTTCTTTTTTCTATCTACTACGCTATAGCTAACATTAAATAAACTCTTTATTTATTAATTATTATATTATTGATTATTTTGGCATATACATTGAAGAGATTATTCCTGATGATCATGAAATAGCGTGAAAAACATCAACTATGTTACCTCTGAGTTTTATTATAATTTTATAAATTATTACAACTTAAGTTTCGAGAATGCTTTCAAATATAGAATTTTGACATATATTAGGTGTAAATATGAATAATAAATTGCTTAGATACTGACGAAATGAGCTGAAATTGTTGATCGAAAGTGTTTGTAGCGGGAGTATTTAAAAAAGAGGACACGATTTAGTAATAGTAATTTTGTCAAGCAAATTAATACCAGAAGTCTATTTATTTTATTTCTTTACCTTCAAAATGATTTATTGTATAATCTTTACGCGCGACGGAACGAAGAAGTTTAATATTACATTAATAGTACAAGAAAAAGGACAACAATATTTCAATAAAATAATGATAATCATCCTTAATATGTTTCGCGAATTCAGAAAAGTTATTACTAGATGGTTTTTTTTAGTTTATTGTTGAGATTTCTAGAGGTTTGACCGACTTAGTTACTCATATATATCTCCACTGAAATTGCATTCATTCATTCATCACTCCAATGAAATTGCATTCATTCATTCATCACTTAAATGTGCATGGATTGTGGTTATTGATAGCCATTAAATGAAATCTTTAAAACGCATATTTTCGAGTTTTTAGTGTTAGTTAAATTAGTATTATCCACTACTAGACTTTAGGTCTACCGGTTTCGAGACGTACCCGTCTCTTCATCAGGACCAACACTACACCACTATTTTCACAACACTATACAACACAACCATAGTACTGTTAACCTTTCATCAATATTTATCACATGCGTGTCAATCTTGTCAAAAACCAGTATGCACTAACTTGCTTACAGAACGATCAGAAATCTACGAGGGAGAGGGAATGAGAGGAGGCGGGGTCTCAAGTGGATGCTACCAAATAGTTTCCTGCAATATTGTTACAATAAATTATAATTATAATGAACAATTTTCTTTTTTTAGAAAAATGTAGCCATATTTCTAGGGAAATATGCACTCAGCACAATGGATGGATGCTTGGCAGGCGAATTAAAAAAAATATATTCAAATCCGCTGATTTTGAGCGTCGTTCAGTGCACTCTCCTACCGTAATCGACTACGAAATGAAATATATTGGATTAAACAAAACATCCCTGGTACACTTCTTCAAACTTCAAATTGGACAAAATCTCTGATGTAAAATACATCCCAAGAATGGTCATCTCTTTATGACCGATGTCCAGATACGAAGTAGTATGTGTGAGAGCGAGAACACTACCAGCGAACTACAATCATTCTGTCTTTCTTGATCTAACACTACAACTAAACACGTAATGTTGTTCTAAACTTAATAACATTAAAAGATTTAATGTGAATATAAAATGAAACTGAACATTTAATTAGTCTTCAGCTGATAAGTTTCTCTTAAACTTTAAATTGTGTATTATGTAATGCTTTCATTTTCATTTTTAAATGTTTTCAAATAAATTTATATTTTTGTATTGATGATTTTTTATTTAATTTAGTTATAAGTGATTTAAATTGTGTGTTTTTATGTCAGTATGTACTTATGTCAATAAAAAGGATGACAGTCTGGCGTGGCTTTACGGAAACCTCATTTTTAGATTATTACTCCCTTTCTTTTAACTCGTAGCGTCTGCTTGTCTGCCGATTTTTAACCCTTTTCCCGTGATCCAATCGAGCTGAAACTTTGCAGGCAAATATGATTATCTAACAATTTTCGTTTAAATTTTTTTAATAGTTATTGTATGATTTCAATTTTTTTTTTTTTTTAGATTTTAGATTTTAACGATTTATATATTGTTTAATTTTCGAGCCCGACGCGTGGAGTAGGCGCGAAACCTGTTTCAGTTAGAAAGGGAGTATAATAAAAATTTGGTTTTTATGGGTTACTTTTTTTATATCTAATTCGCGCAATACAAAGAAACACGCACTTTGCACGCGGTTACTACTACATTTCCTAATTTTCTGTAATCTTTCGGTAACATGATATAACAGATAAAGGATGATTCAACATTAATTTTACTATGAAGATATACAAAATTCTTAAAATATTGATTAACATATCATGATATCGAGGTTAAAGAGTAAAAAGAGAGAGATTACAGGAGAGCCAAATAATCTTCTGGTTTGATGTGTTGATGATGGACCCTGCAATGGGATCCGAAACGTCGGCCAGAAAGGTCGTAAAAACACGGCATAATATCCCAGAAGACACAAACCAGAAGGCTCTGAGTGAAGATGAAAACTTAAGAACATTTTTGAGCAAAAAAATGTTTCGTCAATCTGATTTTGTCAGAACTTTATTTTGCTCTCCAGTTCGTTCGAAATAATTTTATGTATTTTTATGTCAGTATGTACGTCAATTAGGGTTAGAAATATTATATACAAGATATAAAGATTCGCAGATTAATAATTTAGAAATAATAGAAATAAGAAAAAGTGTTAATCTCATGTCAAATATTATTAATACTCAAACAAAATTTGAAAACAATCCCCTTTCGAACACTTTTCAAATAACCCAACTTGCTCCTTCTAAGAATTCCTAAGTAAATCTTACATCTCTCTCATCCCTTTGTATTCTCTATTATCTATTTCTTTTGCTCCTCAACCTCCGACCCCCATCCCTTTTGCCTTCTCCGTAACCAACTCATTGGGTATTATATATTATTTGTCAACTTTAGTCAAGATTAAACCTGAAGAAGGGAACATGTAGTTGTAAAAAACTAATAAAAAAGTGGTGTAAACAAGGTTATAATAAATTTAAGAATGTTTTTAGGTTTTCACTGCCACTCAGAATCTTCTGGTTTATTCTTCTGGGGTATTATGCCGTGTTATTAAAACACATCAGCCCTGATGATGGACCCTGCAATGGGATCCGAAACGTCAGCCAGAAAGGTCGTAATAACACAGCATAATACCCCAGAAGGCACAAACCAGAAGATTATAATAAATTTATCCATTATTAATGTCACTACAAGGTGAAAACCTGTGGTGACATTATTAAGGTGACATTGTGAAAGGTATATTTTTCAATAAATGTATAGATACATCTGTTCTGAAGTAAGTACGTAGTAATAATTGGTTACATAGCACATGATTCTAAAGTTTTTAATGATGTTCAAGGTTTTGGATTATCTTGTATGTACTTAATCAAATTATTTGAGTTACTCCATTTTTCTTTTTGGTTAAGTTAATTTTAGATCGTTTCAAAATAGTAATAATTAATACCTGTAGATATCAGAGACGATCTTACAATTTTAGTTGATTCTTTATATTGATTGTATACGATGATGATATATGTTGATTTTTTATATTTTCGGGACTTTTATGAGATTTCTTGACGTGATGGAGGAGAAAAACAGATCCAAAATGGGGTGGACTAGATCAGAATACAACAAAGAAATCATTGGAAATGAATACGTCACTGTAGTAATAAGCTATTCTTCTCCGGTCGATTTTCTGTTTGACTTGCATTGATAAAAGGCGAAAAAACACTTCTTAAACTATTGTTATGAAATGCGGTGGAGATATAAATGCGTTCAAATCAACGCTGTACTGGCAGTATCAGCGTGGGAGCCAGAGGCGACAAGAGACAGATGGCGCAGGATGCAATTAAAGGACGAAGGTGCTAATATTCCAGGAACGAATAAAATTATTGAAGAAAGGAGAAAAAGGAAAAGGATAGGTGTATTTTTATCCCACTGACGTCCAATTCAGCCACAAATCCTTCTGCCTATTAATCCCCTCCATCAACATGGCGGAACTAGATATGTCAAATCAGAGAAGAGTAAAAATAATATGAAAACATTAAAAAATATTGGCGTACGTAGAAAGAACATTGATTTATTTTAAATTATATTAGTCGTTAGTCAAATGTAGACACCGATAATAATTCTTCTCCAATAAACGCATAACCTAATAATGTCCTTATAAATGCGTAGTGTCATTTATTATTTTTACAAATTCTTTTGCAAACCTTCAATGAAATGAAATCATCGAGGATTACTAATTTATAATGTACTGAATTCAAGATTTTATAGGAAACATGATTTTGGAAGGGACAGATATATAAAATATAGAAGCAGTACATTTTTAATTAGACCGCATTCAAAACATTTTTTATTTTTTGGATATTGCTGCCTTTGCTCTTATACCCCACATATAGTTATATTATATATTCTTAGGATGCGATATCGGCAGAGATTATATGCATCAAAAAGTTATTCTACTATGCGTATCAATTTTTTTTATGTATGACCGCACCGTTTAAAATGTCGCCACTGTTTGTATGACGTTATCAAATATTAAATTATATTTTATAAAAAAAAATAATAATCCACAAAGTTTTTCTTCTCAGTGGAATTTGACACTTACACAAATCATTATAAAAACGCCTGAAAATTTATCGTTGTAAGAACAAAACCTTGCATAATAAGAAGCATTTTTCTGCCAATTTTTTCATTCAAATGGGTCGTATTCATATCGATTGATCACATTCGCCAAATCTCTCAAGCACTCAAGATGTCTCCAAAGTGTATATTGTTCGTCCTCTTAGCTACCTTTATCGTTGAGGTATGAAAAAGATTAAGTTTATAATTTTATAATATATTAAATTAAAGACATTTTTTTGGTATATTAAATTATTTATATGTTTATTTATGTCATCGGGGTTTTAAAAAACTAATTGAATAATGTTTACAAAATTAGATTTTAAAAAATTGGGTATTGATTGATATGTGTTTATGGTAATTCTAGTACCTAACTGTATTTTTTGGGAATGTTTAAAGTATCGGAGAAACTTATTCGTAATCTTTATCTATTTTACTGGTGTACCTAATGAGTTTTTTTTTAGATTCTAAATATAATTTAAACTAAAAATATACATATTTTAATATTAAGTAGGTACTAAAAGCCATCAAACATGATTAAATGAATAAAATTTGCTTTAACATTATTGTTTATCAAGCGAACTGATTTTTTAAATTTATAAAAGAGGGGATTAGAAACAAAAGCACTATTATCAACAGTTAACATTTATAATAAATAATTTAATAATAATTTAAAATAACTTTATGTGTCTGATTTTAAAGCTAGAGCAGATATTTTTAAATTAATGTGCTTTGATAAAATTGACACTTTGGCAGTCGCTTCGTGGAGCAAAAATTTAATTTTAAATATTTTTTATTTAAAGTTTTACTGCACACATAATATTTGAGTTATTTATCACTTCTATTGTTTCGAGAGGAGCAGTCACCCTCAAAATCATGCTTAATAACAACTATTAATCATATTATCATAATTAAAAGCTAACTTAAATAAAGAATTTTGTCAGTATGTATATTCGGTTAGGGCAGGGAGCCGCGTAATGGGGCGAGTTTTGTGGTCTAAATAACGACCCTGAATTTTATTCATTAGTGTTTTCTCGGAATTTAAATTCTAAAGGCTTTCAATGGTTTCCAAAATGATCGTTATCCATCCAACCCAATTAGGAAATATTCCAAATAGTGCGAAAATCTATATGACACTAGAAATGGAAGCTCTTGACCATATTTCTATATTTTTTGCCATGACAATGTTATAACGATCTCTTATCGCCGGTTGTTTCATGTTGGATTAAAGTAAGCGTTCGTTTAAAGCGTAGATATTTACGAAAACGGATTTGTGGAGAACGCAAAAATCTATGCTTTAAACGAACGCTTGCTTTGATCCAACTTGAAACAACCGGGCCTAACTCATAATCACGAAGAATTTTCTTTATATCAAAAAAGTAAAAAATTACTGGTAGGAACCGTTATTGGAACTTAAACATTAAAAACAATCAAATAATCAATTAAAATTCGGAATCCAATTTATCAGAATGTAATAATATTCCACACATTTTATTTTGAGATCATTTAGCATATTTCATATTGCTAAGTGACACTTAGGGCACGGCAATATACAGATGCTAAATTTTTAAGAAAAGGTAGAAAACAAACTGTCTGGCCCACCCCAAAGCATGGTGACTCTTTTCTTTTCTAATCCTCTCAAATGTTAATTTTCAGTTAAATGGAGCTCCTCACATAGACGACCCGGGCCTCAGAAATGTGGCAAACTTGGTCGCCCCAATTCTGGGACCTCCGCTGTACAGACTGGGTTTGTACGCTTTCCTCCTCGAATCTATCACTTTTGAATCGGTGACGGATTATTTCAAAAATTTTAGAACTGCGTTGCAAGCGACGAGCGCCACTGACATGCTCGCACAGATTTCTGCAGACATGGAGCTGCAACTCCCATTCGCGGTGTCTGACGCTGGAGGATCAACGGAAAAGATTGCCAGTTGCACATCGGTAAGTTGTGCGGGTGTACTTAAACTTTTCAAGCGACCCTCGCAGCCCAGTATACATTACACTTCTATACACTTTTCACAATGAGGGTTCCGGGTTCGATTCCCGATGGTGTCATAATTAATTCATATAAATTTTTATTTGTATATACAGTATGAAACACAGCTAGTCAAAACTACTTTGAGGTAGATTTCTATCTAAATTATGAATCGAAAATGTTATTTAAAAATAAAGATTATCTAAGGCACATGTGTGGAAAAAACTTTGTATGAAAGACTTAAATATTAACAAATTAGAAGTGAATGAAATGCTGACTGTTGTGTGTAGAATAAAGCATGTGAGCGAGAAGATGATAAAGAAAATAGATTACTTAGATCAGTGTTAGAGGTAACAGGAACACAGGGCAGCCACTGAAGACCTGTCAAGATCATGTTAAGTATGATTATTTTAAAACAATCAATTAGAAAGACATACGGAAAAAGCTAATGCACGAAAAAATATTTGGCTACTACCGGGATTCGAACCCGGACCACCTCCTTTCCGGGGCCGGTGCTCTAACTATTAAGCTATAGGAGCCTTGTATATTTCCGTGAATATATGTGAGTCTTATTTTATTGATTGATTAATTTTTTATTACTGTTTATTTTCAGAGCAATCCACTTTTTTTCTGATAAAGGAGCTCAAATCGCATGATTAATTAATTTGGTTTTAAAATTTTCACAGAACTTTGTTCTGAAAAATTCCAACTTCACGAATACGAATGAGTTCTTGAATATGATTATCTTAACATTGACGCTAAATATCTCGATTTGATCTAAATATCAGATGATATCTTGTGGTTCAAAGGTCAAATTATATCAAAACCTAAACGTCACTTACACTGCATTATCTTGATTTACAGCATCGTGTCTTTGATCTATTAACCTACTCTATTGACTCCTTTCAGTAAATTACAATAACAATACAACACTGTTTGATCTACTTTAATTATTTTATCGATTAGAAACTTTTACAACACGGTATTAAGTCTAATATTCTCTGCACCGAAGTCTTATTACGTTAGCGAGAATCGTCTTCCTACAAATGATTAAATTAAAATCAAACAAAAGTCGCAGAAAACATAAATAATGTTACCAGTCAGTTGGATTTGTGCAGAAATAATCCAACCATAATTTTATCTTGCATTGTATTCTTTAATTATTATTATATATATATTTTATGTTACTAAAATACTTCATTTTTGCTACACCGTCTAACACAAGAACGTACTATGTATTTTTAGGATTTGAATAATATTTTTGTTTTTACGTTTACTAGTTTTTTAGGTTTCTCTTAAACGAGTACGTTTGTGTTTCTTAACGAAAAATATAATAGCCTTAGCATAAATTTGTCTTATATAAAAATACAAAATTTATCAAATATTTCATCTGTCCTTGTTGTTTAAATCTATTTTTTAATGGATTTCTGAGCTGTTTTAAATGGATTGTTTGCAAATATATTCTCAATTACACAAATATGTTTATGTTAATTATAACAATGAAAATAAAATAAAAATTACGTTATGTACAATGTCTATAGATTTTTTATATAAAAAGTTTTTTATATAATTATCAACACGTCATTGATGACCGTGAAAAACAGTCTTAAAGTGATATTAAAGTAGAAAGTAAAAACACAGAGGCAAATAAAAATTTCGGAAACAAAATATAATTTGGAAAAAAACATATATTGTTGAAAAATTAATTGAATGTTGTGTCGTACATCAAAAAAAAATTAAGTATTTATTTATATGATATATAACAAAATTCGTAAAATAGTAGTAAATCAGTTATATCATATACAGTTCAATATAATTTAATTTATTTGGTAATTAACACAGACATTTATTTAAATTGTAAAAATAACATTCAATTAATATATCAATCGTGAACCGCCAATATCTTCAATCTTCATTTAAACTTTCACTTTTATTGTTTTTTTTTGTATAACTCAAGTTATTGTTGCTACAATATATAACATGTTAATTCCGTGGAACTTGTAAGATGGTCTCTATACTATTCAATAATCATATGTTATCTTATTTTATATGTATTGTTAGTTTCCCATGAATAAATAAAATAAAATAAAATTAAGGCTAACGGCTTTTATGATCGAAGTACCTACAATAAGAAGTCATCAATTTTGAATCATATTTTATTTTCACAATTATTCAAATGGTAGGTAAACAAAAATGAGACAGATTTTTATAGGATACATAAAAAAGTAGGAAGATAATATTATAATTTGTAAAATTAATACCATGAAAAGATTCTGAAAATTCACATTTATGAAGATAATTTTGAGTCTTCTAGGATATTCTGCCGTGTTTCAACGACCTTTCTGGCTGACTTTTCGGATCCCATTGCAGGGCCCATCAACTCAATCATCATCAGGGCTGATGTGTTATGCAACAGATGAATATCCAAAGTGATATTGTTCAGGCTATTGGTAGCTATTCCACTAGGCATAACCATCAGCAGGTTGGTCCTGTTTATTGGATTGTGAAACAATTTATGCTGACGCTATTTGAAATAAGGATTATTGATCATACCGCGCAGCAATCGATAAAAAGGCGGACAGATCAAATAAATATTCTATCTTATTTCTAAACTTTTGTAGCCAAGCATACCCTGGAGAAACTCGGTTGGGTAAAGCCAAGGATAATGTGAGATATCACAAAACTTATTTTGTACTTTCTCTACCATAATAGAGTACCTTCTTAAGCTCATGTGGCCCTCAAGTCATTGTCCATGTCAATATCACAATGTCACCGCGCAAGTATGGAGGTCGTAGGTTCAAGAAGAGACATTTCAACTGTCTTTAGCGCGACCGAATCGGGTGCAGTACAATATTCTTCTTTTCATTTTTCTAGCAAAATGAAGCAGAAATCATGGCATTAAAATTGACTACCGCAAATGCGATGATGGACAACTGCATTACTCCAGGTGTGAATGAGTTAACACAGGTTTTGAAAATCATCGACAACATCATAGCGAATGATAAAATTACCCCGATAATCAGAAATTTAATTGATGCGTGCACCAGCAAATATGGAAGCGAAAATAATGGCCTTTGTACTGTTGGAGTTATCACTATTCTTATTGGAGAAGTGGCTGTCCAAAGTGTCATCGACTTCCCCGCTGTGAGTAATATCATAATCTTAAACATTACTGCGATGCATATCCCAATAATTTCATAGTCTGTCTACTCGTAACTTCCTGTAACGTCTGTAAATTATTTTATATAATTTTTTCCTTTTTTATTTATTTATTATTTTTTAACTAGCTGTAACCCGTCAAAAATGACGGTACTTTGACATGTCGGTTCCTAAGGAATAAGTATTTATTTATTTTATATAAAAAAAAAATCGTAAAAAAGACGGACAGATAACGAAATTTTTATGATTGGCAATTTTTTTATTCAATTATTTTTTAAATTTTATATATATATATATAAAATATTATGGAATATTATGCAAACATGGAATACGTGTCACATCAATATTCTTACTATTTTCAAACTAAGCTTAACGCTTGTGCTTTGAAGATGGGACTAACTTTCTGGTCTGGAGTGAACCCGCGAAGTCTGGAGGATCACGAGGCGAGAGACCTAACCACAAGACCAACAAGCTACTCAATTTTTTTTTTTAATATAAATAAATACTTATTCTTTAGGTACCGACATTTTTGACAAGTTACAGCTAGTCTTTGCAATAAGTAACAAAATAATAATCAGGCCTTTTTACTGCAAGGATACAGCGACAGAATAGAAGGCCACACTGCTTTGTCCTGGCGCACTACTTTTATCTCCTCTTTAACATATATCACACATATTCTCATACACGCTCCTTGGTCGATGAAGCTTTAAACAAGGCTTCCCTCCAATATTTGTCTTATTTAATGATTCCTGTTGTCTTCAACACTCGCCTCATGCATTTTCTTTACCATATTCCGTTCCCTCATATATCCCATATCCCAGGGGCGTGCAATGGGAACATCGCAGTACAACTTTTACGCAACCAATTATTTGGAAAAAATCGGAATACAGCATATATTTTGTAATATTTCTATCTCAATTGTTATATATCTCATAGTATTCATATTTTGATATATCCTAAAAACCTGTAGCATAAATATGTCATTTCTATTTTTTCGAAAATATACGTTTATAAAAAAGTCATGCATGAATTTTCCCACTGCACGCGCCTGCATATCCCATCTTAGCGATAATTTATTTATTATTTCTACAGCGAACATTACAATTCACCCATAACTTATTCATTCTTCACTTTATTGTAGAAACACAGATTGTTATTATTCATTTTTATCAAATTTATTATGTTTATTCTTATAAGTTTATTCTTTGTTGTTAAAATCGTTAAAACATGTAATTGTAACAGCTATAGGTATATTTAAAATCGCTCATTGTTATAGTACTAACATCTTTAGGTATTGAAACAAAAACGGATATTTTATACGAATTTATAGATGTGTAGAGATTCGATTCTCAATAAAACGCTGGAGTAATTTGACGGCGTTTTCAGAAGAGCGCCCTCTCAGTAGAATGTTTTGTTTCAATATCTAATTATGTCAAATTACCGTAAAATAAACCTTAAATTGATAATAAACAATGTCTCTTTTTTTTAGAAAAACGAAGCAATAGCTCTTGGGGGAGGATATATGGATATTGAACCAAAGCCATATGTATGCACGGCAGCCGAAATAATAAAAATATATTCAAATCCGCTCATTTTGAGTGTCATTCAGTGCACTCTTCTACCATAATCGACTACGAAATGAAATATATTGGTAAAAATTACGATCCCTGGTACACTTCTTCCAACATGTATGATAATTTATATAAATCTTCACACTTGTAAAATACTTAAAAAAACATCATTTTTAGGTCTGCATCCTGACAATGGTCACCTCTTTAAGCCATGTATTCACTAGGGGACAAATTGTCCCTCAACAGCACGCGCGGCATAGAGTCTACGTGACGTTGCAACGTCGTGCACTGTTCGGCGACCTCGCGCACAACATAGCGCGGCATTTCTACGTGCCGTGGCAACGTTGCCATGCGCACGGTACCCGAGCGTACTCACTGCAACATTCCGCGGAGCGTCAGTACCACGTGGTATGTTTACAAGTGAATACGCATGCGCTGTATCTGTCAAGATGACAATGCGGGGAAATGAAATCGTTCTTGAACTCCTCGAGCTGTATCGATCGAAGATCGCATAGAATGTCCGTCCTTCTTTCTCTTTGCAGTAAATAATTTCTCATTCTCCTCTTTTTTCTCCTCTTACTTTTCGATAAACTCATTAACATAAACAGATACGCGGCTATCATCATAACCTCATAGGGCGATATATTTCCGCGACGTCTGGAAAACAATAATTATTTGCAAAAAGGACTTTGTTTTTAATAATATTCAATTTACTACAGTAAAACCTCGTTTATTTGAAATTGCGACCCAAAAAAACATTTCAAATTGCGCGGAACCCCGTTTTCGCCAAATGAGTTACCGCAGCTGTCAACATAAGCTCATCGGGTGACATTTCCGCGACAAGATATGCGAGTCCCGGTGTGTACACGTCAAATGGCCGCGTCATTGTCCCCGAAACATGAGCGTAGATGTTGATGCGACATGCCGAGTGGAATGTTTCGCGATTTGTCCCCTAGTGAATACATGGCTTTATGATCGATGTCCAGAGTTGAATTAGTATGTGTGTACGACAACACTGCTACTGAACTACAATCAGCCATTCCTTGTGTACTGCTCTAAAACTACAACTTACACACCTAATGTTATTATAAACAGTGTCATGTTTTAATATACATATCTAAATAAAATATTATTATTATACAGATTTTTTTATTTGATGTATGTTCTAAGAACAGAGTTACTCGATTTTGTCCCCAGAGGGATGAATAAACTATCAAGGATGAATTATAGAAGTCTCATAGAGACGAAGCTAATTTATATATGAGAACAGTGAATGGAATTCTCTTATACGATAGCTCAGAGCTTACAACCTGCATGAGCTGGCTTAAATGATCACTCTACACAATGCAACATTCACCAATTCCATCGTAAGAACATCCATACATTATCAAATATGAAAGTCCTATATATGTTAGAATCAAGAACCTTTTATATATTACTATGGTCTACTGCTACTACTGCTAGAGACATTTGTTGACTTTTTTTCTCATTAATTCTCATCAAGTTAGTTTTCGTAATTAGTAATGATAATGATAACTAGTAATGATAAAATGGCGGATTTAAAATTCAAACATTTTAAAGTTAAATTTTTGCATTTACCGTTATTCGCATGATTTGGTATTCGTAAAATTAATTAGGTATTAACGGGTATCTTTACTTTACTAACACTTTATTTCACTCAGAATTTAAGAGACATTTTAGATTATATATGTAAAAAAATTTGGACGCATAATCTTCCGACTAGCATGTTTTGTTAGCATGTTCAAATGATTGAAATGGTTAGGAAATAATATAATCTTTTAACAGATTATACGATTTAATTCATTTAATTCTTGGGTATGAGGATTTTTCGAATATTTTTATATTAGTGACATGTCTCTCTACTATTACCTGCATAGTGACTTTATTATACATAATATGATTACATTTAAAATATCAATGTTTTAATGGTTTTTTAAATACTGCAATATAGAAGATGGAACATGATTTCTTATCTTTTAGAAAACGTTGTTTTTAAAAACTTAACAATATTTCCCAAGATGGCCGCTCAGAGGCTGACTAATAAGCAGAATACAGCAGGCAAGAGTCGCCTTCAACAAAAAATTCAAAATCCTGGAATCCCCCAACATAGATTTAAAGCTTCGGAAAAACTTGATTAAAACTCTTGTCTGGAGTGTGCTGATGTATGGTAGCGAAACATGGACCATCGGCCAGAGCATGTCCGGAAGGCTAGCGGCCTTTGAGATGTGGTGCTACAGGCGCATGGTGTGGATCCATTGGTCAGAATATATCCGAAACGACGAGGTGTTGAGCAGGGTGGGCAAAAAGAGGCGGCTCCTTAACAGAATCGTGAGCAATTTGGATAGGCCATAATATAAGGCATCCGGGCCTGCTGTTAACCATTGTCGAGGGAAATGTTGAAGGCAACAATCGTAGAGGCTGCCCGAGATTAAGCTATAGATTACCGGAGATATGCGCAAGAGCACCTACCAAGAGATGTAGAGGCTGGCAGGTGACAGAGAGGAGTGGAGAGGGCGAGTGCTTGTTGCAGACCAATCCTAGGATTGCGACCCAAAAAAAAACAAGAATATTGACATCTTTCTTCTTCAATTTATCTGTGAACTTTTATAAATTCAATTTCAAGTAGCTTGTTGGTCTTGTGGTTAGGACTCACGCCTCGTGATCCAAAGGTCGCAGGTTCGAACCTCACTCCAGACTAGCGAGTTAGTCCTATTTTCATAGCACAAACGTTTAGCTTAGTTTGAAAATAGTAAGAATATTGATGTGACTCGTACTCCGTGTTCGCATCTCATTTATTTTAAAAAATAAAAATAAAATTGTAAAAAAATATATGTTCTTCGTGTGAAAATATTTCGAGATTAAGTGTACCAAAATTATATTTTTATATTATATTTTATTTTATTTAATTTTTTTGCGATACTCACAAACCATTTTGTTATTTTTTTAAACAAACACTTGAAGAGTGAATTAACACATAATAAAATGAAAGCATGTTAAGCTGTAATTTTGACAAAAATATTCGATAACTTAAGACTAAATTGTCTCTCTAGACTGCAAAAATGCAAATCATGTTCTTTGGGGGCTTAAAATGTATTTTATAAATAAAAACCAAAAATTGTCTACCTTTTAATATGTCGCCACGATCGGATGACGGTACCAAGTATCAAATAATGTTTAATAAAAAAACTAAAATATCTAAGTTTTTCTCTTCAGTGGAACTTGACATTTGCACAAATCAATATAAAAACACCTGAATATTAATCGATATAAAAATATAACATTAGCATAATCAAAAGCATTTTCCTGCCAATCATATGATCACATCCGTTACATCTCTCACGCTCTCAACATGTCTGTAAGGTATTTATTGTTCTTCCTTCTAGCTGCAAATTTCGTTAAGGTATGTGAAAGTTTTTTTTTTTTAATATATCAAAATTTTTTTATGTCTGAAATCAACTTTATTTTAATAAATTGAGTTTATTTATAAAAGCCAAACGGTTTCCTCATGAGGGTGTTAAAAAACTAATTGATTGATGGTTAAAAAATTAGATTTAAGAAGTATATATCGCACCCCCGCTCAAATAGTGTCACAACTCAAAAAATAAAAAATCAATTTTATTGCACCATTAGTTTCACAATACTTCAAAATCTTGTCTCAGAAAGTGTCATATGCATGTAGATCAATTGTTTGTCCCTAGAGGGCACTAGTATCATTATAATATTAACCAAAATTATAAACATATCAAACATAAACAGTATCATCTAACGTAATGTATTTCTTTGAGTTGTGACACTATTTGAGCGGAGGTGCGATAAACGATAATTGTAGTACCTTACTGTACTTTTAGGTCTGTTAAAAGTATCATTAAGAGACCTATTCTTTATTTTATTTTTACTATATCTTATTCTACTAGTGTATGTTCACTAATGTTTGTAAATTCTTGAACTTGGCCGGTAGATTTCTGCTTATGTTATCAGTCTTAAATGTTCAAGCAACCATGACCTAATATCAATAGTTAAGGAGACATGCGACATCAAAATTTTCATTTTTTTTTTCAATATTTCGGACTTATTTTTTGTAAAACGTTGGAGTATCATTATAGTCATTCATATCTAATATGAAAAATTCATTTTCTTTAATACAAGCCAAATATAATAATAAAAACCTTGAAAAAGGTCCAATTGGGATGTTTTTTCAGGGTTTTTGTTATTTTATTTAACTTTTATTGAAACGAATTTTTTAGGTTGATATAAGTTACTGAAATGATACTTCAACGTGTTGTGGAAAATAAGTCGGAAATATTGATAAAAAATGCAAACTCTGATATTGCATAACTCCATAACTATTAACATTAGGTCACGGTTGCTTGAACATTTTAGAATCATAGCAAAAGGCAGGAATCTACCGGCCAAGTTTCTGCTGCTAGCTCTGGTACACCCTGTATAACATACTGGCGCTCTTCTTTTTAATACTATTCTCAAATTTTTTGTTTCAGTTAAACGAAGCTTATGTTCTACGAGACCCATTCGTCGGTATTATATTTAACTTCTTCTATTCGATTCTGAGACCTCCGTTAGTCAGATTGGATTTATACAATACTATAACATCTGAATGGAGAATACAATATTTCGAAGAATTTCGATTAAATTTGCAATCCATCAACACCACTTTTATATTTTCCGAAATTTCTAAGTACATGGAATCGCAACTTCCATACGAAGTTTCCAAAGCAGGAGGATCGACGGAAAAGATTGCCAGTTGCACATCGGTAAGTCATGCGGGTGTACCTACTGAAGGTTCCCCAAGGTTCCCATATGGGACCTTTCGCTTTTAATTGTTTTATAAATGACATTGTCACTATCTTCACACACCCGGTACAACTCCTGTTATTTGCAGACGATATGAAAACAGATCTATAACAGACTGCAAGTCACTACAGCAATGTTTAAACAAACTTTATGTATAGTGGGCAGCTAATAAACTTTGTTTAAATTCAGACAAATGTCATAGTATTACCTTTTGTAGAATAAAATGTCCAATTTACTTTGATTTTATAATAAACATAGATTATTTAAATAAATAAACGGAAGTCAATGACTTGAGTATCCTGCTAGACTCCAAATTAAACTATATTACCCATACAAACAAAATATCCAATAAAGTACTTAAATTACTAGGCTTTATTATTCGCACTTTACAAAACTTTAATAATATAGCCTCACGCATACACCTATCTTTGGTGAGAAGTCAATTGGAATACTGTAGTCAATTATGGTCACCACATTATGCGACTCACATGCTGACATTAGAAAAAGTCCAATTCAATTTTTTTAGATACGTAAATTACAGTGTAAGAATTCCAATCGAACTCCACGAACTCCAATCGAACGAACCAATTATAACAGACAGGTCTAATTAAACTTAGGGTAGACGCATTATTTCTGATCTATTCATTCTTATAACTTGGATTCCCCGAAACTCTTATCATCCATATCTCTTCTCATACCTGCCAGAAATACCCCGTTCACAAGCATCTTTCACTGCAACAAAACCAACACATCTCACCAAAAATACTCCACGATCAACAGACTTTCCATCCTATATTTTGGTTTTTGCGTTTAGTATCTGCTAGTTTTTTGGGTTTCTCTTAAGCGAGTACGTTTGTAATTGTCGACGAAAGAAAGAACAGTCCTAGCATAAATTTGTTCAATTTATAAAATACAGAATTTATTAAAAGCCTCATCTGTCCTTAATAAATTCTTTAGAAGTGGTTTTCTAAACTGCTGTTAATAGATTTATTGCAAATATATTCGCAATTACATCTGATATTTTTATGTTAATAAGAATTCATTATTTTATGCAGTTAATTTTTTTTAACAAGAGATTATCTTGTCATTAAAGACCGTGAGGAATAGTCCTAAAGTGACATTAAAGTAGAAAGTAAAAACATACAGGTAAATAAAAACAAACATAATAATTTTAAATTAAAAATTAAAAACAATAATGATGAAAATACACTTGAAATTTCTATCGCAGTTTACAAATAAAATTCAGAATTGTATTGTAAGTAAACCGCTTATATGGTATACAATTTCACCGCGCAAGTGTGTTCGCGTGGGTTCCAAGGTCTCTCGTCCGACATGTTAACGGTTCTTAAGGCAAGCGAATGGAATGTTGTAAAATATTCTTCTTATAATTTTTCTAGCAAAAAGAAGAGGAGATCGTGGCATTCAAATTAGCTACTGCAAATATGACGTTGGACAAATGCATGACTCCAGGTGTGAACGATTTGAATCGGCTTTTGGAAATCATCAGCTTTTTAAAAGCGAATAATAATATTTTCATCGACTTCCCAGCTGTGAGTAATCCCAATTATAAAAATTTCGTTTTCTTTCCGTTCGTCTGTTTGCCTGTCTGTCCTTAACTTCGTGTAAGGTCTGTAATTTCGTTCGAATTCACGGCTAAAAAAACAAATTAAACGACCGAAAATGGGGCCAGTACCCCGAAAACCTACCATCGTCTCTCCATGGAAAACTAAAAAGATACTATAAATATATACTAGAGCTTAGCAAAGGCGCGAACCATTTCATGTTCCATCTATCACAATTGCCAGCGTTATTTTAAACCCATTAACTGCCGGCAGGGGAAATATAAAAAAATGTTCTAATATTTTGATAAAAGTCGTTATTACAGTTTCATGGGTGTCGGCTGTAAATATATAAATATATAGTAAATACTTATGTTTAGGAACCGGCATGTAAAAGTAGCATCATTTTTGACGGGTTACAGCTAGCATAAAAATAACTCTGAAGTATATCATCGTTGTAATTAACTAAGTGACCAACACGTCTTTCCACTGCAAGGATACAGTGAGAGTATAGAACGCCACACTTGCCTGTCCTAGCGCATCATTTTTATCTCCCTCTATCATACGTCTTCTCATGCGTGCTCCTCGATTAATGAAGCTTTTAACAAGGTCTTCCAATATTTGGTTTATTTGATAATTGTTATCTTCAACACTCGCCTCATGCATTTTTTTTAAAATATTCTACTTTTTGCACTCCTCTTTCTTACACTTTACAATATTCTGCTTTTTCTCCCATACGTCTCATTTCAACCATATTATATCTATTTTACCCGCTATGCTATATCCGACATTACAATTTATTCCAAATTCGCTCGTTCTTCACATTATTGTAGGTAAACAGATTGTTGTTATTAATTTTTATCTAATATATTAGGTCCTTACATATGAAATTGACGTTTAGTATGGGAGGAACATAAAGCCGATTTTTTTTTATTATAATATATTTATTTAATCAAAGTATGTACCATTGCTATCTATGCACTTTTGCCATCTCATAGGTAGTTCATCGATCCCTTTACTAAAAAAAACCATTCGGACGGGAATCAATAAAATCTTTGAAGGCGGTTTGGACTGCCCCATCGGAGTTGAATTTTTTCCTTTGCAAGAAGTTATCCAAATTTCGAAAAAAATGGTAATCTGTTGGGGCAAGGTCCGGAGAGTACGGTGGATGTCTTAGATATTCCAATTGAAGCTCCTCTAATTTGGTAGCCGTCTGTTGTGCAGTGTGTGGTCTAGCGTTATCATGAAGCAGCAGTGGCCTAGAGCGATTAACCAGCCTCGGTTGTTTAGCAGCTAGCTTTTCCATCATGGTTTGCAGTTGCTGACAATAGACATCTGCCGTAATCGTCTGGCCAGATTTAAGAAAGCTGTAGTGAACGACACCAGCACTAGTCCACCAAACGCTCACAAGTAACTTTTTTGGAGTCAATTTTCGCTTGGGGCATGGTTTGGCTGGTTCGGCAGGGTTCAGCCATTGCGATGAGCGCTTCCGATTATCGTACAGGATCCACTTTTCATCACAGGTAATGATTCGATTTAAAATCCCTTCATTATTGTGCCGGTTGAGTAATGCAACGCAGCAGTCAACGCGCGTTTGTTGATTTGCTTCACTCAATTCGTGAGGTACCCACCTTTCAAGCTTTTTCACCTTACCAATTTGCTTCAAGTGGATTAAAACAGTTTTATCACTAACACCGCAGCCTGCAGCTAACTCGGATGTGGTTTGCGATGGATCCGCTTCCACAATAGCCTTCAATTCTTCATTATCAACTTTGGTCTCCGGCCGTCCACGGGGCTTGTTCTGCAGGTCGAAATTTCCAGAACGAAAACGTTGGAACCAAAAACGCACTGTGTTTTCTTTTGCGGCACCGTCGCCATACACATCATTAATCCTTCGAGCCGTTTCTGCAGCACTGGTGCCACGGTGGAACTCGTACTCGTAAATAACGCGATATTTTAAGTTTTTCATTTTGTAAACTGAGTGACGCAAAGAAAAAAACAATTGAGGAAAAAACAAATGAATTATAATTTTCAAAACACAAATACATGAGTAAATAGCTGTATAAATTTGGATTTGGAATTCCTAACCAAAGAGAAGATATTTGAGATCAAATTTGCCAGTACGGCAAAACGCCAATTTCATATGTAAGGACCTAATATATTGTTTATTATTCTAATTTTATTATTTGTTAAAATCATTACCACACGTATTTACAGCTGTATATTTAAAATCGCTAATCGTTATAGTGAAAATAATGTATTTAGGCATTGAAACAAAAACGGAAATTTTATACGAACCGTATAGATGTTTAGACAATCATTCTCTGTACATATCTGTAATACGTCTCCAGAAGAATACCCTATCAGGATTCTCGTGAAGACATATTCAATGACTGTTTTATTTCAATACCTAAATATGTCAAACGATCGTAATATAACCCTTCAATCTATAGTAAAAAACATGTTTTTTTTAGAGAACCGAAGCAGTACTTATTGCGGAAGGATTTACCCTTTATTTCAAGCCATTTGAATGCATGTCAGCTGAAATAGAAAATATATTTTCAAGTCCACTTATGTTGAGCGTAATTCAGTGCACTCTCCTACCATAATTTAATAATTTCTGGAAATCTTCACACTAATAAAATATTTTTAAAACTACATTAAGAAAACAAATCATTTTGAGATCGCAATAAAAATTGGAAAAAAAAACCTCTGATGCATCCCGAGAATGGTCACCTCTTCATGACAGATGTCCTGAGTCGAAGAAGTGTGGGTGGGCGAGAACAACAATTATACCGCAATCAGGGTTTTGCCTTGTGCCTTGTAGCACAAGACGTCTTATATTATTATAAGAAGCTATACAATATAGTCGTTAATGATAAATAAGTAACTGTAATATGAAACTGACAATTTATTAAATCTTTGACTGAAGAGTTCCTTTTCAAGTTGTGTAATGTAGTGCTTCCTATTTCCTACTTTTAGTGTATTCAAATAAATTTATATACTTACATTTTAATAAAGAGTTTTTTTATTTAATTAAGTTTTTAAATCTTTTGGGTTGCGCATTTTTATAAATAGGAATAACTATTAGAAATTTTCTAATCACCTTTTGGAAACAAACCATTCCTATAACTGGGTTAGAAATTGTATATATAAATAACATATGATTAATGTAATTAATAGATTGGAAATTTTAGTAATTAGATAACTTGTTAATAGCAACTAAATTTTAAAAAAAACAAGTCCTTTTTGCAAATATGAGGAGTTACATTTTAAATTTGTTTTCTTTTTTCTTCCTAATTTGGTATTCACATCAATGTAAAAATTTCTCGTTTTTATTCTTAACCATCACCCCCGAAACATGTTGATTATTCAATAAATAGTGGTTTTATACAAAGTGTTTTATTTTTATTTATATTCAGTTATTATTATGAAAACCCCCTGGCAAGATGTTGTTAACTAACATTCAAGTCATTTTGAGATAATTAGATATTTGCATATCACCTTTGAAAAATATGTTTTATTGCTAATTCAAGGTTTTTATTTTGATTTATGTGACCAAAATATCAAAAAAGTATTTAAAGTATAAAAAGTATAACCTAAATTTATACCCACTGCACGCCACTGGTACTTACATAGATTTGGTAATGTTTAATTATTTTATGAATGTGGAATAAAATAATATTAATGACATCTTAATAAAAGTAATGATTCTATTAATGCCCTTTATCAGCTGAAACTAATAGGTGAAGAAAATAAATGTTAGTTATTAAAAGTCTAGCGTGAAATGGGTATGTTACTTTGTTTCTTTCTCGCATAGATATCACTAAGTCATACATTGACATGTATTTATACACTACATATTTTTGAGGTACCATGAGGAATAAATTGATTTGTACCATCCAAACTAAAATTGGAATAGGAACTAATTAATTATAGAAATGGAAAAAAATTATGGCTTTCAAAAAGAGTGTATATAAATAAAATAAAAATATATAAAATAAAAAATAAATAAAATTTTTAAAAAACTCTCTGTCAGCCTGGATGCCAATACATCTTCTCAATTTATTGCAACAAATGGTGCTCCACAAGTTTCCACTTGGGTCCAGTACTATTTATTTTATTTATAAATGATATTATTGATATTTTTCATGGCGTACACAACTTAATTTTTGCAGATGTCTTAAAAAATTTCAAATTGATAACTAACTTAAATTAATGCAAAACCTTACAATAAAATTTAGTCCGTTTATTCGAGTGGTGCACATTAAATTCTCTATCTAAACTGTAAAAATGTCTATTCATCAGTTTTACACGAAAATAAATATTGTTTTTCAATATACAATAGACAACTATAATCTAACTTAGGTTGCATTAATAAAAGATCTTGGTGTATTGTTTAACTACAGAGACTAACATTTGTTCCGCACAGAACCGAGATACATAACTAACAAGGCATTGAAATGTCTCGGATATATTTTAATAACAGTCAAAAATGTCTATACATACATTTGGGACGCTATATTCAGCTCTTGTTCGTGGTAAACAGGAATATAATTCCATTCTATGGTCACCGTTATAAAAAATTTCATTCATTGAGGATCGAAAGGATTCGACACAAATTTTTAAGAATCATAAATAATAAATGATACATTTCTTCGAACCAAATTTATTATGATTTCGTAATGAGTGTATTTAAACGAAGCTTTTGTCTAGGAGAATTGTAAGTGATTTAATTTGTCTGCATACAATTATGTTGGTGTGTGCGGAGTTGTTACAAATGATTACTTACAGGGTAGGTAATTAATTGGGCAGTCGTTTCGCGATAGAGAAAGATATATTTTTTATTTTTTTTATTTTTTTATTTATTTAAAATACATGATTCCATATAAGAAATGATAATAATATGATTTAGATACAGT